>OZ010669.1:62628823-63056323 GCA_963932185.1 Troglohyphantes excavatus | reverse complement strand
AAAGGTCGCGGGCGAATAGGTCAATAATCGGCTTAGTCGATGCGGCCTATCTTTCTTTATATGATGGTATGCCTATACGAGGAGTTGTTGTATATCGAAAACTGTTGTTGTAGACTCGTCCCCCACGTGGTACAAGTGTCAGAGGGGGGATGGGTTTGTGTCCATCGTCTGTAGTAGTGGTTAGGGGATAGCGTACGATTTAAAAAAAATGATTTAGCAATGAAGTAAAAAATATGACTTATTTTTATTTAAGTTAAATATTAAAAAAGTGCGGGGGCAAAATCCAAAAAAAGTGCTGGGGAACCGTCTCTCCTTGCATATTGATAGGGTTTACCGTACAAAAGAAAAAATATGAAAATATTGAATTTGGCAAATGAACCTTTTAAAATTCGTTTTCGTTTTTTGTTTTTTTCGTCTTATATTCTTACCAATTTGTGAAGCTTAACGACAAATGTTGACATAGGTGTCCAATAAAAGTTTTTTAAATAATTATTATTAACAATTATATGAGTTCTTTCTCTTTAAATCTTTGGGATGTTACTAAAGGTTAAAATATGGATGGTAATCAACGGGAGTAACGTTTATATATCCACGTTATTGTATAGACAACTTCTCCATATTATCAATCTTTCCAGTTCTTACAGGACCTTGCCAATGAAATTTCGTTACAAATTAGTTAATTTAATACTGTGGTTCCCCCTGATGGGTGACAAATTCAGTATATTGTTTATTTCACTATAAATATTGTGTTTGTATCAATTTTGTAACTTATCTCCTTCCCGTGCGTAGAACGGGTATTTCAGCTAGTATGCTTATAATTCAAGAAATCTTGTCAGTTCAGCGATCATACCGTTAAACAGTAGACTTTTACACAAACACTATAAAAAGTTAGTTATGCTCAGGAATGTAGGTAAGGGGTTGATTCAGGAGGTTCGAACCCTTCCCATTGAAAGTCAAGAAGAAAAAAAAATTAAAAATCAAACTACTGTAAAAATCATAAAAATACTTTAAAAAAATAGAAAAATTTCAATTTCTTGTATAATACTTCTTGTTGAGTTGCATTAGGGAAAATCTGGTATATGATTTGAGGGAATTTTTTACCTCAAACTAAGCGTAACATGACGTCATCGTGTTTCATTATAAAGCATTTGAATATCGGTGGCAACGGAAAAAGATCGCGAAACGGTGCCGTATAAACAAGTTGTAATCAAAGTAATATAGTATTCTAAACAAGGAATGTTAAAATTTAAATTTTTTCTCAAAATTTATTTCGTGATTAGGGAGTGATGTTTACTAATTTTAAAAATATTTAATGATTGATATTAGTAAGGATTTCATGAAAAATAAATGATAACTTTTGCTGTTTCGAAATTTATATGCCAACGTATTTCTGTTTACTAAGATAAATATTCATAAGTTAAAAAAATGGGGGGGGGGGGGGGCATGAAAAATCTATACCTACGTACCTGGTTATGCTACACTAAACATCATCGCTTAAAGACAACGCGACGATTTAATTTAAAATTATTTTAATCCCATACAAAAACATCAAAACCCAACCATATTCAGTTCAAGAAGTAAAATCAATTAAACCAATGAAGCTTTTCGTTTATGCGCGATAATCACCGATTTGTGTGAAATGATAACACAAAAATAAATAAAGAAATCAGATCGCAGTTTAAAGACGGAAACATGACTTGGACATTTATTTACTTTTTTCTCTCCAAGTCGTTGGGTTGAACCTGTTTAACCTTCCGAGGCCTTACCTGATACGTATGGAGGCGTACGAGGCCTTACGTACGAGGCCTTACCTGATTTAAATATTTTGAACGTGCTAAAATGTTTCAATATCAGACACATATTTCCTACCCCAAATTAAAAAGAATGGCATCCATCCACCCTTCCCTCGCTTTTCACAACCTAATGCCATTCCAAATTATTTTTATTGATATCAGGCACATATTTCCTACAACCCAGTCTAATTCAAGTAAATAACAACGAAAGCAAGAATTCAGCACACGAACCAAATACTAATACTGTATCATAATAAAATAGTTATTACGTCTGTACGATATTCTTGGATCAAATGGTTATTAAAATATTTTGAACGTGCAAAAATGTTTCCATAATAATCTTCGCCAATAATGATTCAATCGCCAAGAGGAAGGATCGCGCCAAAAGATATATCGTTATAATGTGATGATCCAATTGGACTATTATATGTTCTATGATGGAATGGAATATCACTTCCAATTGGTTCCACTGATAAGTTAGTTTTGATGGCCGAAAAGCTGGTATAATTAAACAGCCCCATATGTTGATCTTGTAAAAAACTTATTTGACTCGATTTCAAAAATATTCTTTTTCGAGGGTTTTTAAGAAATGTTATTTCTCGAAAATAATATTTTTAACTATCGTAAATAGAAATAATAATATTTTTTAACTGTTATTGAAAAATCGCTCGAGCCTAGCTTAAAGACACCGCGACCTTTCAATTTAAAATTAATTTAATCCCATACAAAAACATTAAACCCAACCCTATTCAATTCAAGAAGTAAAATCAATTAAACCAATGAAGCTTTTCGTTTATGCGCGATAATCAGCGACTTGTGTGAAATGATAACACAAAAAAAATAAAGAAATCAGATCGCAATTTAAAGACGGAAACATGACTTGGACATTTATTTACTTTTTTCTCTCCAAGTCGTTGGGTTGAACCTGTTTAACCTTCCGAGGCCTTACCTGATACGTATGGGGCAGGAAGCAAATAATTTACGGATGGCAGTGCGTAAATAAAGGGAACCTAAATGCGTGTCGTCACGTTCTCTGGTCTTACTTTTTTTTATCTGTTTTGGATAAATAAATCTATGGTAACTCTCTTAATTATGGGTTTTTTGTGTCTCGCATTTTCCCCCGATTTGCATTGCAAATGGACAGGTATTCCCGTCATTAGGTTTTGGCTGTGATTAACTTTTTTTTATGGGTCTCGTTTGCCGAGAAGGTTTCCTTTCTGAGTTTATACACTGCGTTTAATATTTGTTTTTTTATATAAGTTAATTAGTTTTTGCTTCAATGGACAGCTAAGAACACGTCTGTTTGACAGGATTTTAAGGGGCATTTCGCGAGATAATCGTGAAGGAAAATGTATGGTTATGTAAATGAGATGTCGATCGCAGGTTATTGAATGAGTGTTTCGAAATATAGTAATTAGTTATCCGTCGGAGGATTTTAATTAACATTTATTCAAAACTAATGACCATTCTATGTGGACTTTTACACTGAGCGCATTTTTCACGCGTGTAACATGGTCTAATTCAGTGGTTCCCAAAAGGGGGTCCATGGACCCCGTATAAGTGGGGTAAATAAAAACTAATTGAACGGTCTCCTTGGCCGACTTTTCTGAAAAACGTTATTCACAAAGCTGGCACGTACACTTTTAAAAATAGGCATTTAAAAATAAGTAAAATGTACTAATTTTTGATTACATTTGATGCTTATCATAGCTCCGAATACATAAGTTTCATTTTTGAAAAAGACATGTACTCAAAAATGAGTGCAATGAGTAAAAATGAATAAAAAGAGCATTAGCTTGCCTACATAGGCTGCCTTCACAAATCATTTAAAATAAATATCGATACATTACAACCAATACTTACCGGGAATAGAACCCACATCCTTTTGCACCGCAGTCCAGTGCCTTATCCGTTGTATTACCAGGGCGACGTGAAGCAGTTGTAAACGGAATAAATGTTAAAAAGGTGTGCCAAAAGACTGGGAAGTAAGATAATTGAGTCTTAATAACTCAGTTTCCATTTAAGCCACCGACATCAAATAATGTGGATAACCATCTTTTGAACAACTATTTTAAGTTTGTCGGGTCGCTTTTTTAATATCGCATGAACAGAAGCTGAGATGAGCAGTATTAAATCACACTGCTCATGTTTTAGAATGTACGGTTGCTTAAATTTGAGTACGTCATCGGTCATTTTCGCTGCAATTGTACTCAAAGAAATAAGAGTAGGTGCAGGTACTCAATTTTAAGTACTCTTTTTTACTGTATAACTAAAGACTAAAAGTACAGTAGAACTCCAACTATCCAAACTCCAGTTATCCAGATCCAACAAAGTAAATGACCAGTTATTTGGAACCGGAATGCTTTGAGTAAAAAAAATAGCAAACTGAACATTTTACATATTTTTTCTTATCAATGAATGATATTGATTTTAATAGTCATTAAATCTTCCCATATAACTCGTAGAAGCGCGACATCATTTGTGAACGGCCCCTAAATAACATTTACGGTTAATTACATTTAACTATTTATTTATTTAAAAATACTACTTTTACATGAATTATTTAAATAGAATTAAACAAATATATTTTAAGGGCGTTTTTATTTGCAATAAATTAAAATAATATTTTTTTTACAGATACGTTTCCTTAAGTTGATTCAAAAAGCTTCCCAAGTTGAAGATAACAGGTATTACTTTTTGCTTCCTTATATTAATTATAAATACTTTTTATTTTAAGAGTTTTTAATTTTTACTATTTTGTTTTTATTTGTAAAATTTTAATTAACTGTCTATAGTATATCTTATAATATTCATTTATCGGAGTGAATTATTTATACTTAATTATGGCAGTAATGGATAAATAATCAATGGTTTGTAACCTTAAAATAAGAGATCGAGTATTTTTCTGTGAAAAACGATATCAATTTCCAATTAACAGAATTTGTTAAGATAATTAGACGAACGTCATCTTCCCTATCGTGCTATTATTTGTGTTGATTTGGAATTGACCCCTTAGAAAATATCATGGAAATGGAGTCGGGAGTTTTTTATTCGATCAGAGAACAAGGACTTGATATTACATCTCAGTCTCCGAAATTTCATACTATAACAATAACATACGATATTTTATATACATGATCGGTTGGCCTAATTTGGATTAGAAGGCCCCAAGTTCGTGTCTGTTTTTTAATCAAATAAGTAAACTGTGTAAAGAAGACTGGTGTACATTAAAACTTCGCGACTGAAATGTCCCTACGTTAGTCTTGGTATGTATGTTTAGGGAGAAAAGTGCCAGCTGAGGTGTTAATCTCGTCCTATTTTTTTTTGGCTGGAATCCATCCCCTCTTCTGTTTTTTTATGAATAATTTAATTTGGTTTATGTTAGACTCCTTTTCTACGATTTTTAGTTTCTTTTAATAAATATTTTAAAGGATGATTGGAAAAAAATGAATTAAACGCAAAAATAAAAGTTTTCATATTTGCTATATTGTTTTTATCATTTATAGTACAGAAAATAATGCACAAATACATGATAACTAGTCTAGCTTGAAAAATAACCTTAAAATCTAGTTCAGGGGCTCCACGCCTTTTTGAACAAAAACTCTTGTTTGCTTGGAGCTGCCTTGGCATACATAAATATTACACATCCTTCAAAATTCACCAACTCAGGTGCTCTAACCAGGCACTGTTAAAAATAAGTTACTCAAAAACAAGTAAAATGTGCTCATTTTTGATTACGTTTGATGCTTATCATAGCTCCGAATGCAAAAGTTTCAATTTTGAAAAAGACATGTACTCAAACATGAGTACAATGAGTAAAAATGAATAAAAAGAGCAGTAGCTTGCCTACATAGGCTGCCTCATAAATCAATTTCAATAAATATCGACAATGCAACTAACCAAGACTTACCGGGAATCGAACCCATATCCTCAGGCAGCATAGAAAAACGTGTTAAAAATGTGTCTCAAAAGAATGAGAAGTAAGATAATGGAATTGTAATAACTCAGTTTCCATTGAAGCAATCGACATCAAATAATGTGGAAAACCATCTTTTGAACAGCTATTTTAAGTTTATCAGGTCGCTTTGGTAAGATGGCTGGAACAGAAGCTGAGATGAGCAATATTAAATCACACTGCTCATTTTTTATCAAGTACGGTTGCTTAAATTTGATTACGTCATGACTTATTTACTATGCAATTGTACTCAAAGAAAAACGAGTTGTTTCAGGTACTAATTTTTAAGTACATGTTTTACAGTGTGGTTACGAAACATTGTTTGTGGGTCTTTCCTTCGGGATAAATCTCAAGCTGTCCCCAATATACCAGAATGTAGATCTACTGCAATATTTTAATTCAACCAACCAACCGAATTAAATAAAAATGGTTTTCACTAGCAAATATCGGAATCACCTTCCATTCATTCCTTCTCATTAGGGGCCTCCGTGGCCGAGTGGATTAAGGCGTCAGCTGGGAATCCAAGAATCCCCGGTTCAAAACCTCTCGATGGACTAGACTAAAGAATAGTAAAAAGTAGTGATATTGCGATCGGAGGGTTGCGAACTTCGCTACAAAAATACTAGAATGTCGTCCAGAACATCCACAAAAAATTAACGGCGTGTATACGGGACTGGTGCACGATACATCTGATCGGGGTCCAAAGTCCCGGCGTCTATTGAAGGCGTTGGGTGCCAGCTCAGGTGTTGTCCTCGTCACCTGACCATTGTTCAAAAATACGAGGCATCGTTATCGGGTCTTTCCTTCGAAATAGGCCCCGAACCGTCGCCAATAGCTCACTGTGAAGCTCTAGTGTGACGTTAATTAACCAAACCAAACTAAATTCCCAAGCAAAGATCGGTTTGGTTTTGTTAATTAACGTCGCACTAGAGCTGCACAGTGGGCTATTGGCGACGGTTCGGGGTCAATCTCGAAGGAAAGACCCGGGAACACAAACACATTCACACACACATTCATACATGCACCTCGTTATTTTTAGAACCATGGTCAGATGACGTGGAAACACCTGAACTGGCTCCCAACGCCTTCAATAGACGTCGGGACTTTGGACCCCGATCAGATGTATCGTGCACCAGTCCCGTATACACGCCAGTATAATTTGTTGGATATTCTGGACGACTTTCTAGTATTTTTGTAGCGAAGCTGGCAACCCTCCGATCGCAAGATTACTACTTTTTTACTTTTCTATGTCAAGTCCATTGCACGGATTCGAACCACCAATCCTCTGATTTGTAGCTGAATGCCTTACCAACTTAGCAACTGGGGCTCCATGCAAAGATCGGATTCACCATTCTTTCATTCATTCCTCTCATTACGCCCCGAGATCGTGTTATCTAATATTCATCACCAGACTGCCCAGTTCAGCAAATAAACCCTCCCTACTGGCACACATCCCCCTATCGATCCCAGCCAATAATCGATGATTAAAAGCGAGAATCGGTCCGATCGGCTAATCACGCTTTCCCTAGCAACGGAAAAAGGGTTGGTCGCCACGCCAGGAAATAGCTGAGGACGTCTTTTGCGTCACATCCCGTACACAACATTTCTTGATGAGGGGCCCCGTTGCCACAATGAACTTCTAACTAGTCCCTTCAGACGATTGTGATGGGGGTAGGGGTTGCCCTGCCAACTACCGGGATCTCCCCCTCCCCCCCATCAATGGCGGAATTTAGGGGTCTTTGATTCCTAATCGAATCGTCGGGTAATTGGCAATAGAAGTCAGGGCTGATGCAGTTGATTGGGATGGGGGGGGGGGAGGGTGTCCTTTTCTTCTTGGGGGGGGGGGGTTGTAGTACGTGTACTGAGGGATGTGAAGGGTATATTGGTGTTGGAGTTTGATTGGAGAAGATTTTTTTTTAAAGTAAAGGGCCGGATGTGTCCATCTGACAAGTTTAATTGCCAGTTTTGTAAAACTTAAAACAGTAGTATTTTTTTTACTCGGTTGTCATAGCACATTTATATGTAAACTGTCTTACTAAATTGATAGGAAGTTTCTGTTAGTAAATGTGCTGTGTAAATTAGGATTTGTGTGTGTTAAATCATCGCTTAAGCCATGTTACCACATAAGTAATCTAATTGAAATTATCTCTGGTGAAGTGGTTTACGCAACGGAATGTTTGTATTGTGATCAGTGGCGGTGATTCGGGGGGGGGGGGCAATGGGGGATAGTTGCCCCCGCACTTTATTTCGGATGTTGACCTCACTTTTTTAATATTGCACTTTTTAAAAATAAAACATAACCCTATTCACCCACTTCTACAGAAAATGGACGCATACCCATTCCATCCCTCTGACATTTTGTAGCACGTGGGTGCAAGAGAAGTCGTTCGCAACTGCAGTATACGATTCCGCTCGCATAAATCTCCGTAGAATCATTTTATGGGGATAAATAGCATATCATCATGTAGAAGGTGCCCCCCCCCCACCACCAGCCACCATTTCTTGTTTCCTCCTAATCGTGCCCCCTCACTTTTACAACCTGATCGTGAACTATTGATCACTGATTGTGATCCATAGTTCTTAGGATAGTTAAACTAACGTCACCATATAGCTATCTTTCTCTCTCAAACTTTTAAATAATAATACCACTATATAACTTGACAAACTGTTTTAACTAGTAGTTCTGGGAACAGTAGATCCCGTGTCAAAAAACAATAACATGTACATCGTTTTTAATAACTTCAAGGAACATTCATGCCAAATGTAAAGAAAATCGAACAACGCGTTTGGTCATAAAGTACGTAACAAACAAATTTACAAACAGACAAAATGCAGAAAAATAAAATGAGTTAAAACAGAGACCTCGCTGACGATCGGTCCATTACCAGTGTATCTCACATACAATTGTAGCAGTTCGGCAATTCAAAAAAAGTTTCATTATTTAAAATGCCTTACTTTTCTATTCAGAATGCAATGAAATTTTGGTTTAGCACGATATTTACAAAAATAACAACAATATTGAAGAACACAGATTAGGGAAAATTATCCTTAAATGTTTAAAACCCAATTGCAGAAGATTTGTAAACTTCATATTTGTAATAACATAAAAATGAGAAATTAAAATTTTTAATGAATTAATATCGAATCCCGTTACAAAGAGACAATTTTACGCATGAAGACTTCTGTTAATTCCAAGTTAATTTGTAATGTAATTCGTAATGAAAATATTTGCACTTTAGAAGAAAAATATTTGCACTTTAGAAGAAAAATATTTGCACTTATGAATATTTTAATAATCTACTATAATTCCGCATTTATGTAAAACTTTTCCTACTATAACGATTTTAATGTTATTTTAACGTTCATTATTTTAAAAATTAGTAAATAGTTTCTAAAGTAACATACTGTATCGTATGTCGTAGTTAAAGAAACGCCGTTATATTTTGTGCTATAAATAAATCTACAATATCACTAGGAAAATATTTCATGCATTACTTTTCCTACTATAATAATTTTAATGTACATTATTTTAAAAATTGGAAGATACTCTGTAAAGTAACATACTAAATCGTATGTCGCAGTTCAAAGAAGACCTTCATATTTTGTGCTATAAATAAATCTACAATATATCACCGGGAAAATATTACCATTTCTGATTATTTTAATAACCTACCATAATGCATCCTTTATATATTACTTTTCCTACTATAATAATTTTAATGTTCATTATTTAAAAAAATTATTAGAAAGTCTCTAAAGTAGCATTCTGAATCGTATGTCGCAATTAAAAGAAGACCGTTATATTTTGTGTTATAAATAAATCTACAATATCACGAGGAAAATATTACCACTTCTGATTATTTTAATAACCAATCATAATTCCTTCTTTATGTATTACTTTTCCTACTACAATAATTTTAATGTTCATTATTTTAAAAATGTGTTGAGAGTTTCTAAAG
Source organism: Troglohyphantes excavatus (assembly GCA_963932185.1). Taxonomy (NCBI): domain Eukaryota; kingdom Metazoa; phylum Arthropoda; class Arachnida; order Araneae; family Linyphiidae; genus Troglohyphantes; species Troglohyphantes excavatus. The sequence goes on along the minus strand of OZ010669.1, from coordinate 63,046,616 downwards.
TAGCATTCTGAATCGTATGTCGCAGTTCAAAGAAGATTGTTATATTTTGTGTTATAAATAAATCTACAATGTCCCCAGGAAAATATTACCACTTCTGATTGTTTTAATAACCTACTAATATTTCGCCTTTATGTAGTACTTTTCCTACTATAACAATTTTAATGTTCATTATTTTAAATATTGGTATAGATTCCTTAAATTAGCACATTGAATCATATGTTGCAGTTCAAAGAAGACCGTTATATTTTGGGTTATAAATAAATGTTCAATATCACCAGGAAAATATTACCACTTCTGATTAGTTTAATAACCTACTATTATTTCGGCTTTATATAGTACATTTCCTATTATAAAAATTTTAATTTTCATTATTTTAAAAATTGGTATAGTTTAATTAAATTAGCAGATTCAATCATATGTTGCAATTCAAAGAAGACCGTTATATATTGAGTTATAAATAAATCTTCAATATCACCAGGAAAATATTAGCACTTTTCATATTTTAGTAACCTACTATAGTTCCGCCTTTATGTACTACTTTTCCTACTACAACAAATTTAACGTTCATTATTTAAAAAAATTGTAGAGATTCCCTAAATTAACATACTGAATCATTTTTACTAATGTGCAAAACAGATACTTTCAATCTTTAATCAAAACCTTAAAACAAAACCCATTTAAAATATTACCGCCAAACATCGAACATACACCGCAAACTAATTACACTCCCTTTTCACCGCAAAGTGAGAAACACCAATTAATTTTAATTTAAAAGCCCCTTCTTAATTACCCATCCCCCATCATTCCATCCAACCCGAGCCAATTAAATTCCGAAAAACAAAACACACCCGGGCACAAACACGAACCCAATTCCCAATCAAATTACGGCAACCCCAAAACGTCCCATTTAGTTAGCGCTGAGTCAAGTGTCAATAGTCTATGTGTAAATCGTTAGGCTTTGTGATCCCTCCCCCCCCCCCCCCCTGTCCGCCCATTACTCCAATGGAATATCCAACATAATGACGGCGCATTTAAACTAAAACCGGGGACCCAATATTAATGACGTTTTACAGTTGCCCTTAACGTTACATTTGTCACGGTCCCCATTATCAGTCAGGGAGAGAGGTTGGGGAGCGCACCGAGCAGGGGGTGGATCCATTCTGTACGGGCTTGATTAGGATATTCAGATCCTGGTTATGATAGTTTAGGTGGGGTTAGTATGTGTGCTTTATGGGTTAATGCCGTGACGTGGCCAGTGTTCTGTCATATGCAATCGGCATGATGTTGCGCTAAGCCTGAGACTGCCCGAGCTTGATCAGCGCTGCAGATTAAAGCGCCGTGTATTTGTGGAATGCGTTTCTATGGGTTCCCCCTGTGCTATCTGGTTGGGGCAGGCATTGATGGGGGCCAGCACATGTGAATCGACGCGGTTTGTTGTGTTATTGGGGTGAATAATTAATTGAGGGGCTTCAGAGTTGGTTGGGTTGGTATTATTGTTGTTATTTTAACTAATATGCATTCTGGGATGATGGATCAATGGGATGTATCCGTGGTAGTATAGAAATTCAGGTTACTATTGTGAGGATGGAGTAAGGTTTCTAAAATATATCATAGCATGAATTTAAAAAATATAGAGAATGCGAATACAATTACTGACGACCAACGGCATGCTCCAAGTCCAGAAAGGTTGCTCCTGTTTAACACATCCTAACGATTCCCTAATACTGATATAATTGCTTTTAAAAGCTACCCACTCCTGAAAATGTAATTGCATAAACAGGAATAAGTGTCTTCTATTATAAAAATGACTGCTTTCAACTGCCCGATTAAGCTGTGACATAGCTTAAATCCCTGACCTCTAGTCCCATTGGCAATATTAAATTTCACTTCACTACAAAGTATGACTGGTTAACTTAATTAAAGCAGCACTAGAGCTACAAAATGGTCTACTGATGACGATTATTCAGGGAGCCTCAAAGGAAACATCGGAAAACAGTGCCTCGTAAAATATGGTCACGGTATATTGTGGAACTTTGATTAGTGTAATGTCCTAAAATAGCAAAAGTTAAAGCACTATTTATTCTTAGATCACATATATCTATGCGAATATAAACTTTCTCGTCGATGGTAACACCTCGTATGCAATCCTTCCTAACTCAATGTATTCGTAACTTAATCATAAAAGATGTAAGGCGTGTGTCTCTGCGTCTCATCTTTTTAGACCTGAACTCTATAAACATATTAAACCAACTTTTAAAAACTCTAATACTGATCATATATATTTATTTAAATCAATTTTGAGTGAAAAGTTCATCCAGCCGGGAGTCGAACCCGGGACCTCTTGTTTAGCGCACAAGTGCTCTACCACTGAGCTATCCGGACGACACCAACCTTCAGAAACTTTTCACTCAAAATTGATTTAAATAAATATTGCAGTTCCTTGTGTTAATGCAGCTTTAAGCGCTTCGCAGGAATATGTATGATTTATTCTGTGTGTTTGTTTCATGATTGATGTTATTAAATATATATATATATATATATATATATATATATATATATATATATATATAAACTAAATAGAAGTTTATAGTGAAACAGCTACTGGGATCAGAGCCGCCCTTAGCAGGAGCCAGACCCGATGCGAGCCTAGTAATTTAATTCTCCACAGAAACTTATGAAATTTCGAGAGTTTAAAAGTCAATCGGGATATTTTTAAACTTATCAAAACACCGAGCATAAACAGAAGTCAGATAATTTCGTTACGTTACATTAATTATTTTCTTTTTACTGAAGATAAAAAATAAATCTCAGGGATTATTTCATGTCAAAGACTCATAATTAAGTTTATATGGTTAAAATTCGAGGAAATACACATTCAAAATAAAATTAAAGAATGAAGTTAAAAATTAAAATATATTATTAAAAGGAACATAAAAGTTACAAAGAAAATCTTTCATCACAAACATTTTCATGTTATATATTTTCTTTATAAACGCGAGGCACACGTCGCACACCCCTAAGGGCGACCCTGAATGGGATAATATTAATACCCCAAATCGAAAACAATTGAAACGCTTCAGGACACATGCACCAATACAAAGTCTCCACACCATTTTCTTCCCGACACAATACACCCAATACAAAACCCCAATACTTTTATCCCCCCCCCTACCCTTTTCCAAAATCCCCTTCCGCGAAGAACATCCCCGGCCGTATCACTTAACCTTAATTCTAAGGGGGGGGCTTAATCAAAACTCGCCAGCAACTCCCCCGCACCCCCTGCGCCTGACATTAAAACCCGATCGCGAATTTCATAAATAAATAAATAGCCCCCTAATGAGTGGGGGATCGCGTCAATAACGCGCGGCTGGGCGAGGAGCGGCTGCTAGTGACAGATAAGAGCAGGGGGGGAAGGAAGACTACCACTTTTAAAAGCGCAGCGAGGTAGAGAGAGAGAGAAAACTTGCCGTAGTAATCATATTCATTGGGAAGGGTTGCTTTTGGGATTGGGTGAGGAGGAAATAAGTTTGAGGCGGCGCCAAGAGGTGCGATCTGGCGCCAAGGGGTTTTGGGGGGTGGTGTATAAGATGAAGTAGTTCAGTCTACAAAGCATGAAAAAAATCCGATAAAGCTGGAAACAATTTTAATCTATTCTAACAAAGATTTTCTAGTATGTATTAAATATTGTACCCCTTCACCACCTCGGCGTTGGCCGCCATCTTGGAAAAATAAAAATGGCGTCCGAAATCAGTTTTTGTCGTTATCTCCATAGGTATTAATTATAGAGAAACATTTTCAATTGCAAAATTATTTTGCAAGTAATTTTCAATAACATGTTATTTACTCTTTTCTTTTCTGTGGTTCACAGTTCAAACGGTTGACGAGAATTAATTTGGTATCAAGGTAGCATGAGAATTTAAGAAATCGCTTAGATATGACGTTTTTAGCTTTACTTTTGTTCAAAACATCTATTTTTATCTTATTCATGTATACATCCGAATGCTCCGAATACATAAGTAATACATAATAAGTATATGAAATCTTCAGAAAAGGTGTGTGGATAATTTAGGGTAATTTTAATGTAGTTTTAAATTATATTGCGGGTGGTAATTTATAATTTTTGATTGTTTAATTAATTTTTTTTCAATAAATATAGGTAGGTACCTTGCACAGAAATAAATGTAAAATAAGTTTAAAATAATATTAGTAGTATGCTATTGCCAACAATTCTAAATTAAAAATATATATACAATTTACTATAATGTATGTCATTATAAACTTATTTTTAAATTTGTGGAAATGTGATTAAATAGTTAATATGTTCAATAAATATAAAGATATTTTGCATAAAATAAATTAAAAAATACAAATATTTTTAAATGGATAAAGGAATTAATATTGATAAATTATATTTAATATTACAAAATTTAGAAATAAAATAGGATTTAATAAAGTAACCTAAAATCTCGTAAACAAATGCATAAAAATATTTCAATAAATAAGAAAATTACTACAAATAAAAACCTATACCGAAATATTTTAGTGTAGATTTAAAGTGATTATACAAATAAAATTTTCATTTAATGAAACAAATTATTGCAAACAAAAATGTGTGTGCGTGTAACAGTTATAATAGCTTTCCAAATCAAATATTAAATTATGCATATTAAAGTGGTTTTTTTTAAATCAAAATTTTAAATTTTCTCTTTTTAAATCAATTAACTAATATATAAAAACAAATATTTTTCATTAACATTCTAATTTCAATTTTCAAAATCTAAACAGGTCAAAATCTAAACATCTATCACTGTAAAAAAAAGTGCTGAAAATGAGTACATGAACGTACTTATTTTTCTTTGAGTACAATTACATCGTAAATGAGCGATGACGTATTCAAATTAAAAGTAACGTACTTTCGCAAAAATAAACAGTGTGATTTAATATTGTTCATCTCAGTTTCTGTTCAAGCCATCTTTACAAAGCCACATGGCAAACTTAAAATATTTGTTCAGAAGATTGTTTTCCACACTATTGGATGCCGATTCCTTAAATGGAAAATGAGTAATTACAACTCAATTATCTTACTTCCCATTTTTTTGCCACACCTATTTAACATTTCTTATGTTAATAACTTTTTCAAGTCGCCCTGGTAGCTTAACGGATAAGGCTCTGGACAGCGGTACCTGCAGATCTGGTTCGATTCCCGGTAAGTCTAAGTTGGAATTGTCGATATTTATTGAAAGCTATTTATGAAGGCAGCCCATGTAGGCAAACATCTGCTCTTTTTAACCCTTTGTACTCCAAGAACCCTTTGCGTTTTCCGTTCTTTCTACGGAACAGTTTTTCATCCTTATGTTCTTTACCCTAGAATTTGTTATGCTTATAGAAAAAAGAAACATCATCTGTTTTGGATCTGCAAAAGAACGAGTTGAAAAAAATATCGATGTTTTTTAAACACAAGATCATGCTGTTCTCGTTTATTTTAAAGAACAGGGAACCAAAAGAACGAATCTTTGTTTGTCGCCTGAGTGGCGCCAACGGTTTGGTTTGGTTTTGTTAATTAACGTCGCACTAGAGCTGCACAGTGGGCTATTGGCGACGGTTCGGGGTCAATCTCGAAGGAAAGACCCGGGAACACATACACATTCACACACACATTCATACATGCACCTCGTTATTTTAGAACCATGGTCAGATGACGAGGAAACACCTGAACTGGCACCCAACGCCTTCAATAGACTTCGGGACTCGGCGCCAACGGAGTGCAAAGAGTTAAGTACATGTCTTTTTCAAAATTGAAACTTGTGTATTCGAATCCATGGCAAGCATTGAAAGTATTAAAAAATGAGTACATTTTACTTATACCTATTTACCTATTTGTGTACCTATTTTTAACGATGTACTTACACATTCAACATGAAATATAGGAAACATTCCCTAATACCCTATCCTACATACCCCCATCCCCTAATGAACCCTCAGGAGTGATTCACCCTCCCCAATTCGCATAGGATCCCAATGCGGGATAATGAAACGTTCATTTGCGTCTTTAAGGAAAGATTACAAGTTTTCCTAATGACTGGCCTGGGAACAGGAGAGGCTCGTCATGACATCATCCATTTTCATCTGGCGTGACATGGCGCAGAAGGGGATGTGGCGTCAGCAGTTGAAGGGATCATTTTTAGGACTAGAGGGGGGATGATGTTAATTGTTATGGATGTTGGGGCTTAATTCTTGCTCGGAATTTGAATTTGGTTTGGGTAATGGGTTTCTTGTAATGTTAGGTAACGTATTTTAAGTTAATTAAATATTAAATTGAGGGTATTTTCAGAGTTTTTACAATCCACGTGAGTTTTACAATTGTAAAGTTGTCTCCACTGTTTGGATTTTTAAGTAATTTCACCTGGTCATTGTATTTAAGGTTATTAACTTTTTTTTTATTAATTGTGAGAATTGTAGGCCTTATAAGCTTAATGTCCGGGTAAATATAACAAAGACTGCATTTTTAAACAAACAATAAAGTCGTTTATTTCTTTAGTGGAAACATATTAAAGAACAGAGGGATCACTCAACCGCTATCAACTTACAAATGCTTCTCCAGAGCATAGTGCTTCTTCTTTTTTAAGAAACGCTACTCCTCCTTCAATTTTTAATGTATAAACAAATTTAATTAAATAACAACAAAGTATGTACTGCAGACTTTTGAATATACTTTTGCTGATTTGTGTTTTAATTGTTTTCAAAAACTTATTTCAAGTTCACAACCTAAAAAAAAATTCAAATTTTTAAGTTTATTAATTCGTAAAAAAATAATTTATAACTTAATTTTAAAAAGCTATACACACGTTTATAAAACGAATATTATAGCTTTAAAAACTATTAACAGTTTAGTTTTAAGTTAATGTGTTATAAAGCCTTAACATTTTAAATGTGACCAAAATGTAAAAAAAACTATTTTGAGCAGTGGACGAATGTTATGAAATGTATGTAGAAATGTGATAAATGGCATCTAAACAAACATATGTTTTCTTTCTATTACTACTAATTTTGTACATATATTCTTCAGTATATATAGATCGTTTTATGAAAAACAAATTTAGCATTTTTCCAGAATTTGCGGCTTTGGTCTCCCTAAAAGGCTTAGATTTGGATTCTCTTACAGATTCTTGGCGTAACTGTCCCAAATACTCTGAGCAAAATCTTATTCTTAATAAATTTATAAATTTTTGGCAGATATTGCTCCTTCTTACTTAATTTACCTTTATCTGTCCGGACCCTTTTATTTCGCGCAGAAACATTTCGGGAGTTAACGGGAAAGGATCCTCGACATATTTTGATACGTTAGTGAGGGGTCTCGACTCTTTCGCAAGCACATAAAACGGTGAGTAACTCCTCCTAGCCGAGAGAAACAACGACCAATAATTTTCCGAATGATTTGTTTGACAATTTGGAGATCCCACCAAGCTGGATTTTCCAACTCGCCAAAGGAAAGGATCCCAGCCAAATCCTGCAACCCCGTCCCCCACTCTTCTCCATCATCGTGGAAGCAGTGTAGAAGGGATCAATGGATAGCGGATAGAATATGTGCTCAATCACTCCGCCACAGATTTGTTAGGTACCCGGGCACATTGCGCCACCGGGCTGTGACCCGGCTCTCTGTGACGTATGGGGGGAGGACATTATTACCTGAATACCTCTTTCCCGTCCCACATAGGTTGGGGGGCTATATTGGCACCGCGGCATTTCCTGTTTAAGATGGGCTCCCGACTTATTACCTTCCTATATTGAAGTGAGGGGGGGCTGTAATTAAATAGACCCCGCTGACTGTGCCCGGAGGCGTTATTGGATAGTGGTTATTAAGGAATATGAGATTTATTTTGATGATGTCATCTGGGTGAGGTTTTTTTCTTCTTTGTTGCTAGGAGATGGAGATGACAGTGCTGGGGATGGGTTCGAGAAAAATTGTTCTTCATAAGAGTTTAATTATCAGTTGGTAATTTAATTACTGTGTTTTTTATTTAAAAAATCTCCATAGGTTTTATAATGCAGTGTTAAATGAATTTGAGCTTTTGCCGACAGCTTTTACTTTAGGAATGTTAATGTAATTTCCTACTTTATATATAGCTGACTAGCAGAAGTTTCTTTATATCAAGCAAAAGGGACGGGCTTCGAATTTTGAAAAAATCAAGATGTCGGTAATCTACAAAAATTATATAGTTATTCTTCCATGATATTGCGCTTTAAAAAAAATTATTTCAAATATAATATGATGAGATTTTTTATTAATGAAGAAAATATGGCTATATTTAAAAACTTAGAGTGATTGAATGTTTGTCGTGTATCGAAATTCAATACAATTTGTAAACTCTTGGGTAACTAGGAGTATCAATGCAAATTTATATTAACTTTAAAACCAATATAAATAAAATAATATTTCATACGAAATATTTACTAGGATTTCATACATATGATAACTTTGTGTATAAAATCAATATATGTTTTAATGGCATTTTTTCAATTAGAGGATTAAAATTTATACACATAAAAATCAGGAACAAATACATTTCATTTTGGGAAAGTGGTAGTTATTACAACCACAATTATCCTAAATTTATATGTATAAATATACAACATTTCTATGGGTGACATATATAAATGAAATATTTATCCCAACCTCAAGAAGCAATTAATTTCAAGGTATTGGAAAATTATATAAAATGTCAAATCGCAATACCCTAATGCGTAGAATAAAAACAAACACTGCACATTGAATATTTCATGTCCAAACTTCGACCCGCAATTGGGCTATCCAGGGCTCGTTTTTGTCTTCTAAGCATAGTTAAACGATTATTCGTTTGTATTACTCAACGAGCAAAACGTTCATGAAATCAAAATAACAAAACCATAAATAACTAATTTATCTTACTAACCTAATAATTTTCACCCGTTACAAACCATATTCATTGCTGCATTAACTATCAAGAGATCACAACGGAAATAGTCCCTTAAGTCATAACACAATCAATCGATACTAGTAATTAATAATTAACATCTTCATTTATAGATGCAGCTCACACTTTCTACAACCCCAGAATTAATCTCGCTTCTCTTACAACCCTTCAAGCACCACATTTGGCGCTTTATTAGATACCGAAAGCATAAAAATATTACTATTGAACTCATCCCCGTCTGTGCAGGTGTTGTGCATATTTATAACTCTGTAGCGAAAGTAGAGCATATCTAATTTACCCGCATAATTAAGTAATAAAAGGGTGCTGCTGCGATGTACCGCGGTTCGTTAACTCGTCTTTCATTCTTGCAGTCGGTAACGAGCTGCGGAATTAAATGCTCCCGATTTATTTGCTGGATATCCGGTTCAAAGTTGCATTAATATGTCTGGGTTATTTATGGGAAGAATACGATTCGTGGCGAGCCTTTGGCGAGATTCTAGTATTGAATATTTGTGGTTTGGTTTGAAAATGTTATGCGTGTGGATTTGTAATATGAGTTTTTGGTTTTGTTTGGTTAATTAACGTCGCACTAAAACTGCACAGTGGGCAATTGGCGACGGTTCGGGGCCTATCTCGAAGGAAAGACCCGGGCGCGATGTCTCGTATTTTTGAACCATGGTCAGATAACGAGGACAACACCTGAGCTGGCACCCAACGCCTTCAATAGACGTCGGGACTTTGGACCCCGATCAGATGTATCGTGCACCAGTCCCGTATACACGCCAGTATAATTTGTTGGATATTCTGGACGACTTTCTAGTATTTTACTTTTCTATGTCAAGTCCATTTCACGGATTCGAACCACCAATCCTTTGATTAGTAGCTGAACGCCTTACCAACTGAGCAACTGGGGCTCTTTTGGATTTGGTTAGCAATCCTGCTGTCCAACAGTAGGCCATTTTTTCCCTCCCTTTCTTTAGGGAAGGTTGCAGCTAAAAGTGTTGTGTAGGTATAACACTTGTTTTCTTCCAGTGGAAAGAGTTGTATATTTTACATAACCACGTGCACCCTGAATAAGGTTAGAGCCCAATTCTGTTATGATTGGTTGGTTGGTTAATTAACGTCGCACTAAAGCTGCACAGTGGGCTATTGGCGACGGTTCGGGGCCTATCTCGAAGGAAAGACCCGGGAACGATGTCTCATATTTTTGAACCATGGTCAGATGACGAGGACAACACCTGAGCTGACACCCACCGCCTTTCAATAGACGTCGGGACTTTGGACCCCGATCAGATTTATCGTGCACCAGTCCCGTATACACGCCGTTAATTTTTTGTGGATGTTCTGGACGACATTCTAGTATTTTGGTAGCGAAGTTGGAAACCCTCCGATTGCAATATCATTTCTTTTTTACAATTATTAGTCTAGTCCGTCTCACAGGTTCGAACCGGGAACCCTCCGATTAATCTACTCGGCCACGGAGGCCAATATACGAGTTTTTGATTGTATTTGATATAGACAAGAAGAATAGTACATGTTAAAAAATTTGAAATAATGCACTGTTATAAAAAAGTACTCAAAAATAAGTAAAATTTACTGATTTTTGAGCACATTCGATGTTTATCATAGCTCCGAATACTTAAGTTTCAATTTTAAAAAAACATGCACACAAAAATAAGTATAATGGTTAAAAATGAATAAAATTAGTAGATGCTAGCCTACATAGGCTGCTTTCATAAATCACTTTCAATAACATTTCAACAATTACAAACAAGAATTTCCGGGAATCGAACCCATAGCCTAAGGCACCGCAGTCCAGGATATTATCCGTTGTACTACCAGGGTGACGAGTAGAAGTTATAAACAGAAGAAATGTTAAAAATGTGGGCCAAAAGAATGGGAAGTAAAATAATTGAATTGTAAACATCAAATAATTGTAAACATCAAATTATTTTCAACTTGGCCTGCACCTGCTTAAATTAAGAAAAAAAAAATGGGATGAAACTATAGAAACAAATGGGCCCTAGTCCACGCCTCGTACGGCTTTGCTTTATTTTAAGATTTTGCACGTATCGGTGCTAAATTTCTTATCGAACCAAACCGAAATTGTCAATTGTTGCAATTTATCAAAAGGTTATAGTATCCAAAATATTTTCGCTATTTTTTTTCTGGTTTCGAATAATTTGTATTAAAACAAACTATTGAAGCAATTATTTTTAGAAATAAAATAAATTTCATTTAACTAATGTAAACATAGTTAATACTGATATGTATTAAAATTTATGATTTTTATTTATTTGGTAAAAATATTTGCACCAAAGTTATTTACCAAAGAATGTCCACCAAAATATCCATTGACTTACACATATTACCGCAAAATAAGATAATCAAAACTTTAAAACAATATTTTATTTTTAATAATTTATAGTAGTTTATTTTTAATTAGGTACTACGATACAAAAAAAAATCTAATTTAGATAAGTCGTCGAGCAATGGACGAATTTTACATTGATAGTCATACAAAAGAACTATTTTAGTATGGCTATCTTATTATACTCCTTTTGCAACACTTTACATCAATGTATAATTTTTTTAAACACACACTGAAGGGTAATTTAGTGTCACACCCTTACCTTTGAGACAGTCACTGATACACCCCGAAATTTATGGTGAAGGAAATTACCCTTTACTTTCCAGTTTCCCTAGAAATTGCCAATTTACACCTTATTGAAGCTTTTTTTGCAGCCAAACGGCTTCATTCCAGTGTCCTTCCTTCTTTTTGGCTACGAAAGAAATCCATCTTGGGGATTTTCTCGCAGAAATTGCGCAAAGATAGTAGTAAATCTTCGTTACCGGATTGGCGAAACTTTTACTTTTTTGAATAAAAGTAGTATTTTAGCGTTTGACGTTGAAGTTTCAATGGACATTGTTAGCAATATAAAAGAGATTTCAGGATGGCTATGTATAGCTATTTGTCAATCGACTTTCTAAAATTAAATGTAGTTACACTGTAAAAGAAAATCTTAAATATGAGTACATGAACGTACTTGGTTTTGTTTTTTTAGTACAATTGCATCGTGTATAAGCGATGACGTACTCAAATTTAAGTAACCGTACTTTCGTAAAAGTGAGCAGTGTGATTTAATATTAGTAATATCAGCTTCTGTTCAAGCCATCTTAACAAAGCAACCTGACAAACTTAAGATGGTTGTTCAGAAGATGGTTTTCCATATTATTTGATGTCGATTGGTTAAATGGAAACCGAGTTATTACAACTCAATTATCTTACTTCCCATTCTTTTGCTAATTCAATAATACGTCCTTGTTTATCATTTTGGTGTAGTTGTTAAAGTACGGCTCTATCTTTAAAAAATGAAAAAATTGGACAGTACTCTGTTTCAAAATCGCACCACAATATTAAAAAAAAGGTACTTAAAATGAGTACCTGAATCTACTCGTTTGTTTTTGAGTACAATTGCATCGCAAATGAGTGATACATACTCAAATTTAAGTAACCGTATTTCTTAAAAATGAACAGTGTGATTTAATACTACTTATTTCAGCTACTGTTCAAACCATCTTAACAAAGCGACTTGACACACTTAAAACAGGTGTAGAAGATGGTTTTACAGAAGAGACAGGTATTTACCGGCATCTATTTATATAAGTATTAGCTCAAGTAGAATCTATTATTTTAAATAAAATAGCTAGTTTTCGTTTATTATTATTACACGCTTTTACGGACCTCTTTTTTCATTGTATCAACGAATATTTGAATTAATTAAGGAATAATTTTCAATAATCTGGATTGATCGTTGTCAGTTTTTAAAGTAATTTCTTTAAAATAGGTTATTTGAACTAATCTAAATGTTACGACTTCTTGCCTTGTTTTAAGCCGCGGGGCTCTCATTGGTTTGATAGGAAGATTGTCAAACTCGTAATCAGTATACTATATTCTTCGCCGTGTTAAGGGAGGGGGACGTTAATTTTGTCGTAGTCCAAATGTCTTCACGTTGGTCATAGTATGGAGAGTGAAATGAAAGCTCAGGTGTTGTTCTCGTCATCTAGCCGTAGTTTTAGGAGACAGTGTTATCGGGTTCTTTCAGGAGTTGGGCCAGTGGATGACCTAATGTTGAGAGCATTGAACTTATCACAGGTGAGGACACGGGTTCGATTTTCGGGATGAGTTTCGCGATCTGGTAATCGGAGGGCTGGTAGATTCGTTCCTGTCGCCCACCAAACACAATGAGCCATGTATACAGGGTTCCATTATCGAATAGACTCGTGAATCCCGGGTTTATTCTTTAGATTTCTGGGGCCTCCCAAATAACCCATGCTATAAAACTAATTAATATCCCTAACTCAGTTGTCTACTAATTTTCTTTAAAATAATCTATGTAAACAGACCTACTTAAAAAGGGCATATTATCTAGGGGATATTTGGGTGTAATGGGACCCTTTCAAGGCGGGTTTCCATTACTTCGAGTTCTTAATCAGGCCCTGCGTGTATAGGTGCATGTTAAATTCGTCATAGTTCAATGTCCTTACACCTATGTCAACGGTATTCCATCTCAGGTGTTGTCATCCTCATCTGATCATGACTCAAAATTACAAGGCAGTGTTCGCGGCTCTTTCCTTCGGGATAGATCTCCAACCATTGCCAATATCCCAGTCTGTAGCTATAGCCTTGACATTAATTCAACCAACGACCCAACCTAATTCCGCCAAATAAGCAATAAATCGCCTAATGTGTCGCGACCGAAACCACCCTTCCCTCACGTGTCAAATCCGTCGCCAATCCGGGCGATAGATCAGTGGATGTGGATCCCCACCCGGCTTAAAGATCGCAGCGCCCTGTGTTATGAGGCAATTCATTCCAGCCAAGAAAGATCGGCCTCGTATATGTAAGGGTCGCATCGGCCTAAATCTTCCCGTTTTCTCCTAATCCCGGGACCCGCTAAGAGCTTTTCCTTAATGCTTTTCCTGCCAGCCCCAGGGCAGTTACTCTTACTTCCAAGAGATGCTATTTCCTAAATGTAATTGCAATGATAAATCTTGGCGGATAGCTGTTTAAACATTGGGGAGGACCCTCTTGTTTTTTTTTTCCCTTCTAGGGGTGTAAGCTCTTGAAGGATTTGGCTGCCACGCTCCTATTGTGTGATGTGTGAAAGTAAAGGGTTGTTTATGGACGGGAGTTGTGTGTGGGGGGGGGGGGGGGTTTAATGGTTATTTATCTGTCGCGGTGTCTATAAAATGGGGTTTATTAGGAGTTTTTGGCGATCAACCGCCAAAAAAATAATTTATTTTTCTTTAAAACGTGTTTTAATTCATACTAGAAACTAATCCCGTTATTTGACCTACACTGTAAAAAAGGTACTTAAAAATGAGTACCTGAACATACTAATTTTTCTTTGAGTACGATTGCATCGTGAATGAGCGATGACATACTCAAATTTAAGTAATATTACTTTCTCAAAAATGATCAGTGTGATTTAATATTGCTAACCTCAGAATCTGTTCAAGCCTTCTTAACAAAGCGAGCTCACAAACTTAAAATAGGTGTTCATAAGATTTTTTTCTATATCGTTTGATGTCGATTGCTTAAATGGAAACTGAGTTATTACAACTCAATTATCTTACTTGTAATTCTTTGGGCACGCCTTTTTTAACATTTCTTCTGTTTATAACTTCTTCTCTTCGCCTTGAAAGTACAACAGATAAGGCCATGGACCTTAGGACATGGGTCCGATTATCGGTTAGTCTTAAGTTGAATTGTATTGAAAGTGAATCATGAAGTTAGCTATGTAGAGAAGCAATTGCTCTTTTTATTCATTTTTACTCATTGTCACATTTTTGAGTACATGTCTTTTTCAAAACTAAAACGTATGTATTCGGAGCTATGATAAGTATCGAATGTACTCAAAAATAAGTACATTTTACCCATTTTTGAGTACCTATTATTAACAGTGTAGATAAGCGTAAACATTTTGATTGTCTGCTATTTAAAGGAAATAACTAATATTTTATTATTAGACGCTTTTACGTAACTCTCTCTATTTGAAGAATTTAGTGCTAAAAGTTCATAAGTACGCTTCTTGTACTTTATTATGATTCCGATTGATTAAGGCAAGTGAAAGCATTGCCCAGTGGAATCGTATAAACAAGTAAATCAAATGTACTTACATACTTTTGAGGAAGTTATAACGGAGTCGGTTGGTTTTCCTGCCGTAGAACGACCCACGTGGTAAAAGTGGATGTACATGTTGTGATTAATTTATTTTAACCAAGCCTTATTGTAATTTACTTAAGGTAAATTCAAAGTTGGATGTAAGTTACATTTATTTACTTCATTGATTTTTGTAATTTTTTCTCTAATCGGCGATCTTTTAGCTTTATATAGAACTGGCAGGAATCGCTCTTAAAATCTATGAGGATGAAGAAGCCCAACATTTTTAAGAAACATCTCGGCTGGCACCGTATGCGCATGCGTTTCGGATTGAGCTGCTTCACATCAGGGTTTGTTCAAAGTTGAAGTCAGTCTGAGTATAAAAAAAAGGGTAAAAAACATAGACGAACACAAGTCAATATCCATGCCACACCGATTCTCTACCGATCGGGGTGAAGTAATTACTCGAATGCAATGTATGAAGAGCACCTGTGAAGCGTATCACATGGGTGAAGGTAAGCACGTTGCTTAGAATAATCTGGTGGTTGAACCTATGTTCAGGCCGGGTCACCAATGTGCTTTTGGCTGTCACTCAGAATCGAACCCGGGACGTTGTGTATGAGATACCGATACTCTACCGATCGGGCTAAAGTAATTATTCGAGCCCAAGTGGGAGTATTGGGTATATGAAGTGACCACCACAGCACACCCTTCTTAGTGAGTCGAACAGGAGAACGAATGAAAAGCACCCGAGAAGCGTATCATGTGGGTGAAGATAAGCGTTGCTGCGAGTAATGTGGTAGTTCAAGCCGGGTCACCGATGTAGCGTCGTGCTGTTGGTTCTCACTTAGAATCAAACCCGGGACGTTGTGCAATGCTATACCGATTCTCTAGGGCTAAAGTACTTACTCAATACCAAGTGGAAGTATGGGATATATAAAGTGACCACCACAAACGTTCGGGAAAAGGCCCCAACCTTCGAGCATGAATGGACTGTAGTAGAGCGAATATGACGTCATAATCGTGAAACCCAACATCTCAGACCGAATGGCCTCATACACGTGACTTCTTTTCAAAATTACGAATTAAAAAATACTCGCGATTGGCTGATGAATTGGGAAATGTGTAACAGTGAAAAATTATGAATGGAATGACGTCATTAACCACGTGTCTCACTTTGACGTTAGCGAGATTATAACATTATGTTTTCTCTACTATGAAGGATCCATTCTCGAAGACCCCAACGTCATAATTTCATCCAGAAAGTTAAACTCCCTTGATACTACATTACCAACACAATGTAACATCAAACAAAACATAAAACTCTTGCCAATCCCAAAGCAGCCCAACCTCACAGACCACGCCATCTGCACATCCCTCCCAATTTGTTCCATTTCCATTTCAAAAAGTGAGGGAGAAAGGAACATCATAAAAGGATAGCCTCTTACGGAGGGCAATTACTTTACAGATATTTACCCTCCTTTCTCGGGTGGAGCTTAAAAGGGTACCCTCCCTTTGGCTAATTAAACACAGGGTGTGGTGTCCGGATTTGCAGGGTGTACCCCCTGTACCCCCGTCTCCATGTTATTCGCGTGATTGACGTGTATTGTTGTGTGTGGTCTTTAGAGGGATATTTAGAGGGCGGTTTTCAATTAGGTTGAGTTAAGTTCTGTCAGCGGTGAAGGGCAGGTTTGATGGTTATATTGTTGGGTTTAGGTTGTTTTTAGGTTGTAAAGGTGTGTTTAAACGTGGTTGGATTATAGGTTACGGGATGGTTAGGTGTAATAAAAGTATTTTAATGTTAGATGGTTGTTGTGTTGGAATATTAAATAGTGAATTAGATGTTTTTGATATAGTAGTATTTATGTCATGTAATTAAGTTAGTCTTTGGGGATAGTTATGGATACTAGCTGAACCAACCTTGTTGGGCCTTAAGCCTGTTGTTGGTCGTCAATATTTGTATATGAAATGAATTGTTTTAACTTTTTTATAGTTGCGCTCTCAGAAGTAATGCTCTCATTTTTAAGAGTTCCGCGATCGTAGAGGCTACTTTCGTCATATCTGACAATATCCATCCAACATATATTAACATCCCGTCATTGAACCACGTGACTTTTGACGAAACAGGAATCGTCAAATTTTTAACGAGAGTCATTTACTCAGATTTCTTTTCGCCCCTTTTCTAGGTTATCAGTTCATAGTTGGTTGGTTAATTAACGTCGCACTAGAGCTGCACTATCAGTTCATGTCTGGTAGTTATGCTTAAACTTACAAACAGAATTCAAACGAACCTTTTTTGGGCGAGTAGATAGAGCGTTGGATTTTGGAACGAGATGTCCGCGGTTCGAGTTAACTCGTCGGTACTTAATTATTAATTTATTTAAAATCGTCCGCATACTTGAAGAAATGAATTTCGTTAAAAAACTACATAACGAATTTCCTCAGTTTGACGAAATATTTAATGACAAAGCATATAATAGGCGTCTGTTCCTGTTAAAAAATGGCGAAAGTTTCGTCAAATATGTGTACGTATTTTTAACAACGTTTTTCATTGGTAAAGTATTTACTTTGAAACAACATGTGTAGAAAGTTCAGTTTATACCGAAAGCGACCATTTTGTATTATGAATATATTGATTATTTACAGTTATTGGGATGTTGGTTGCCAAATATTTATATTTTTTTTATGTTGGTATATTAATTCTTATGGAAATCTTATTCTTTGATTATATCAATACTATGGAGAATCGTCTCCTGCTCGCTAACCCTTTAACACTGCCTATTCTTCAGGAGTATCATTCCATAATGTGTAGTCATCTAAATATATATAAAAAAGTATTCCCAAAATACTTTTTAGCTCATTAAATATAAAAAACCACGTCAATGTAGCTTGAATATCGTTCAGAATTGAAGAAATATGTGCATTTTGTATTCGCATGGTTCGAAGCTATCATCAAAACTCTTAACGACCCATCCCATACTTATCAAGGCCTTTATATACCGGCAAGTTTTAAGGGGGAAGCACTTTCTCAAAATTAGTAGCCCTATCCCAAATATAAATACACCATCAACACACTTTTTATCTGCATACACAACACAAACCCCTCTCCAGAAATTCGAACATTTTTTTTTTCCTCGTCTGAAGCATCTAGCAATTTTCGTTCCGGCACAAACGATTCGGGAATAAATTAACGGCTTCAGGCGCAAATGCGCGCCTCTTTCCTATCGGCCATGATTATCACAACCCTAGATAACAAAGACACATCACATATAGCTACCACCTTTTCCATGTGCTCAACCTTTACATTAAGCGATCCCATATTCAAGGTAAAGAGAAAAAAAATGTATAAAAAAAAAGGGGGGGGGGGGGTGAAAGAGGCTCTAGAAACCGATTTTTATTTACGTTTTTTTAACGTTTCTCGCCTTTGCGTTTTTATTGCGCTCGAGGTAACGGGGCGTGATGCGGCGTCGTTTCTAATGACGCAAGGCGTAACGGGTACAAATTACGTTTGCCCCATTTGCGGTGCTTTACGCGCATTTAGGAAAGCGGCAGCGGTTTATGACGGGTCCAAGTCCCTTATGAGACGGATCGCTTGGGAGGGGGCGGCTGCGTATTGAAAACTGGGTTACTTTTAGGTCGTTTTTTTAAATTTTTTTTGCGCTACAGATAACTGTTTTTGGACTATTATAGAACATTGTTTTAAGAATATAAAATACAAATACAACGTTAAACATACGTGATCTAGACATGTTTCGCTTGTTGGCACACAATAGTTAACTCTAACCGATTGAGAAAGTTTTTTTTGTTCTTTGGTGACACTTTCAATTCTGGATTTATTTTCATTTTATTGTACACACCACTGAACTCTAACTGCAACTGCTGGAAGGCTCAAACCTTCTTTCCTCTATGGACGCGTTGAAGCCAATTGAAAGCAACCATGCTATGCCCCAATATTTTTTTTAAGTGATTTAGTGGTGTTTTTTCTTACCATAGCATTGTAGAAATATTAAATGTATATAAATATTATATTTTCTTCTTATGGAATTAATTTTTATATTACCAAACAAATAGTCATTTCTTTTGCTTTTTATCTACTTCGACTTCGACTTGCAAATGACTTTCTATATTAATAGCAGATTGCATTTAAAATGGGTTTAAAAAGAAAATAGAAAAAACTCAGCCAAAAGCAATACACGCGGCTTATTTTAACGTGAAAAATATACGAAATATTGCGGTAGAAAAGAAAGTGGAGCACATCATGGCTGCCTACGTCGGCTTCAAGTCAACAAATGCCAATGTCTTGCCCTATCCAGAAGTTACAGTTATAGATCAGTGGTACACACATACTTTTCATTTCTGCTGATGAAAGGAAATGTATCTCCCGAAACATGTCTAGATCTTATGTATTCTTATTGCGTATTTGTAACGGTTTTTTGTATTTTAATGAACAATTTAGTTGCCAGCAATTGAATAACCAAAATTGTATCCGCTCACTGAGGAACGTTTAATTGCACAAAATTATCTTTCGCTTTCTACCACGCCAAAAGCTTTGGCAAATAATCGCCAATTTGGCAACTTTGTCTAGATTATAGGAATACGAGTTTGGCAAATATTCACCTGCACTTTGGCGATTGCGAAATCTAAAATCTGGCAGCCCCAAGTTGGTTTTAATTATGGAGACCCGAGCTTGCTAAAATCTTTTTACCATACAACGATGCTATATATATTTAGGAAGATGTGTACAAAATTTTAAAGCAGTAGAAGAAATAGAACATGTGTTTTTTACATGTTTATATACCATTTATCATCTGCCTACAATACTTTTCGTCTGCAACATCATTTACTCAAAATAAAGTTTTCGAATTTTGATCACGTTTAAAATGCTAAGGTTTTATTAAAATTGTACTTAAAACTAAACTATAAATAGTTTTTGAAACTTTAACATTTGCTTAATACATGTATGAATAACTTTTTTAAAATTAAAATTACAAATTATATTTTACGAATTAAGGAACATAAAAATTTGAATATTTTTTTTAGGTTATGAACATAAAATAAGTTTTTGAAAACAATTAAAACGCGAATTTTCAAAAATCCATTCATGCGTCTGTTGTATATACTTTCACGTTATTTAATCAATTTAAATGTTTTAAATATATTGAAAATTAAAAACGAATAATGTTTTTAAAAAAGCATATTTAGGCTTAAAATAACAAAAAGTAATTTATATATACTTCTTTGATTATTTTTTTTAAATAGTTAATACTATGTAAAAAATATGGTATTGCTGAATTCAGTAATAAAACTATTAAAATTTGGAGCTCGGATCTCCCTTAAATAATCATAATAAGTTTGGGTATTATTTTACTAAAACTATTATTATATTATTATACTAAAACTTTGTTGTTAGTGCGCAGATAGCCTAAGGTTCATTTGGATTATGTAAAGACAAGGTTAAAAATTAATAATTTAAAACACTGTAAAGCGATATGAATTTGTAATAAGTCACATTGATTGAATCTGTAAATTAATAAATTAAAATTAAAACATGTTATACCATCATACATGTTAACTATTATTATTATTTTTTAAAATTATTATCTGAATTGATAGTAACCAATCTTGTAAAAATAACTTATATAGTTAGTAATTACTAGTCTATTTAATTGTGATTTTAACCAGTGAGCCATATTCAAAAAGTTTTAAATTTCTTGTTTGAAAGAATGCGAAGAATTAATTAAAAATAATTAGATTAAAATATTAATTAAAAATGTTAATTTGGATTAACGGTTATACACCCCCTTCCAGTCGGAAAAAAAAGTATTTAAAAAAAAATATTTTCAATTCATATAACCGAAATGTTCCTCCAATCCATGTAATCATACATATAAGAAAATCTTTAAATATAAAATAACAATTTGTGAGTACGAACCTTGTCTATCACACTGCTTTTAATTACTTCTAAAAGTGGAATAAGTTGCTTTTTTTATAGTATTATTATTTTGATAAATATAAAACTGATGAATGAGATGTTTTTTCAAATATCCATAATTTATTATTACAAATAATTATTTTGATTTTTTAATGTTAATTTTGTTAGTATTGATAGTTTGAAAAGTTTCTATATTTTACAAATTTTGGCTTTAGGGAATCCGGAAACTCAATTTCAAATCGTTTTTTTTTAATAAGATTATCGTAGTTTTGAAATGTCCTAAAACATTTCTTTCTAAAGCATTTTAAATTTTGTTTTTACAATAAATAAAAGTATTTTTAAAAATAGTTTTGTTCAATTAAAAATGCCTTAAATAACAATAGAGACACTTTTGTTTATTTTATATCTTTAAACGATGTTTTTTAAACTCGATGTATCGTTCCTCAGCAACAACTATAGTTAAATATTTCAAAATTTTATAGCACTACTGAAATATATGTTAATATACCTGAAGGCTTGATTTTCTCAATATAACAATAATTTAATTAGTTATTCCACTTTTACGATGAAAAAATGCTATTTTTAAATAAATTTTTAGAGATTGTCAAGTAAATATATTGTTTCTAAATATTTCAATTGATAAATACGAGCCACAGTGTATGTAAGAATGTTCCACTAGTACATACATACCAAATTTAAATATGTATCTCTTCAAACTTCTGAACAAAAAGTACATAAAAAGTGCTTCGAATAGGTGAAACAGTTTTCGGTGACTTTCCGAATCCTTTTTATTTCGAGCAAGTTTGAAATTTAAAACTTTCATCAACTTCAACCAATTAACTCAGGTGTTGTTTTCGTCATCAAACTTTGATTCAAAATTTCAAGTTAGTATTCCCATAGGGTTTCTTTCGGATAGATCCCGGACCCTTCCCAGTAACCAGACATCTACCGCTCTTGCAACGATAATTCCACCAACACACACCCCAACCCACCTCCTGTTATGCATTATAACTTCCATCAATATATCCTGGAGATTCTCCAAACAGACAACATGATCCCTTCTCCCCATCTCCCCCTAACTGCCCGGTAATTAATGGTAATCCACTTACGACCTACCCCCATCACTTTCCCCGTTATGCGTCAACCAATATTTGCCCTATAGGGGTAAACTCACTTTTTTGTTATGCAACCACCATCCCCCCCCCCCCCCCAATAGGCTAAAATTGCGCTTAGGTCCGCTTCCAGAAGGCCATGTCCAATCTATTTGCCCTTCTATTCTACTTTTTTTTCCCTATTCTTACCCTGGAATTCGATCCACGTCTAGCAAAAATATACTTAGTAGTGTTTGGCGGGTTTTTCCTTGATGCATTGCAACCCCCACCGGGGTATATATTGCTGTCATAGTTGTCCGTTTATTGTCTGGTTACGCCTGTCGATATTGGATGGGCCCGCTGAGGAAATAAGGCGTGATCGTGTTTTTGAAACGCCTGTCCATTATCGCAGAGGGGACCGGATGGTCTGGTTGCCTCAGGACAAAAGGAGGTTTGAAGCAGAATTTGGGACTTATTATTATGAGTTGGGATATGTTTTTTTTTTTGCTTGAAAGAAGAAATGGTAGTATCTATGAAGTTTTTTTTTATTATATACGTTGTTTATTGTGAATATAGTTACTGTATTATTGTGAACTACAGATTGTTCTTATTTTTTGCTAACAAAAACATAAAAACTAGAGATTTTTTTTATTATTCTCGTTCCCTTATTTAGAAGTATGAATGGACATACATTTTAGTATTTGTTTTAAATGTAGATTCAATAACTGATTATTAATTTAAGGCATCTAGATGATCCAACTTAACAAATATACTAAATGATATTTAATTGCTATATTTAGCTTTAATTATTAGAGAGAAAGAGAGAGGGAGAGAAAGAAGTGAGATAGGGGAGATGAAGAAAGAGAGTAGGGAGAGTGAGAAAAGAAAAGTGAGAGAAGAGAGAGACAGGGAAGAGACAGAGGGAAAGAGAAAGAATAGAGAAAGGGGAAGAGAGAAAGTGGAAGAGGAAGACAGAGAAAGATAGGGGAGAAGAAGATATAGAGAGAGGATAGAAAGTGAGAGGGAGGGAGAGAATGGATGATTGTGAGAGGAGAGAGAGACAGGGAAGAGACAGAGGGAAAGAGAAAGAATAGAGAAAGGGGAAGAGAGAAAGTGGAAGAGGAAGACAGAGAAAGAGAGGGGAGAAGAAGATATAGAGAGAGGATAGAAAGTGAGAGGGAGGGAGAGAATGGATGATTGTGAGAGGAGAGAGAGACAGGGAAGAGACAGAGGGAAATAGAAAGAATAGAGAAAGGGGAAGAGAGAAAGTGGAAGAGGAAGACAGAGAAAGAGAGGGGAGAAGAAGATATAGAGAGAGGATAGAAAGTGAGAGGGAGGGAGAGAATGGATGATTGTGAGAGGAGAGAGAGACAGGGAAGAGACAGAGGGAAATAGAAAGAATAGAGAAAGGGGAAGAGAGAAAGTGGAAGAGGAAGACAGAGAAAGAGAGGGGAGAAGAAGATATAGAGAGAGGATAGAAAGTGAGAGGGAGGGAGAGAATGGATGATTGTGAGAGGAGAGAGAGACAGGGAAGAGACAGAGGGAAAGAGAAAGAATAGAGAAAGGGGAAGAGAGAAAGTGGAAGAGGAAGACAGAGAAAGAGAGGGGAGAAGAAGATATAGAGAGAGGATAGAAAGTGAGAGGGAGGGAGAGAATGGATGATTGTGAGAGGAGAGAGAGACAGGGAAGAGACAGAGGGAAAGAGAAAGAATAGAGAAAGGGGAAGAGAGAAAGTGGAAGAGGAAGACAGAGAAAGAGAGGGGAGAAGAAGATATAGAGAGAGGATAGAAAGTGAGAGGGAGGGAGAGAATGGATGATTGTGAGAGGAGAGAGAGACAGGGAAGAGACAGAGGGAAAGAGAAAGAATAGAGAAAGGGGAAGAGAGAAAGTGGAAGAGGCAGACAGAGAAAGAGAGGGGAGAAGAAGATATAGAGAGAGGATAGAAAGTGAGAGGGAGGGAGAGAATGGATGATTGTGAGAGGAGAGAGACAGGGAAGAGACAGAGGGAAAGAGAAAGAATAGAGAAAGGGGAAGAGAGAAAGTGGAAGAGGAAGACAGAGAAAGAAAGGGGAGAAGAAGATATAGAGAGAGGATAGAAAGTGATAGGGAGGGAGAGAATGGATGATTGTGAGAGGAGAGAGACAGGGAAGAGACAGAGGGAAAGAGAAAGAATAGAGAAAGGGGAAGAGAGAAAGTGGAAGAGGAAGACAGAGAAAGAGAGGGGAGAAGAAGATATAGAGAGAGGATAGAAAGTGAGAGGGAGGGAGAGAATGGATGATTGTGAGAGGAGAGAGACAGGGAAGAGACAGAGGGAAATAGAAA
Organism: Troglohyphantes excavatus; assembly: GCA_963932185.1. Taxonomy (NCBI): domain Eukaryota; kingdom Metazoa; phylum Arthropoda; class Arachnida; order Araneae; family Linyphiidae; genus Troglohyphantes; species Troglohyphantes excavatus. Next base: position 63,022,154 of record OZ010669.1, on the reverse strand, counting down.
TAATAAAGGAGATGAGGAAGAGAAAAAGTGAGAGGGAAGAGAGATAGAGGGAAGAGTGAGAGGGGAAGTAAGAGAGATATAAAAAGTGAGATGGGAGAAGCAGAGAGAGAAAGAGAGAAGGGAGAAAGAAAGTAAAAGAGGAGGGAGATGGAGAGAGAGAAAGTGAGAGAGGGGAGAGGAAGAGAGAGAGGAGAGAAAGAGAGAGGAGAGAAAGAGGGGTGAGAGTGGGAAATAGAGGGAATAGTGAAACGAAAAGAAAGTGAGAAAGGAAAGAGGGAGATGAGAAAGAGGGAATAGAGATATACAAAGAGATAGAGAGGAGAGAGAGAAATGGAGAAGGGAGAGAGATAAAGAGAAGGGGGGAAGAGGGAGAGAGAGAAAGAAGTGGTTGTCACTAAATGTTGGGCAATGGTCATTGTTTAACTGTATCACATTTAGCTGTTCTCGCATAATAAACCATTAATTTTGTCCAACTACATTGCTTATACTTTAAACAAGTCGCTTAGCGTTAGTAGCAATAAATAAAGTATAGAAAAAAGAATGGTTTATTATGTGCAGTCAAAGAACCAGACAATGAGCATCCCCCGACAATTTGTGAACAACCTGTATCATAAATGTAGAATGCAAATTTTAGGATTTATATTCATCCTTGTTAACTGACTAATTCATAAGCTTAGCGATTCCGATTTGATTGTTCAATTGTAGGAAACTAAGTTAAAATGCAAATTTCAACCTCCAGAAAGTATGTGTATACATTAAAATCGTGACTGCAAGGAAATACATAAATAATACTCTTTTAGGGAAGTAGTCGGATCAATCTCGAACTACCGGGAAACGAGTATATTTACTTGCTGCTAAAACTACTCCCAAAATGAATTAACGCATTTAAAATTAACGCTCGTCAATTTGCGGCTGACCCCCCACTCTCCCAATCTTCCCCAGTGCAGCGAAGACTTCTAAGTGGAAATGGCAGGCAGCATCGGCAGAAGCGAAGGCGAGTCTTTTCAAAATCCCATGTATTAAGGATGACAGCCATTCGGCGCATAGCGGCAGTTTGCATACATCATTCTTATCAAGAATACCCCCCAAAACCTTTACACTCCAATTCGAGGGATCTCCCACCCATTTACTCCCCCCCCCCCCTTTAATCTCTGCCCATTTTCATACACCCCCCCGCTTTTGTAGTGAGGGGCGCTGGTCAGGGCCGTTACGTGTTGGGGCCTTAAGGCCCGTGCTTAAGGGCCCGAAATTGATGAGGCTCGTTATTTGCGGCATGTAAACATAGCTGATTGCTCTTCCCTTTCGGCTGAGTAAATCTACAGATCCCTATACCCCCCCCCCCCTTCCCCATCTTTTAGCATCGTTTTCTTTATATGCTTAAAATGGTGGGGAGGGGAGGGGGGTATGCTTGGTTTGGGGGGATTTATATTTGTTGGGTGGTTCGTTACTATGCAATCCTGCCCATGCTGTTGTTACCATGGTAAAAGTGGAAATTGCTGTTGGTTGGTGGGCGCAGGGGTATGTCTTTTTGACGTGCTTTGCTTACTTATTGCTGATTCTGTTTATATATTGGGATAATAGATGATTCGATTTTGATGCATATAAAAGGTGAGCAGGGCTGTGACGCACACTGAAGATCCAGAACGAATATTGAAAAGGATAATTCCTTAAATTTACATCAAAAAGATAATGTGTACAATGATCACACTTTAAGCATTTTAATTCATACTTTAAAGTTACATGAAACGATCAACTAATTCAAATTTTGCATCTTTACAGTGTTTAATTCATCAGCTTAAAAAACAACATTCATGTATAAATTGAAACTCTAACGATATGTCAGAACTGTATCTAAAGCTCTTCTTATATTCTTATAGAACAAGTCAAAACTCAGTTTATAACAATTTTGATAACGTTGCGTTCAGTTGGACTTTATGTACTACACATTATAACTATAGTTCACAGGCCTTTGTAACTAGTGTTCAAAGTAACATTATTTGTAAGGCATTTAGTTTCAACTTATACAAATTAATTTGATAGTATAATTTATTCAAATTTTTACAACTAATATTACAATATCTTAAAAGTATTAAGTATAGGAAAATATAAATATCTTAAAGAAAAATATTGTATAGTAGGGGGCTCCGCCCCTTGATCCGCTGACGCTCCGCCAACCTATATTCTTCTTATATTCTTATTCTTCCTAATATTCTTCCTAATTTAAAAACATCATCAAAATAATTATTCATCAATGAATTGAAGGGTTTAATCAGCAAAATGGTTTGCATAATCGCAAAACACAAATGCGGGCGAAACAGATTTTTTGTAAACAAACTAACGTTGCCATTCTGTGTAGAGAAAAACAGCGTTTTTCGATCACCGCGTAAGACAATTATATATATAGATATAAGAGAAAATATCGTATTTGAAAGCAAAAATTGCTACAAATTCAGTAGAATTAAATTATCCGATTTGAATTTCCATTGCAGCGTTTTAAAGCGTATTATGCTACTCCTCGGTATACCTTATTAAACTTATCCGAGATAAGGATAACACTACAAGGTTACTAATGATTGTACGCCCCGCCAAATGCAATCCCAAAATCGACTCCAGCGCAGTCGAAAGGCAAAGGGGATTTGCCAAGATATTAAAGCTTTATTGCCGTGATGCTTGGCGTTTCCGATCGTCCCCAATCATCAGAAGCATCGACTGCAGGCCCCCAAGAAGAGAAGAGAGAGAGAGAGAATAATATTTATGGCCCTGATGGTCGTTATTCCTTTAAGTCGCAGAACGGCCAAAGTGGTAGGGTAATCTTCGCCAAATGGAAAGTTTGAACTTTTAATGGCGGAGATAAAAGTCTGAATCTGCATTAGAGGGGGGAAGTGTCGGTGTGTGTGCGGGCAATTTATCTGGATCACGGCGACTGATCTTGATGGGTTGGAAGCGCCACGCAGTTGAGAGGGATAATTGTGGCTGAAACCGTTCGATGGATCTTATTTTTTTTTAAAGTTCCTTGACAGTGCGATTGGGGACGGAGAGATACGGTGAGATTTGAAACTTCTTTTTCTCTTTATTAAGGGTAAGCCGTTTGTTTAAAGCTTCTGTACGTGGTTAAGGTTCAATGTGATTGAATTTATGGGAAGTTGCTATACTTTAGAAGAAGATCGTCGTTAGTGGTTTACTAAATTTTTTTGTTCTTGATGTGGTGTTTTGTGAGTAATACAGTGTTATGTTTTGGATATTTTTTGCACATTTCTTGAATGTTTAGTATCGCCAGTTTACTACTTAATTTGAAGGATTTTTTAATGGGTATTTAAAGAGGTTCGGCAAAAACCTATAACGTCCATGTTAAATTCATTAATTTTGAGGGTAACCCATGTAGTCACCTTTAAATATCCGTCATGTGTGGAGAGATGTGGTGAACGTTAATTTTGTCTTTGTCCAAATGTCCTCACGTTAATCATGTTCTGCAAGTTCAGATTGTGTGGTTTTAAGTCATGTGTTGTCAGCTTCAGTAGTATACATCCGCACGTGTTCGATACATTTGTCAAATGAATGACGTCATCAAAAACTATCACGTGTTCCATAACATACGGGTTCCTTGCCAACTTGAAAAAGCTCAACCGAAATTAAAAAATAACACCGTTCCCATTCCAAAAAACATTATTAAAAAAACGTCAGTTAAAAAAAAACTCAACTTCCAAAATACCCCCCTCTATGAGGACGACCCATCCATCACTTTGATTTATATGTTGACAGGTGGCTACGGCCACTTATATTGTATCAACCACGTATGCATGTATATTACTCTCATAATCTAAATATGGTTATAAATTACAAGACTGTGTGTACCCGGGTCTTTACTTCAGGACATCCCAATGTGCAGCACTAGGGCAACGTTAATTTCAACAACCAACCAAAAAATATATTGTATATTATTTATTACAAACATTTCCTTGCTGACACACACGATTTTTACACAACTGTAAATTTTTATCAAAAACTCCTACCCCGGCGGTTTACGTCGGGATTTCAGCGTTCCTTTAAAAATGAGATTTTACATCCCTACGTCAAACCCCAGCCAATTCCAAGCACAAACAACGCCAAGTCACAATCTCGCGTCGACGCTGCGCAAACTTTCATCATTGGAATCCAAAATCCCAGACGAAATGGTCACAGTGACCTCCCCCCCTTCACATACGTCAAGCCTTGGGGGGAGGGGGGTGTAGACAGGAACGAACGATATTGCCAGCATTTATTGGTTGGGGTAGGGTGTCACCTTGCGAGGGTTGGCCGGGTAATATCTCACGACAGATGACCAGATTTTATTTTTTTTCCTGCCCCTCAAACCCGGGTTTTGCAGCGAGGTATATTGGAAAGCGCCGGAGTTAAAGTCGACACCGAAAATTCAATGAATTTTTGGCGGGAGCTCAGAGTTCTCTTTATTGAAATCCGCGCGGAATGGCGGGTCTTTTGCGTGTAGCGGGTATTGGAGGTTTCGTCCCAGTCCAATAGTCACGTGGGTTGTGTGTTGCCCTTTTGGGACAAATTGCATCTGTAGATTTTAAATGAACTACACAAAAAATTCAAAAATCGGCATTCTGATGGAGGTACTGGACACGGGAATGGAATGTCTCAATTTGTTCAGTTTTCTGGGTGACTAAATGAATTACTTGCTTAGGAGTTAGTGATGAAACAACCTAATGATAGGACGAAGTATCTTAATCCAAAAAGCAAGCTTTTTTCGTTAATTTTGTAACCCACTTTGGAGTTGTACGGCTTAAGTCTTTCATGGGTTTCCAGTATAACTTTAAATTCATAAAAATATTCAATGTTAATTTTTTTACTTCAAATCTCAAGCATTTATTTGTCTTTTTGAAGCTATACATCTATTAAAATAATAAAAATTAAAAACATATTATATATATAAATATATACAGCGGATTAAGGGCAGTGAATGTATGTATCGCTTATATAGTCGTACGTATAACATATATAGGTCTTTGACAAACTTTGATTGACCAGTATAAATATTTTAGCGTGCTTTAAAAAACCTGCAGTATCACTAGCTTTTTAAGGTTTGGTTTAGTTTTGTTAATTAACGTCGTACTAGAGCTGCACAATAGCTTATTGGCAACGGTTCGGGGCCTATCTCGAAGGAAAGACCCGGGAACGATGCCTCGTATTTTTTAAACATGGTCAGATGACGAGGACAACATCTGAGCTGACACCCAACGTCTTCAATAGACGTCGGGACTTTGGACCCCGATCAGATGTATCGTGCACCAGTCCCGTATACACGCCGTTAATTTTTGTGGATGTTCTGGACGACATTCTAGTATTTTGGCAGCGAAGTTGACAACCCTCCGATCGTAATATCACTAGTTTGTTTATTATTCTTAGTCTAGTCCGTCGCACAGGTTCGAACCGGGAACCCTGTGATTCCCAGCTGACGTCTTAATCCACTCGGCCACGGATGCCTAGCTTTTTAAGACTTTTTAGTTCAGTTTATCAACCGTGACTGTACATAGTTAGCAATTCCGAATGTTTCATGTTAGACCGTAGATGTTTAATCCAGCTAGATTAGCCGTAACTTTTAAAATACGAATTTAAAAAAATAAATCAAATTTTTATATTTTTTTTATCTGAAATGTCAATTAAAATTTTAAATTATACTTTATATAACTAAAGCAAAAATCGTAGCATTGCAATAACCTAGGCTCAATTCCGAGCGTCTCCAAAACGCACGCCTCTACAATATCATTCCCTTTTACACAAACCACTACCCGAATTTCCCCAAAGGAACACGCCATTTGGCACATAAATTAAATTCCAGTGAGTGATTTTCCACGGAATTGGCGTAAAAGCCCTCACACCTATCCCAAAACTGGGAAATCCCACAACAACCGCTTACTCGCTTTCAGGAACGATTTCAAATTCTCCTAAATCATTTTTATTTTTGCCGTCCCGTGCCCCCCATATACATTTCCACAGCGGGCATTTTAACCCCTTTTTTTCTCCTCATTTATTTATTTCGGAGACATATATATTTTTTACCCCCCCCCCCCCCTCTTTTAAAAAGAGGGGAAGGTCCTTTTACGTGGACGCAGTGGGCATGATGGAAACCAACCTGACGGAAGTAGCGACCCTCATTTCCGGGAGAGCGGTCACGTGGAGCAATAAATTGTGGTACAGGACCCGGGCAAGGGTTGCCAGAACGTCGCCAAATGATTGGAAAAACGGGACAAGTGATCGCCAACGGACAACATATCACCCCTTTTTGTATGTTGAATGAGTTTCTTTTTTATTGTTGGGGATGTTTTCTATTTTTCGTGATTAGCAAGGCCGCTTTTACATTGTTAAAAAACGGTATTCATAAATGAGTAACATGTACTGATTTTTGAGTATATTCGATGCTCATTATAGATCCAAATACATCAGTTTCAATTTTGAAAAAGACATGCACTCAAAAATGAGTAAAAATGAATCAAAAGAGCAGTAGCTTGCCTACCTACATAGGCTGCCTTCACAAATCACTTTCAATACATATCGACAATTACAACCATGACTTACCTGGAATCAATCCCAGGTCCTCAAGGATCGCCGGCCAATGCCCTATTCGTTGTACTCTACCTGGCCGACGTGAAGAAGTTATGAACAGAAGAAATGTTAAAAGATGTGCCGAAAAAATGGGTATTAAGGCAAATAATGTGGAAAACCATCTTCTGAACACCTATTTTAAGTGTGTCAGGTCGCTTTGTTAAGATGGCTTGAACAGTAGCTGAAATTAGCAATATTATATCACACTTTTCGTTTTTAAGAAAGTACGGTTACTTAAATTTGTGTATGTCATCGTTCATTTACAATGCAATTGTACTCAAAGAAAAACGAGTAGTTTCAAATACTCATTTTTAAGTACCTTTTTTTATATTGTGGTGTGATTTTGAAACTGTGCTGTCCAATTTTTCCATTTTTTGAAGGTACAGCCGTACTTTAACAGCTACACAAAAATTATATACATGTCAACAGACCGTCCTTAACATTATTTAATAGTGGACATTTTAGGTCAATTTCCTATTATAAGGAATGCAAGATTTTCGCCCTGTGCACTAAATGTGAGTAAGTACAAGCTTCACCCGAGTATATTATGTCTTGCTTGGGGCTGAATTTTGAAGATCTCGAGAAGGACCCTACTCAGATGATGGACTTTCTGAGAGTTAATGATTTGGTGGACCTTGTCTAGTACAATCTAGACTGTGCGGAATATGTAACAACAACAATAACAGATTTTGATTCACTAAAATTAAAACACTTGAATGAAGAAACATTTACGATGATTTAACGGAACATTGACGAATACCCAGGGGAAAAAAACATCATAAAACCTTATCAAAACGTTCATAAAACCCTTACGAAACCTGCATGTTGTTCCGAATAGCTTTCTAAAGCCTTCACAACTTCAATGGAGAATTCATGCGGATTTTTCTTGGAATGAATCAATCATCGTGACGAAATATTTGTGAGAATCTAAAGAATTATCTAATAAATTACAATAAGTCGCAACCTGTGCCAATTGCAATAAGTTCCTGTGGAATTTGAACAGAATAATAAAATTATAAGCTCTTTCGGATATTATTAATATTAATGCATCCAAAAATTCAGTTGATTTATAATTTAATGCTTGTTTAAATAATCCCACATAGCTTATTCCTATGTTAATAGCATACAACTAATCCGACTTGAATAATTCTTAGCTACTTAAGATTTAATTTGTTTTTTCTTTTCTTGCAATTGCAATTCTCTTTGTTCTGAATTTTGCAATTCTTTTTGTCACAGAATAATGTTTTCAACGTCGTTCTAATCATGGATTTGGAAAATAAGAATTTTAAGATTTTAATATTGAACTCTACCTTGAGTCCTATTAATTCAATATGTTAATCGAATTGATTTTTTCCTGAGATATAAATGCTGTATTTTTTTTTTCCCCATATTTCGAAGATTTGCATCAAATGCTTGAGAATAGTATAACTTTGTTTATTGTTAATCGCTCACATTCAATTTATAAGAAGGTTTTTTAAAGTTTATAATACAGTACAACTTCAATTATCCGAACTTCAGTTATCCGGGTCAAACAAAACGGATCGCCAATTATTCGGATCCGGATCGTTTGGAGGGGAAAAAAATAAGAACAATACATAATGATATTTTTTTAATAGTCGTTAAATTACATTACATACAAAAGCAAGATTCGTTTTTTTACTAAGAAATAATCTGTTTTTCGTGAATTATCTAATTATCCCGATATTTGATTATCCGGATGATATCTGGATAATTGGAGTTCTACTGCATTTTGTTTTCCATTACAAGTAAAACGAAACAATTTACATTAAGAAGCAAATTCAATTGCTAACAATTTATTTCTTAATGCAGATTAGAAATAGTTCCCATTATTGACGCCAAATAGGCGCTAAAAGTGTTTAATTAATTCTCCGTACAATAAAGGAAATCAAAATAAGTAGAATGCGCTTATCGTAACTTCAAACCAAGTGCGTGGCACCTTTTTGGATTACGAGCAAACCGCTACACATTTTCTATGCGGTGTCTCATTTCTAGAACTGCATTTACGAGCGTGAAATAAATGCAACAATGACAAGGATGTTTCGAGGCTCAGTTTGCAGACCCACTGCAAGTATTTACTATTTTTGTAGTAATGTTCTCGAGGTCAGGAACGATAATACCACCATAAAACTATTATTATTAGTTAGTTAAAAGGTAATTAAAGGTTCATTTTATCATAACGGTTTACTTTGCTCTACATACACTCTTACTGGGAATTTGAATTTTTATTTCTGTTGATTTGGAAATTTCGAATAGTTAAGTTGGGAATTTCGAATCGTTTAAGTTTATAAATTTCTTGCCCCCCCCCCCCCCCAAAAAAAAAAAAAAAAAATGCTATATGATGGCACTGCCGTTAGATTATTGTAGATTAATTAAATTAATGTACTGTTAAATTTAAGCTATTTTATACTTTAAACTACATAATATTTTTAAACTATTTTATATATTTTTAACTATTTTATATTTTTTAACTATTTTATATATTTAAACTATTTTATATTTTTAAACTGTTTTATATATTTAAACTATTTTATATTTTTAAACTATGTTATATTTAATACAATTTTATCATAAACTTCTACCAAGACGATGATCAACTTCAATTTCTCCGATAGTGTGATAAGAGTGTCTTGCATGTACCATCTAGCCATTTCAAAATTATAAATTAAATACAAAACCACCAAAAGAGCGCTTTTGTCGCCAAGCGGGCAACCCTCTCCCCGGGCACTGTCAAATAGCAATATCTGGCGAATTTCTCCCTCCTCCGCTATTCTGGAGTGGTCAGGAGAAAGAGGTGGGCAAGGGAAAAAGGCAAAGCCGCTCTCTCGGAGGCATCTGTTTTTTTCCCACGTACTTTGGGGCAGCGGGGAAACCTCATCTCCTGATGGAACAGGAGGGGGGGGGGTGGGGTGGAGGGGGGGCATTTCGGCCACTCCAATAAAATGTCATGCTACCCAATCATGAGGAAACATTTAAAATAATAGAAAAAGGCCCTGGCTCCGGGGCCATTTCCATAGCGGAAATTGACGTCGGTTTCGGGTTGCCTGGGCCTTTTTCCCCGATTCGCATGCAAGATTAAATAAATAAATAAACGGATAAATAAATAACAAAATGGAATTCTGTCCAGTTTTGTTTATCTTTTAAGGGATGGGAGTGTTTTTTGGTGGGCCCTAATATACGAAATTTGACCGTTGGGATGTTATCTGATAGGGATTCAGATGTGTATTGGATTTTGGCATAAAACATTTGGGTTTGCCAATTGGATTTTATTTTATTTTAAAACGGCAAATTCAATTTGCTGACGACTTGATGGGTTTCTTCCGATATTGTTATTTTATATAAACAAAAATAGAGTAAAATTTAAGCTTTTTGACCGCGGATTTAATGATTATGGAAATACGCCAATGTTATTTTTTAGAGTGATATGTAATTTAATTAAAAATAAACATGGTTCATTTACGATTGAAAGTTTAATATTCCAAAATGTAAGTTAACCTCGACTACTTGGGTACATTGGTGCTTATTTTGAGATATTGTTTCGTAAAATGTTCTTGAAATATGAATATCATAAATTTCCATTATTAAATGTAGAATGGTATAGCAATTAACATGTTAAAATTCAAAATTTGCACTGTGTATCAACTAACAACTATAATTTAGTGATATAGAAATATTGTATTTGTTAATAATAAAGTACAATTTTTAAATATACAATTATAATTTTTCTTAATTTGCGGAGAATTCCAGTGAACAAACTTTTATACGTTTTTTATTGTTTTTTTGCATCGTAATTCTTTACGGAATTCCCCATTCAAGATCTTTACGAACAGAATTAGTTATATTGTCTACTTCGGTTTTTGAATGTCTCAGAAGGGTTTATTAATTTTCTATTAGTGTTCCAAGTGCTCACAATAAATTTATTTTGATCATTCCTATAAGTTAAATGTTCGCCTCTAGTATGCTTAAAACTCATATATTAAACTCGTGTATTGTGTGCTTAAAACTCATGTATAGAACATACTTTTTTATTATCATGATACTTATATTAAAATACAAGTACAACTTAAAAATACGCAATTGAAATATATAAAATCCAGACATGTTTCGGAAGATACATCTCCCAAAACATGCATGGATTTTATGGATTTTAATTGTCTATTTTTACGTTGTATTTGCATTTTAATTTTCTTAACGCAATTTTTATTCGACCTATGTTTATCTTAAGAGACTTATAGTAAACTAGATTTATAAATATTTATTAAATTGATTATTTTAAAATACAAATACAACGTTAAAATACGCAATAAAAATCCATCAAATTTGGACATGTTTCGGGAGATACATCTCCCTTCATCAGCAGAAAATAATAATAAAAAAATTGTGTCATGTATAGAAACCCGAAACATGTCCAGATTTGATAGATTTTTATTGCGTATTTTAACGTTGTATTTGTATTTTAAAATTCTTAACGCAATTTTCTATAAGACTAGTTTTTATCTTAAATTGATTATGTGTCTTACATTGCTTATTTTTAGATTTAAAAATAACTCCAAAACTTTGGCATGCATTTGTTTATATATTTTTTTTAAATATAAAATAAAATTTACTAATTTTAAAACATAATTTTTTTAAAAATTTATAATCATATTAAAAATCTTTGAATTTTACGCCATATTTGAATCTAACACCCAAATACTCCTAAATGCTCTAGTTACAGTATTTCCCCTTAAAAAGCTTTCAACTGTTCATTCAAAATAAAACAATCCCCCAATCTCCACTAATGCATAATGATAATTATTCAACATCAAAAACTGCCTCCATCTTAAATTACTAAGTAACCTATAATATATATTCAACGGCGGGAAGAAAAAAAAGCACCCCAAAGAGAGAATAAAAAAATCGTTCTGAAAACCCCTCACCTAAAACGCCCGTGGTTGATTAAACAACCCCCTCCCCATTAAGGACCCTTAAAAAAAAAATCTCGCTCTTCACAAATTTATTTTTTATAACGACCCTTAATTAGCGCTGGGAAACAAACCTCCAGATCGGCTCTTAGACTCCTGTTAAGAAGACTAAGTTAGGAGAGGGAAAAAAAACTATAAAGGAGGAGTTAGGAGAGGGAAAAAAAACTATAAAGGGAAGAAACTATCGTTGCGTTAAAACGTCATTGTGCCATCTGATTTGAAAAGGGTGCTTTTCTTTTCATTTTCTTCTTCTTCTTTACGCCTTGATGTTGGAGGGGGGAAAAGACTTAATTTGAATGTTGAAGGAAGCACTTCGTGCGGTAGTTAATGTTTGGAGGGAAGGGGTCAGTCGCAAATTGAGTTTTTTGGGTTTAGGTCGCGTTTCGAGAAGGCTGGGGGTTGTTTTTTAATAAGAAAACAATCTTTTTTTGTGTCAGAAATTAAATTATTTTGTCGAAATTTGTTTTTAGAAAGGTTTCCAATTAAAGGATTAACTGTCGACGTTGGTTGACAATTTTATTATTCTTATTTATTTTTTTTGAAAATGCGTTTTAAGTTTTATTCTGTTATTACTTTAAGTGCTTTTACTAGAAATACAATCAAATGTCCCTTATGTTATTATGTTTTTTAATAAATACTTTTCATTTAAATACATTTTCATCGTACTTTTTTTTAAAAAAAATTCCCTTTGATTTTTTAAAAATATTTCCTGGTAAACTTTTTCTAAAAATAATTTGTTGAATCAATTTTCTGCAAATAGATCGGATAATATTCTTTCGAGTCTAATTAGTTAAATGTTCTTTGATGAGGTTGGTTTCATTATTTAAAATTTTATTTCGATATTTGACATTTAGATTTTACTAACAAACACATTTGTAACAACTTTGGTGAACCCAAACTAACATCCATAGGTATATTAAGGTTACATATTAATTAAAATGTTAGAAAGTTAGCTGAAGTACAAGAAATTATCTAATTTCTGACAAATTTACCTTTAAGACCTATCCCATTTTTAATAAAATTATCATTGACATTCTTGTAACTAGATATTGACGCATATAATTGGGAATTTTACTTTTATAACCATTTAACTTTAAGCTTGTGTAATATTTCAATATTACAAAACAATTGTCAAATAAATCATAATATATTAATTATTTTAAACTATCTAATATTAGTTAACATAAGAATGCTTATATAATGATTCGTTATTTTATAGTTACGCAAAAAAAGAAATAATAATAAATGTTTTCTTTGTAGTAACCAATTTCATATGACAGCAACTGGACAAACTTTTTAGCAAAACAATGTCAAGTTACAATACTGATTGAAATACTGATATAATGCTGAATGTTAAAAACTAATTGACATTTCTGATTCAGTAATATGCTTTCAAAATATTTCGTTTACTTATTTATTTAATTGCGTAAAAACAAAGGGCATTCATAAAAACAAGTTAGTATAAATAAAAAGAATAAATTGATTATTTTTAAGATCGCTGAGCTGGTTATTTCGTTTAAATATTTAAAAAAAGGGGGTACAAAAGTATTTGTGAAAATTATTGGAAATAAAAGTTCATCTCCTATTCACTAGATGGCAGCAGGTAACTACGTTTGTGATTTTGGGAGATTTATGTTGACCAAAACCTTGAACCTTGTTATCTGTTTGATGAATGCACTTACAAACCTACCAGGTTCGAGGCATTTCTTTAGTTCGGCGACTCAAGGAGAAGGGACATCTTATTAAAAACTTAACTTGTTTTTATTTTCTTCCCAAACAATGCTTATGTGGAGGAGCTGTCTTTTTTCCAACCATTCTCAATGGCGGCCTAGTGTGCTCTCTGTTCGAAATGCGAACCGAAACTTTTCAAGTGGAAGATGCCACATTCCAAACCCAAATGGGGCCTCTCAGCCCAGTGAATCATGCCCCAAGTGGGCCGGTCTGCAACATTCTCCCACCTTTGAGTTTAAACTTGTAAACTCAAATTTTACTTACTACAGCTCTCCCCACAAAAGCAAAGTCAAATATACAAAAAGGATACAAAATTATATACAAATACACACATATTGTTCATTGAACACAAAAACAATGAATTATTTGCTAACTAAAAGAATACTTACTAATTAATGCCAAAATATATATACATATAAATTTAAATGCAAGAAAATTATAAATTGAATAAAATATTCTAAATATTAAATTCTCTTAAGTTTCATTCTTAATAGCTTAAACGATCTGGTGCATTAACAGTTCGACCACTTTTAGTACGTACACCATTACCAACGTTAGAGTTTGCTACAAGATCTACAGAGTCTTGAATTTCTAAATAATAGAGTTTCTTAATGGGTCTTAAGAACTCCCCTGATTCCGTTTTTACTTGTGCGACCCTTGGCAGGCCATCTTTGCCTGGCATAAGTTTAGTCACTCGACCCAATGACCAAAACGCACGCTTTTTAGTGTCATCTTCAATCAGAACAATGTCACCTAGTGTCAGTGGCCTAACTTTCTTGCGGTGAATTGTTTGTTGTCTCAACTGACCTAGGTATTCGATTCGAAATCGTTGTCTAAGGTGATTCCTCAATTTTTGTTTGTATTGGGACCTCTTGTTTAGACCGGTGTGATCTAAAGTGTCAATGTCAGTCACATTTGAAGACCTTACCTCTTGAAGGAACATTGATGGGGTTAAGGGTGATAGATCATTCACATCTTCTGACACATATGTCAGAGGTCGGGAATTTATGATTTGTTCACAATCACACAGTATAGTAAACAATTCCTCATACGACAATGAGGCTTTTCCCAAAATCTTTCTTAAGATGCGTTTTATCATTTGAATAATACGTTCCCAAAATCCCCCAAACCAAGATGCTGTAGGAGGGTTGAATTTCCAGTGGATGTGTTGTGCAGAAACAGTTGTTGAAATCTGTCCCCAATCAACATTGGACAGGGATCTGTTGGCTCCAACAAAGTTGGTACCATTGTCTGAATATATCGTTGAAGGACGTCCCCTTCTAGCGATGAAGCGGCGAAGTGTCTGAAGGAAGGCTTCAGTCGACAACGATGTGGTCAGTTCCAAATGTATGGCACGATAGACTGCGCAAGTGTATAGCACAATCCAAGCTTTCTGCCCGTCTTTGAGGTAGAGAGGACCAGCTAAATCCACACCCACTACTTGAAACACAGATGAATCTTGTACTCTATCTTGAGGCAAAGACACGGGTTCGGTTTCACAATTTTTAGCACTGAATCGTTTACAACGTACACACTTCTGTATCACAGAACGAATTGTTTTTCTGGCTTTCACGATCCAAAAGGTTTCTCTTAAATGTGTCATCAGAAGGGACACACCAGAGTGTAAAAGTTCTTTATGTTTATGATATATCAGCAAATGTACCACAGGATGATCTGAGGGCAAGATTATAGGATACCTGAAATCGATTGTATCCGTTCTGTAAATGACTTTTGTCTTTACCCTTAAAACGCCATTATCATCACAAAAGGGTCTCAGATTATGAATCTTTTCATCATTTACACCTGTAAATGACTCATTTTGAATTAGTTTGAAAAGCGCTATTTCAGCACTTTCAATTTCTAAGCAAGAAAGATCAGGTGATCGAACCACTTCCACTTTCTTCGAATTGCTACAAAAACGAAGAATCCAAGCCAACATGCGAACAATTTTTAAATATGAAGAGAAATATTCGTAATACCAATTATTTGGTTTCACGACCTTATTATGTGCAGTTAACACACTCTTGCGTTTCTCAGAACTAATTATTTCTTCATTTGGCATTTCTTCACTAGAAGGCCACTCGGATTCTGACTTTAAGAGCCAAGATGGACCCTCCCACCATTTTAATTGTATCAACTTTTCAGCCGAACAACCGCGAGACGGAAGGTCGGCTGCATTAAATACACCTGGAATATGATGCCAGAACTGATGATCCGTCACAGAACGAATTTCGGTTACACGATTTGACACAAAAGTACCCCACTGAGTCGTTCTTCGAATCCAGCTCAAAGCTGTGGAAGAGTCCGTCCAATAGAAAGGACGAATTCCTGGGATCTCCTTCAAGTCACTTAAAACGGTGCTTGCCAGTCTTGAACCAATCAAACAGGCCAGGAGCTCCAAGCGGGGAATTGAAATAGGATTTAATGGTGCAACTCTTGAACGCGCACTAACGAATTGAACCACAACTTCAATTTGAGTTTCAATTCTAATGAATATGCATGTTGCATACGAATCTTTGCACGCATCACAAAATGTATGAAGACTTATATCAATAATACCATTAACATTTAAATTAAACCATCTAGGGATTTTAATATCTTTGAGCAAATGTACCTGTTGCATCCATTTTTGGAACTGTTTTTTGATGTTATCTGGGAGGGGTTCATCCCATTTCAGTTTTAAGCTCCAGATATGTTGTAACATCAGTTTTGGAACAAGTGTCACAGGGCAGGTAAATCCGATTGGGTCGAATACTCGTTGCACTCGTGATAAGATTATACGTTTAGAAATAACACCCTCTTCATCATTTTTATCCTCTATTCTACAAGATAACGTATCAGAATTTACATCCCAAATTAATCCAAGAACGGGTACAGTACTTGGAACATTAATTTTACTTTCAATATCATCACCCACATTTGTTCGCCAATCACGCAAATTGAAACATGCACTAGATAACAATAACTTTGCTTCTAAAATAAATTTGTGCACTTTATCTTCATCTTCTAAACTCGTTATACAATTATCTACATAGAAAGATTTCTTCAGAAGATTGGCTGTTGGGGTAAGATTACTGGGAGCTAAATTCAAATGATGATTTAAGGTGGCACTTAATAGAAATGGTGAACATTTTACACCAAAGCATACGCGTTTATGGCGATAAGTTACTAACTCATCAGAATTGTCTTCATTAAACCAGAAGAACCTTAAAAAATCCCTATCCCTCTCAGAAATATTTATCTGCAGGAAAGCTTTTTCAATATCAGATGTTACACCAAATTTGTTTATACGGAAACGGCTGAGTAAGGAAGGTATTAATTCAAGAAAGTTTGGCCCCTTTTCTAAACATTGATTCAGTGATGGTAATCCCTTATATTTACAACTAGCGTCATACACCGGTCTAACTTTAGTACTACTACTTTCTTTAAACACTGGCCTATGAGCCAAATAATGAACACCTGTTTCTTTATTGTTATTTACTTTTTCTATTATATCCTTAACTAACCATTCACTAAAGACATTGTTATATGCATCTATTTTTTCTGAAACAATCAATTTGTTTTTTGTAGATCTGGCCCTACTTTCAGCTATATTTTTATTGCTGGGCAAAATAGACTTATCTAAAACCCAGGGCAAAGATACCTCATACCTTCCCTCAGAATCTCTAGTTAAAGTTTCCTCAAAATATTGCAATGTTTCTTCTTGCAATTCTGCTTTTGATTTTTCTGGCAAAGGATCCTTAATTCCCAAGACTTCTAAATCCCAAAACTGAGATATACTTATATCTCTTGCTAACAAAGAAGTTACTGAAAGAGCTTCTCTCTTATCAATAATTCTATCACAGGGTATTTTCCCCATTAAAGTATGACCCAAAAGAGTACCCACTGCAACCAAACCATTTTTTAGTGAAATCACTTGTCCAGTTAACAACTTTCCCGCTACATCAGCCCCTATCAATAATTTTATATCTGATGAAATGACGGGTACGTGTTTATGCTCAACATCACTTAGATGTACGCCCTGTTTTTTAAGTTCGGTAACCCACGGACCATTAGGCACTTTATTAATTTCCGAACAAATTACACGTTGATCTAGTACGTCAAAATTACACATATAACTGGAATCCAAACTTTTTACATTAACTTTATATTTATTATGTACATTCTCAGACGTTTCTACACCCCCGAATAATTTCTGAACAACTTTTACTTCCCCTAACTTTTTGAAACCCATTATTTCCGCAATATCCCTTGTTAAATACGACAAAGAACTACCAGAATCAATAATGGATCGAACAGAAACTTCCTTATCTCCGTTACATATTTTTACTATTAGTGTTTGCAACACTACATTTGAACTGCAAGCTTGATTAGCCAAAGCGCTATTAACAGTTTCTTCCTGACAATTTTCTACTACTGTATTGTTTGTTTTACTTTGTAACTCTGGACACAAACAAACATAATGTCTCTTTTGACATACAATACACAGATGTTTTGATCTGCACTCAGCTGCTTTATGCCCCCCTCGCTTTAAACATATAAAACAAGCACCCTTTTTCAAAACTATATTTTTCCTGACAGTTAAACTCATTTTAGAAACTTCACTGCAATTTTCTGAGGCATGACCCTTATCACAAAAAATGCAAAGATTTCCTTGTTTAGATTTAAAATTAAAATTATTCTTATAAGTTTGATTATTATTATTATATAACTCAGAGGCTGTGCATGCATTATATTCATTAGTATAATTAGGGTTTCGCGTCTTATTTTTACTTTTATCAACATTAAAGCTATTACGGGCAAGTAGTATTTTTTCTTCCCCTTCAACATACATTTTAAGAAAATTCATAATATTATTTAAATCGTTACCTGTGTCAGCCGATCCCGTATAAACCATGCTTCGTTCAAATTCACGAAGCAGATCTTCCGTCAGACAGCTTTCTACCAAAGGGAATAAAATAGCAGCATATTTTTCCTGTGTTACCCCAAGGGAATTTAATGCCCTTAACCTACTCTCCAGGTCATCGTAGAGTGACGAAATATCACGTCTTTTTTTGTTTTCTCCGCTTAGCACAATTTGAAGAATATCACGCACATAATATTGTATTAAGAGGTTTTCTCTGCCGAAACGTTCCCTGAGTTGATTTATGGCGAGGGGATAATTTTCCGTCGTCGCGGGGAAACTTGAAACCAAAGAGTGTGCCTTTCCTTCTGTACTCTGTAGTAGATAATGCATCTTATCACTTGCTTCCACGGTGGGGCTTTCATGGATCTTTTTAAATTGATTCCACCATGGTAGATAGTCTTGTATCAGTCCGCTGAACTTTCGAAGCTGTATCTCCGGCAGCCGATGGACTGCTGGGGCGGGGGAGATGAGGGGGGTCGCAACCGCGACGGCATCTCCTCGGATTCGATCTGTCGACGAGATCGTCAATTCCTCCAGCTGTTTTTTAGCCCGCACCCGGCAAGCTATCATTTTTTCTTCGTAGACCTCGGAAGCCAGGAATTCTCTGTCGAAGACTTCCTGATTGCATCCCACTTCTTTCTGCAGTAATTCCACGAATTTTTCATCTAGAGCAAAGAGTTTTTTAGCTTTTTCCTCCAGATGATCCAAAGCTGTTTGGATGTTGACGGCTTCCTCTTTATTCGCTATTAGTTCATTCACTAGGTTAACGCTCCTAGTGAACGACCCTCGCACGGTTGTGCGTCTTTGTTTGAGAGATTCCATTGTCTCCTCGAGTCCCTGTTCGGGCGCCACAATTTGATGAATGCACTTACAAACCTACCAGGTTCGAGGCATTTCTTTAGTTCGGCGACTCAAGGAGAAGGGACATCTTATTAAAAACTTAACTTGTTTTTATTTTCTTCCCAAACAATGCTTATGTGGAGGAGCTGTCTTTTTTCCAACCATTCTCAATGGCGGCCTAGTGTGCTCTCTGTTCGAAATGCGAACCGAAACTTTTCAAGTGGAAGATGCCACATTCCAAACCCAAATGGGGCCTCTCAGCCCAGTGAATCATGCCCCAAGTGGGCCGGTCTGCAACAATCTGAAATCGTTTAATAATATTTTGTGTAAGGAACTGAAAAATAGCTAATTTTTATAGCATTTTTAAAAATATATTTTTGTTACATTTTAAAATATATGAATAAGAGATTTATGTGGTAAATATAATGTTTTTTTAAAGTAACTTTTATTATTTTAATGCGTTTGTAATCATGAGATATGAGTATCGTATGTAATTATTTTCAGTTTATTAACCATAGAAGTTGGTGCAAATTTTCATATTATTTTAGTTTAACATGGTATAATATAAATTTTTCATTCACTCAGATAACAATATCTTTCAAACCATTTTCTTCTCATATTTGTTTAGTGCATTTTGTATATTTTAAAATACCTCTATTATACTAAAGTGTAAAAAAAAATTTGTTTGGTATTAGTATGCATTTTCATACTTTCAATTACTGTATAAAGAACGCAGTAATAAAATCATTGGTTTCAAATAAAACGTTCGATATTTCTTCACTGTTTGATGTCGCATAAGTCCACAAATACGATTTTTAATGTCTGATATGCATATGCATACGTGTCTGTGAAACATTCAAAACAGATAAAGAAAACGATAACAGAACTTGGTATACAAGATTTTGTTGCATATCTATTACATAGGACATTAGGATAGAAAGACCATATTATACTTTTAGAGTGATTCATTGTGGTTGGGGGCTCGCAGAGTAAAAATCTACAGTTAGCCCATTTTTCTCCTTTTGACGAGGTTTTTGTTAACAATCAATCCACTATTCTATAATCCGCTGAATTGATTTTTGATTATATTTTCTTGGCTCGTAAATTTTATTTGATGGTATAATAATACTTGTGCTATACTGTACAGCAGAATCTTTTATTTTCAATTTCTATACTGTTTGTTTATATTTTTTTGTATTAGGGAAATAAATAGGTAAATACAGTAAACAATAGGGTAAAAGTTGAGAATAAGGGACACTTCGCCAAATCAATTTCCACCGACAACTTTGGCATGGCTAAGGCATAGGGTTTTCATTTCCAACACCGAGCTATCGACGTTACGTAAACAAGTGGATGGAGCTACTTGTTTTAAATTAAACCAATGAGAGACACGAAAACAAAAATTTGAATGACCTCATTTTAGCCACGATTTATTACTTATATGAAACTACTACTAAATATACGAAGTAATATGCAATTACAGAAAAGCGAAGGGTCGCATTAACGTAATAACTAAGCACAAACGACTATTGGAAAACTAACAAAATTACAATTTGGATTCGAATACGAGAAGGCTTGTAAAATATATAATACAACTATTTATGCATGTGTGTCTAACATATTACGCAAGTATTACGGATGGTGGCCAATTTGAACTAAAATTATATTTGGCGACATTAATTTTTACGCCTTGATGGTCCGCCCCCTTATTCTTTAGTTTAACCAATATACCGTCTATTGTACAAATTATCATCATAATGGACTATCTAATAAAATATAACAAGCTTAATTTATCTCAATAACTATTACTTTAATAAGTAATTCGATTATTTCAAAATTCTACATGGTTGCACAATTATTTATTTGTAATTGAGTTTCACCAATATATATCGCCAAATGTCTTTAGTATTTAGAAATTCTTCCATATTCATTTGTGTTGCACAAACACTCGCAGCAAGAAATGGTGAAATTTCTACGTCAGTCAGACATGTTAAAGTTTTCGAACATAGAAAGATCCTTGTACAGATTATTAAGCAATAGAAAAATGATTGATGATCCCGAAATTGAATCGAAGAGACACAAAGTTTTCAAGACGTCCTCAGACAATTAAAACGACGCATCGCCCCAAATTAAGAAAATGTCCCATTAACAAGCGAAGTTTTGACACCACTTTCTCATCTCCTAGGCCCTTATCTCAAGAAAAATCACCGAAGTTCTACTTTCTCGAATCCAATCGACAAATTACATGAACCCCCTCAAAATCGCCAATCCCTCAAAAATGCGCGTCTCGATGGAGCCAAAAGATACGCCAAAGCAAAATGGCGACGGAGAAGAGCATTTAGGAAAATTGCTTAATTCCATTGATTGACTAAACCAATTTACTACTTTGGGACATAAAATTATGATGAATGGCTCGGCTAAATTAATAACTGGCTTTTGAGGAAGCGGAGATACGGCGAGGAAGAGGGGAAATATGTATGAATATATATCGCCCGGCGCACTTTCCCAGTCGACTAATTGGCGATCTTTTTTAATCTTGAGTAATTATTATTATGTGATGGAAAAGGAAGCGGAAGGTTTCAGTTTTTAAGCGAGATATGGCGAAGTTTGGGGTTTTGGCGGGAATGATTTGTGGCGGTATTTGGAGGTCTGGCGCCCGAGTTTCCGTCCAGATAATTTCGATGCCGCCGAGTAATTGCTTTAGTGGAAAGTGGCTTTTGGCTGATTTGGGGAGGGAAGTTGGCGGCGACTTTGTCGAGGGAGTCGGGTGTAAGTTTACTTTTCAGGTAATTTACTTAAAATGTAACAATTATTTGGATTGTAATTAGTTTGCGGGGGATCTTGTGGGGATGTAATTAGCTTGTTGGTTTATCATAAATAGGGTAAATTAAAGTTATTCTAAATTAGTGGTTTCCAACCCGAGGTCCGCGGACCATTGGTGGTTCTTGAGAAGGTTCAAGATGGTCCATGGAGGTCGTTCTAAAGATCTATTTAATGGATTTATTCCATTAGCATATTTAAAAATAGGCGCATATTATTAGTTTGAAATGTTACCTTAAATAATTAATATAATTTAAGTTATATCCGATGTCGTTTCTATGTTATCAATAAAACTAGCCGTTATCCGCGGTTTCACAGAAATTTTTTTATCCCCATTAGTTCGTTATCTCGTTTATTACTTTTCTTTTATTTTCTCGAACGCAATATAACTGGTGTAACGCCTGAACTGGCACACGACGCAAATTCAATTGGCGCCCGGACATTGGACCCCGATCAAATTTATCGTGCACCAGTCCCGTATACACGCCAGTAACATTTTTTGGATGATCTGGACCACCTTCTAGTATTTTCGTACCGAAGCTGGCAACCCTCCGATCGCAAGATCACTACTTTTTTATTTTTCTTTGTCTAGTCCATCGCACGGATTCGAACCAGCAATCCTCTGATGACTATCTGAACGCCTTTATCCACTGGGCCACTGGAAATTTCAACACTTTGAAAGGAAAACGTAATCGAAACACAGAATTTCGTCAAATTTGACGATTGTGAGAATTTCAAAAGCCTTGTCTTGTAACTCTTGATTTATCTCAAAGCTTTGGAAACGTATTTGACAAGGGAGCATTGCAGAAGCGACACTTATCTCAAACTGCCTTTAACACTTAAACAAAAGTTCGATCAACCGAAAACGAAGCATGAAGGTTTTCAAGAAAATAATAAATCCTCTTTAAAATATTTCCCGATTATAAAACAATACCTCACATACGAAACGCACCACATCCATTCGTCGTGAATTCTGTGCAAATGCATAACGACATTTTAAAGCGAAGCTTGACAATCGGCCTTTCGCAATTTTCCCTAATTTCAATGGATGGCTGTGAAATGGACTTTATTGTATTGAAAACCTGGTAAATGGATGGATATTGAAGTGGACGTTTTTACGGGTAGAGACATTTTGCATTAGTCAAAATGTTTCCTTTGCCCTCTTTCGCTTTATTTTATTGTTTGTAATTTTATTGTTATGCTTTAAAAATGCATTTCCTAAAACCTAAATTTGGTATTTTAAGCAACAGTGGCTTTTAGATTTAGAAAGAATAATTTTTGAAATTTTCATTTTGGTGTGTGTTGGAAAGAAATGGTTTTGCGAAGAAATTCTGCTTGTTATTGACATAGCTGAGCGACTTAAGTCGTCCATGAATTTTCAGTTTTTCTAGCAAAACACATACACTTTCATTTGAAGGGGCAAGTGGAAGAAGCGAATATTGTTTTTCAGTTATTTGTTTCTTACTGAACCTTGTTGCTGAAAATTTGCAACCAGGCGATTTATTTCTGGCACTGAGGGTCCAGTCCGCACATTAAAATATCGACGATATGCACGCTGCGTCAGAATAACTGAGTTTCCGTTTGAAAAATAAAATTCCATGATTTTTGTTCTTTTTCCTATTGTGTACTGTTCCATTTCAAATTCCCTAAGCCTTCTTTACTCAATTCTGAAGCAAAAGAAAAAATGCAATATTAAATAAAAAAGTTATAAAGCATATACACCATAACGTTCATTTTGCACAACCCTGTATATACTAAACTAATATTTTAATATACGAAATATAACTAATTTTAAGAATACCTTTTTCGAAGCATTAAAAAGTTTCACTGCTTTACGAAACAGGGCTTATTATACAGCAAGACTATTAGAATATCAATTGTGATTCGAAAGTTTAAAAAAAATTAACTCTGCATAAGTATCAATTACGCTATTTAAATGGCATTATATAGTAAAAATCCTATTTTTTATCTATATTTAAAAAGGTGAACCACACTGTTTTAAAACAAGGGAAAATGCTGAGTAACGGTGGTAGAATCTATTGTTAATACACATAGAAAACATGCAAGTCATTGATTCTAATTTATGTTTATCTTCTTTTCCTACTAAACAAATGTGAATTAGAATTTAAGACATTTATTGTCGTGTAATGATATAAAATTAATTTTTTATATTATTATAAATGAAAGTTTGCAGACTCATGATGGAAAATACACTATTTTGAAAATTGTTTGGGAGAAAATTTTAAACTTACAAATAAATTCTTTGAGAATCTACGTAAAGTTTCTTCTTGTTGCAACAATGGCAGAACTTGAAGACCATCTTACGCTCACAAACGTTGATATTATCTATGTGTTACACAGGTTGTATTATTTTCTTTCAACTTTGTGATTTAACAGTTCCTTCCTTATTGTATAATTTAAACATTCCTATAACTATATATCTTGACACTGTCAACAAAAGTTATTTAAAAATATGAATATTAACTCATTCGTTTGTCTTTATGTATAACTGAATTTTAATTGAGAAACTGTATTTTCTTAAAAAAAACTTGCAATGTCATTAAATATCGCTAATTTCATCTTCTGATTAAGCGATCTTATAGGAATTTGACGAAATTTAAAAATTAAAAAATTACAGGTTGAAAATATTAAAAATTGTAAGGTCGCCCTGGTAGTGTAACGGATAATGCAGTGGACTGCCTTGAGAATCTGGGTTCGATTCCTAGTGATTTAATTGGTTGACTTAGGTTTAATTGTGGATTAATTGAAAATCAATTGCGTTGTATTGCATATCAAGGACAAGCTCGTAAAATAGAGTAAATCAACCTATGCATGCAAGCATTTACTAATTTTTGAGTACGTCTTTTTCAAAATTGGAACTCTTGTATTCGGAGCTATGATAAGCTTCAACTGCACTGTTAAAAATAGGTATTCAAAAATAAGTAATCTGTACTCATTTTTGAATATATTCGATGCTTATCACGGCTCCGAATACATAATTTTCAATTTTGAAAAAGACATATACTGAAAAATGAGTAAAAAGAGCAGATGCTGGCCTATATCGGCTGCCTTCATAAATCACTTTCAATAATTATCAGCAATTACAACCAAGACTTACCGAGAATCGAGCCCATATCTGCAGGCACCACTGTCCAGAGTCTTGTCCGTTAAGCTATTAAGGCGACGCGAGGAATTTATAAACAAATGTAATGTTAAAAAGGTGTGCCAACAGAATGGGAAGTAAGAAAATTGAGTTGTAATAACTCAGCTTCCATTTAAGCAATCGACATCAAATAATGTTAAAACCATCTTCTGAACAAATATTTTAAGATGACTTGAACAGAAGCTGAGATTAGCAACATCAAATCACACTGCTCATTTTTGCGATAGTACGATTACTTAAATTTGGGTACGTCATCGCTCATTTACGATGCAACTGTACTTATAGAACAATGAGTATGTTCAGGTACTCATTTTTAAGAAATTTTGTTTTACAGTGTAGGCAAATTGAGTAGTGTTGATTTATTAATAAAACCTGCAGTTTAATTGGTTGTAGATATAATCCTGAAAATTTTCGGAAATTCAGAAAATCGTTATAAAAATCGTTTCATACTATGGTTTTTTTTGTCGTTATTTTTTCCTAACTGAGTTTGTACTGCGAAAGTACGATTACTTAAATTTGAGTACACCATCGCTCATTTACGATGAAATTGTACTTACAGAAAAATAAGTATGTTCGGGTACCCATTTTTCAGTAATTTTTTTTACAGTGTAGGCAAATTGAGAAGTGTTGATTTATTGAGAAAACCTGCAGTTTAATTGGCTGTAGTTATAATCCTGAAAATTTTCGGAAATTCAGAAAATCGTTTCCTATGTTTTTTATTGTTATTTTTCCTAACTGAGTTTGTACTGCAAACGTACGATTACTTACATTTGAGTACGTCATCGCTCATTTACGATGCAATTGTACTAAAAAAAAACGAATACGTTCATGTACTCATTTTTAAACACCTGTTTCTTTACTGTGTGTAACTGAAAATTAATGTACATTTTATTTAGTTTCAAATACTTAGTTTTAATAGTTTATATCTAATGATCCACCTTCTCTTCAGATCTCACCCCTTCACAATGGACATCAAGACAGAGGTGGTACCACAGCGCAAGCGCGTCCTTTCCTCCATGGTGGGCACTTGCACATCGGCCACTGTGGCCAGGGACACCCTGGTGGACTGTGCCGCGTGCCAGAAGCCCATCCGGGAGAGGTTCCTGCTGAAGGCCCTAGACCAGTTCTGGCACGAGGACTGCCTCAAGTGCGCCTGCTGCGACTGCAGGCTCGGGGAGGTCGGGTCCACGCTCTTCACCAAAGCCAACCTCATCCTCTGCAAGAGGGACTACCTCAGGTACGAATCATGCTCACTGAACTCTAACTGTAACTTCTGGAATGCACATAACTTGTTTCCTCTGTGGGCGCGTTGAAGCAGTCATGCTGTATCCCAATTTATTTTTTTAAAGTGGTTTAGTGGTGTTTTTAATACTATAGTATTGTAGAAATATTGAATGCATATAAATATTATATTTCTGCTGATATAATTAATTTTTATATGGCCAAATAAATAGTTTTGCCAAACAAATCTGCTCTTGCTTTTTACCACTTCGACTTTGACTTGCAAAATGACTTTCTATTTCAATAGCAGATTGCGTTTAAAATGGGTTTCCAAAGAAAATAGAAAAAAAAATCACCCAAAAGCAATACATGCGGTAACGATGAACGTGGGGTACAGTTGTTACCCCTTCAATTGGCTTGAAGTCAACAAATGCCTTGCCCAGTCCAGAAGTTACGGTTAGAGATCAGTGATCCACGCAATTCTACACCATTTGACCTACCTTACCTGATTCCTTGTCCATTTAACAGAATAGTGTTATCTTTCATAAGGTATCTATCTCCTTTGAATTGCTTCAATCTCTTCAAAACGAGTTATATCACGTTTAATAACTACTAGAATTTTTCAACTGTGCGCAACCACACAAATATTCAAAAAGGCTAAGCATTGTATTTTTCATGTTGACTCTCCGATGCTTGCTTCATTCTCTGCAAGGTAGATATATTATTTTATGTAGAATAACTTCTACCATTGATCTATCTATTTGTACACTTACAAACATAGTACTCTTAGGTTGTGGTTTCTTTGGGTACCTCCAATTAGTTGTCGCGTTCTGTGCAAGAGGAAGTTTCCCATATGCGCTAACTTCCAGCATTAATATAACAATCTGAATACATTACCCAAACATTCAATAGTCTCAGGGTTTTGCTTCTTCGTGTAGTGAGTGGTAGCCTACCTTACGTATTTCCAAAAACAGTTAGGTTAGGTATGCTATTGATATTCGTGTGTTCTTCCATAACATTCCATTGCCTTTTGCATTTGTCGCCTCAATTATCATTAATTCTGTCCACCAATTAGACACATTAAAATTATTAATATTTACCCTAGTAACCATTAGTTAAATTTGTAAATCAATGCCTAGCTTAGCAACTAGTAGATTTGAATGACTTTGTATAAAATTTGAATACTTATCACATAGAAAAGTTGTTACTTATACTAACTTTATAGAGGGAAAAATCGATCATGTTTTTTGTAATGAGTGTAAATAATACAACTTTTCAAAAATATATTTAAATTTATTTTATTTTTAATTACAGATTGTTTGGTACGACAGGCCTCTGCTCTGCATGCAATAAAACCATTCCAGCATTTGAAATGGTGATGAGGGCCAGGGGAAACGTCTACCACTTAGAGTGCTTTGCCTGCCAGCAGTGCTATCACAGGTAAATATTTAAGACTCATAATACTGTTTAAAGGTTCTAAAGATAGTCAAAATTAAAGGGATTATACTGGAGAGAACCATAGATGATTAGTTATAAATGTGTGTTGCTTTAAAGAGGGCAACTACTGAAGTTTCTTTGTAGGTCAATACATTTCAATGTGAGTGTTATTAGTGGCTTTGCAGAAATCAAAAAGATATTCTACCTCTTTCCAAATGCTCTAGAATTATCCGGATCAATTAGGAACAAATCCCATCCGGATAATTGAATATTTAAAAAAAATCTTAATATAAAAATGATTTTTTTTTCGGCACGTATGTAATTTGGTATGTATTGTAATTTTATTTATTATCCACCGATAGAAAATTTATAAATTCTGGACTTTACTGATTTATTTTTTGATTATTTTGCTGATCCGGATAATTAATGTTCGGATAATTGGAGTTCTACTGTATTTAGTAGCATTTAAAATGTTATTAGAGAAGCTGTTAAAAATATTTGCTGTTTCTCTGGGACATTTAATTTGAATTTTATTAATCCAAATTGCGAATTTCTGCTGGTGTACTATGGTTTTAATAAACCCCCAAGCAAAAATATCCAATATTATTAAGTCCAGAAATCTGTATGACCAGGCAATAAGTAGCATACCGTTTTGACATCTGTAGAGTCATTAATGGCTGTCACATTTAATTTCATTTGCTTACAAAAAAACTATAAAAGAACATTTTTTATACGACACATATTTATTGTTATTCGAGTGTGGTTGTTTTTGTATAAACCATTACTTTTAGAATGTAAAATAAAAATAAAACATTTACCTGTTTGATGTACATTACAATTTCAATTATTTTGTCATCCTGATCAAACAAAGCGGATCGCCCATTATTCGGGTCAAACAAAGCGGATCGCACATTATCCGAATCGCATTAAGAAAAATTAATCAGCAAAATTCACAATTTAAAAGTTTCTTATCGGTGAATGATATTTTTTTATAGTCATTAAATTACATTACATATTAAAGCAAAATTCGATTTTTTTTTAATAATCCTAATCGATCCGAATAATTGAAGGTCTACTGCACTAGATAATATTAATCTAATCTTTTTACTTTCGAAAACTTTTCTCCAAAAAATATTTCGTTTTTTAAATGATATGGAACTGTTAGTACTAAAAACGAAAAACCAATATAATTGGTAAGACACACAATCTCTGCACTTTCTTTATGATAGTAAGAACTGGCGAGACTAAAGAAGCAATCTCTTCCAGGTTCTGCGTTGGCGACCGCTTCTACTTGTTCGAGAACAAGGTCCTCTGCGAACTGGACTACGAAGAGCGGGTCCTCATCGCCTCTCTACCCTACTCCACCTACAACAGCCTGGACCAGATACAGAGACAGACGGACAGTCTGATACCCCTATCACCGACCGTTGACGACGCGTCCAGCGGATACGGCAGCCCCAGTTCCCTCATCAGTGACGGGCACTAGTCAAAACCACCAACCAAAACTATAAACTAACTAGTCGGTGGACTACCAAAAAATAAACATTGTCTGGACCAATTCAACGGAACATTCTTTGTCCTGGATAGAACTGACTGACAGTTGTGTTAAGCCTCTGGATGTACTTGGACAAGCTTGTAGGGGATCGTTAGTGCATGCTGAGAAAATTGCTTTGGTTTCTGCAAGAACATTCATCTGTCCTGGAGAGAACTGACTGACAGTTGTGATTGGATGAGCTTGGACAAGCTTATAGGGGATGGTTAGTGCATGCTGAGAAGATTGCCTTGGTTTCTGCAAGAACATTGATCTGTCCTGGTGAGAACCGACTGACAGTTGTGATTGGATGTACTTGGACCAGCTTGTAGGGGACGGTTAATGCATGCTGAAAAGATTGTTTTGAATTCTACAAGAACATTGATCTGTCCTGGTGAGAACTGACTGACAGTTGTGTTAGGTATGGATACATGGATGCGCTAAATAATTTAGTCAAGCATGTAGGGGACAGTTAATGATGTCAAGAAGCTGGTTTCAAGAACTTTTTTTTTGTCCTGGAGGGAACAGGCTGCCAGTTGGGTTTTGGTATGGATTTTTGGATGAACTGAATGGTTTGGACAGGTTGGAAAATCGTATAGAGAAAATGCATGTTTGCGGTTTTGGATTGGATGGCTGGTTGATGAAATGTTGCGTAGTTGTAATGTCCTGGTGTTTGCAGTCATTTATTGTTTCTTTGTTTATATAGATTCGTACTGCTTTTGAGTAATTGTTTTCCCAGTTTAGCATTCCGTTTAAATTTGCGTTTCACAGCTGTCACTTCTTTTATCACTATAATTTTTTTATGTTTTTTGTTCGTATAAGTTTTTTTTAAACCTTTTAGAATTATATTTAAACACTAAATTTTTGCATTTTTAAAGCAACATTTCCATTAATGGAATACAAATTATTTTCCCTTTATGATTTCAATGACATATTATGGCAAAATATTAGCTTTAATACAATTAATTCTATAGTTTTATATTGGTGGTAAAATAATCGATGATGAAAATAATCGATTTTTTTGTTAGGTCTATCAATAATTTTGATATATTGGAAACAAATTAGAGGTATATACAATGTTTTATTGATAATGTATTTTGTGTTTAATAGTGGCAAGGATTTTAAACTACTTGTCTTAAAGCTAATTTATTTTTTATATTAAATTTTGAAGATACAGTCATATATAATTTTACAGCATGCCACTAATGTAATTTAAAATTTGACTATTAATTTAAACTGCATTAAAAAATTACATGGCATTTGATTAATTGGCTTGAGCATAATAGGAAAGACCTAGTCTTTCTTGAATAGAATTAGCGACTTGTTGAGAGTAAAAGGCAGCTTTAAATATATACTTCGCATATTATTTTGAATATATATCATTCGGTCATATATGTACGGTCATTTGTGCAATTCCTGAACAGAGTTAAGTATTTTCTTTTCCATTTGAAATTGAAACTCATCGTCAGAAAATAGTAATTCTTCTCTGTTTCAGGTTTTCTGAATAATGTCAATCTAACTCTTTTCAAACTTTTGTGAATGCGAGATAAATATTTGATTTATCTCATTTAGTGCAATGTCTAAAAAAAATACTTTTTTTTATTACTTTGTAGATACAAAATTTTATTTTAATGGAATTGAGAGACTGGTATTGGTTACAAGACGTATAGTTGGAATTAAAAAATAGTAATGATTCTCCTTTTTTTTCATGAGATTTACAGCAAATTTTTGATAAAAAAAATTATAAATATTGTACTGCTCTAATAAAGAGAACCGAAAGCGTGGCAAATGTTAATTTGAATTTCTAATATTATGATACAATTCAGAAAAGATTTGGCTGATTGAATCGTACTATTTGGTTTAGCCTACTAATTTATTCTAGACAATTCATACATAAAAGTAATGTGTTCCATGCAATTGTTTTTCTTTTTCATTATACGATACAACATAGCTGTTAAATGGCGTCTGGTTGTGTCTGAACCACAATTGCTTGTTATCGAGGCATTTCAGATTCGGAATTGTTGTGTATGAAGTATTTCCTGGTATCACTACCGCCGCTTTCCATTTGTAAAAAACGATGTAATAAAAAGAGAGAAATGGTTATGTATATTAGATTGCTTTAAAATGTATATATATATTTGAAATTCATGTCTAATAAAATATGACTGAAAAGTTTCCAAAGTATTACTTTTTTGCTTTTTTAAAAATATACACTCGAAAATAATTAAAATGTACTCATGTTTGAGTATATTCGATGGCACCGAATACATAAGTTTCAATTTTGAAAAAGTACTCAAAAATTAATACAATGAGTAAAAATAAGTACAATGAGTAAAAATAAGTACAATGAGTAAAAATAAGTACAATGAGTAAAAATAAGTACAATGAGTAAAAATAAGTACAATGAGTAAAAATAAGTACAATGAATAAAAGCTTGCCTACATAAATAACTTTCAATAAATATCGTATAAATCAAAAAACTTTCAACCACTAAAAAACTAAATCGTATCAAATAACTTTCAACAATTATAAAACAAGTCTTACTGGGAATCGAACACAGGTACTTAGGTACCAGAACCTTATCCATTAAACTACCTGGGTGTCTTTAAGAAGTTATAAACAGAAGAAATGTTAAAGGTGTGCTAAAATAATGGGAAGTAAGATAATTGAGTTGTTATAGCACAGTTACTATTTAAGTAATCGACATTAAATAATGTGGAAAACCCTCCCAGCCAAAAAAATCAGCATAAAACACTTGTTAAATTTTTAAATTGGAAGTTTTATGTTGGAAAACTGCAGTTTTTTTAAGGTCTATGAAAAAGGTTTTTTTTTCGATATCCTTTAAAAAACTGTGGAAAAAAAATTCTGCAAAAAAAACTTCAGTTTTTAATCGTGAAGGGAAAATGCAGATATTTTGAAGGTTTTATGCTGAAAAATAAAATACTTTGAAAAAAAATGCAGTTTCTTGTTTAAATATCTTTTATAAAACCTTCAAAAATACCTTCAAATTGGAAATTTTTAATGAAGGTTTTATGCTGACTTTTTTTGCCGGGATCTTCTGAACAACTATTTTCAGTTTGTCAGGTTTTATTAAGATCGCTTAATCAAGAGCTGAGAATAGCAATATTAAATAACATTATTCATTTTTGAAAAAGTACGGTTACTTAAAGTTGAGTACGTCATCTCTCATTTACAAGGAAATTATTATTAAATTTAAAGACAAACGAGTAGGTTCAGGTACTCATTTTTAAGTACCTTTTTTTTACAGTATCAGTTCATATAACCGAAATTACAGAATAGTTTG
Organism: Troglohyphantes excavatus; assembly: GCA_963932185.1. Lineage (NCBI taxonomy): Eukaryota > Metazoa > Arthropoda > Arachnida > Araneae > Linyphiidae > Troglohyphantes > Troglohyphantes excavatus. Next base: position 62,989,619 of record OZ010669.1, on the reverse strand, counting down.
TACTGTTACTCAATTCAAAGTAACGAAGCTCTGATTACTTGCCTGTCGGTTGGGTAAAGCACCTTGTAGAAATTGGTTGTAGATATTATCTTGAAAAATTTTAGAAAATCTTTATAAAAATCGTTTTATACTGTGTTTTATTGTTAGTTTTTCTTACCTGGGTTTGATTAAATTTCCTCAATCACCAAAAGGCCTCTGTGGCCGGGTGGATTAAGGCGTCAGCTGGGAATCCAAAGGTTCCCGGCTTGAACCTGTGCGACGGGCTAAACAAAGAATAGTAAAAAAGTAGCGATATTGCAACCGGAGGGTTGCCAACTTCGCTACTAAAATACTAGAATGTCGTCCAGAACGTCCACAAAAAAGTGTATACGGGTTTGGTTTGGTAAATTAACGTCGCACTAGACCTCGGCAGTGGGCTATTGGCGACGATTAAGGAGCCAATCTCGAAGGAAAGACCCGGGAACGATGCCTCGTATTTTTTAACCATGGTCAGATGACGTGGACGACACCTGAGCTGGCACCCAACACCTTCAATAGACGGCGGGACTATGGACCCCGATCAGATTTATCGCGCATCAGTCCCGTATACACGCCGTTAATTTTTTGTGGATGTTCTGGACGACATTCTAGTATTTTGGTAGCGAAGTTGACAACCCTCCGATCACAATATAACAATTTTTTTACTATTCTTAGTCTAGTCCGTCGCACAGATTCGAACCGGGAACCCTCGGATTCTCAGCTGACGCCTCAATCTACTCGGGCACGGAGGCATCGGAGTGTATACGGGGAATGGTGCCCTATAAATGTGATCGGTGTCCAAAGTCCCGACGTCTATTGAAGGCGTTGGGTGCCAGCTTAGGTGTTGTCCTCGTCATCTGACCTTTGTTTAAAAAATACAAGGCATCGTTCCCGGGTCTTTCCTTCGAGATAGACCTCGAATCGTCGCCAATAGCCCACTGTGCAGCTCTTGTAAGACGTTAATTAACCAAAGCCAAACCTCAATCATCTTTTTCGTACCTGGGTTTGATTATTTTCAAAAAAAATTATCATATATTTAAAGCAAGTATTTTACCTAGCAAAAATTTCCTCAATCATCCTCCGTGGCCGAGTGTATTAAGGCGTCAGCTGGGAATCTGAGGGTTCCCGGTTCGAACCTGTGCGACGGACTAGACTAAGAATAGTAAAAAAGTAGTGATAATGTGATCGAAGGGTTACCAAAATACCAACGATAAATCTGATTGGGATCCAAAGTCCCGACGTCTTTTGATGCCGTTGGGTGCCAGCTCAGGTGTTGTCCTCGTCATCTGACCATTGTTTAAAAAATACAAGGCATCGTTCCCGGGTCTTTCCTTGGAGATAGCCCCCAAAAAGAGGTGTATCAATTTAAATGCGATATTTTTATTTGTGAGACAAGCATACATCACATGTTGAATTCCTAACGAATCTCTCAAAAGATGCCAACCAGAAACTTCCAATCCCAAACTTTAAAAGATTCCAGCATCACATTTCCAGGGTCCCAGATCTCCAGTTCAGCAATAAACTACCCAAGAGGAGAACCATCTCATTCCCTCCTTGATTTACGACACTGTGACAGCAATCAAAACAATGACGACAACAACAACAACACAAAAACCGAGCGTGGAGGAACGAACCAGTCCAAGTCCCTGAGACCAAGTAACTACTTCTAACTCAGAGGTGTATCAAATTCCAGGATCAGATTGGAAGCCAAGATATCCATTTTACGTCGCCAAGGTCTCGTATCATCAATCTCGGTCATGTGGCAGCGGATTTCTGCTGGAGTCCCCGTATCTCCGAGATCTGGGATGGAGTGTATATAAAACAAAAGAAGACTTGGCGCGTTGTTATCTGAATGGCCGAATCGGTGGTGTTCATTAATTTGGCGAGATGTGATAGGCGTAGAAAAAAGTTGGCGTGAGGACAGTCAACGGTCTTTTCGTTTGAATTCAGTGAAAAGATATGTTTTTAAATTAAAAGAAATTCGAAATTGAAAGAAATATAATTTTTTATTTGTATCTATTCAAACCTAAACTTTGGTGTAAACGTGGGTGTAAGAACCAGACAGCTCCAATTTTCAAAATTATTCAAGGAAGATAAAAAACGCTGTACGTTTTTTTCATCGTATAACACAAAAGGACATCTACTTTTCAGTTAAATATCTTTTACTAGCTGTTATCAGCGGTTTCGCATACATTAAAAATATATACCTAAAAATATATTCGTACTTCCTGTTCGTCCTTCTCTTTTATGTTCTCGAAGGCAAAATTACTGACTTATTGTTCAAGCATCTCCCAGTACATCTCTGAACATTAGTTTTCCCGTTAAAGCACAATTGAGGAGTTTGCTGTAAAAAGGAGGTAGCTCCAATTATTCAAGTTTGCAAAAAACCGTAAAAAACTTTGAAAATTCAAAATTCCAAGTTGTGTGAAGATATTCTTTTTGATCAATCTTCTTAATTGTTCCTACATATTATGACAGTATTTTCACTCAAAAATATATCTTCCAGATGACGTGGCACATGTTGGATTGTTAGAGCTACCTCTTTCTTGCAACCAAATAGATGCTCTGTCTACCTCTATGAAAAATATTTCACAAAAAAATACAATTTACTATAATATTATTATATTTAAAGAAAACTTCAATTGAAATATAGCATATAACTTGGCTTTAAAAACAGTAAATTACATTTTTAATCATCACACTCCCCTCTGTAACGTTCAGCTCATCTGCTGCGTTGTCTGGTTGTAGTCCATCGTAGAACCACAAAACGTAAAAGAAACCAAAAAATCTACTGTTTATATGTGCTGTACAACCTTCCTGTAAGCAAATCACGTGAGTCGTTTGAGGAAAAATGGCTGTAGCTCCAGGAGCTACCTCTATATTGCAACAAACTAATGAGAAAGACAGCTCCATTTTTTGAGTAACGCGAGAACCAACGATTGGAGCTACATCTTTCTGGTACCAAACGAAAAAGTTTTTTTTTATCAAAAGATAGTACATGTAACTCCAAATTCCCCTAGGTTGGAGCTACATCCTTTTTGCAGCAAAACCTTCAATTGTCAGAAAGAGTTATTTCGGAAAAAATATTTTTTTTATCTCCGATTTTCGATTGTCTAAAACAATAAATATATATTAATTAATTTTAAAGTATTTCATTGTTGTCAAGAATTTCTGATTTTATAACAAAGTAGGTACTATTATTTTAAATGGAAATTTTAAAAACAGCTTCTAAAACATTGGTAAACGGAATTTTAAAATTCCAAACCCCAGTTGCACAGTTAGAGGCTGAAGAGTATTTATATATAAATTTTCAGACATGTCCCAGTAGTGGAAGATAGTGTTTTTTTTTGCTTACCACAGACACACACAATCTGTTATTATTATAGATTATGGTATTATAGATTATTGCTTAGAACTGTCTAGTTCTCGTTTCAATCAATAGAGGACTTTTTTTTCTTTTTTGGAACTAGTGACAAATTGTTAATCAGTAAAAATGAGAGGTGTCTGAATTTTACACTCACGTCTGCAATTTTACAACAAAGGTTTGTTTGACGCTTTGTTTTTGTTTCACGAACAACAATCGTCCTCTTCATCTGCTCACAAGTATTTCTTAAACTATTAGTTCAATTTGGCATACACAAATTCGACCGCAGAGCATGTAAATTCCTCCGCAAACTTTTAATAGTTATAAATCTACCACTAAATTTCCCAGCAAAAAAAAATTGAACCCATATTTTAATTGAGCCACCGAGCAGTTGGTCCGGCATTTTGAGCATATCGCAATGTAGTGACTGTTAAAAAACAGCTGGTACCCCCTTAGAGCGGTCGTTTGGGACTTCTCATCGTCTTCGAGCAGTCGGTTCGAAAAAATGAATAAATATTTTTAAATGAAATGTTTTTTAAAATCAGCTACATGAGGTATTGAAACATCAAGCTAAGCTTTTAAAGTGTTCCATACCGACACTATAACTCCATGGTTGACATAGATTGGATTGGTCAATTAACGTCGCACTAGATCTGCACAGTGGGTTATTGGTGACGGTTCGGGGAATATCTCGAAGGAAAGACCCGGGAACGCTGCCTCGTATTTTTGAACCATGGTCAGATGACAAGGTCCATGGTTGACATGAATTTGGTCTCGATCGATTGGCGCTAATTTGTATAAAATCTTGAAGTGTAACGGGTCGTGGATGGCGACCCACGTAACAGCTCGCTTATCTTAAATTTTTTGTGAAGATTGTAATTGGCGACAAATCCCTATTTATATAATCTGCTGAAACGGCTTATTCGTAATAAAACTTCTCTGACACAACCCTATTCGAGTTTTTCAAAATTAAAGTGTCTTGAAATTAATTGAAACAATAAACATTATTGGTTTTTTTCTTTTTATTTAAAAAAGGGCCCCCGGCAGCCCAGTGGATAAAGCCGTTCAGCTGGTAATCGGAGGATTGCTGGTTCGAGTCTGTACGCAGGACTTTACAAAGAAAAGTAAAAAAGTAGTGATCTTGTGATCGGTGGGTTAATAGCTTCGCTACAAAAATACATACTAAAAAGTCGTCCAGAACATCCAATAAATTATACTGGCGTGTATACGAGACTGTTGCACGATAAATCTGATTAGGGTCGAATGTCCGAACACTTTTGAGGTTGCGTCGGGTACCAGCTGAGGAGTTGTCCTCGTAATTTGACCATAGTTTTAAAATACGAAGCATTGTTATCTTTCCTTCGAGATAAACCCCAAACCGTCACCGAGGCCTCCGTGGCCGAGTGGATTAAGGCGTCAGCTGGGAATGGAAGGGTCCCAGGTTCAAACATTGCGATGTACTAGACTAAAGAATAGTAAAAAGTAGTGATATTGCGATCGGAGAGTTGCCAACTTCGCTACCAAAATACTGGAATGTCGTCCAGAGCATCCACAAAAAAATAACGGCGTGTATACGGGACTGGTGCACGATAAATCTGATTAGGGTCCAAAATTCCCGACGTCTATTGAAGGTGTTAGGTGCCAGCTCAGGTGTTGTCCTCGTCATCTGACCATGGTTAAAAAATACGAGGCATCGTTTCCGGGTCTTTAGATCGAGATAGGCCCCAAACCGTCGCCAATAGCCCACTGTGCAGCTCTAGTGCGACGTTAATTAACCAAACCAAGCCTTCACCAATAGCCCACTGTGTAGCTATAGTGTGATATTAATTAACCAAACCAAGCTTTTTATTTAAAAATCAACAATATTTATTTTCATAAACCCGTCTTTAATTTTCAAATAAGATTAAATTCGCGAAACAAAATATCGCCAACGTAGGGTTTCTGTTTGATTTCCATCCGCTACGCACACTCCTATTTTCTCGCCAACACTCCCAAAGACTGACAGCCTCGGTTGATTACGCTTATGCTTAAAAATCTTCCGCTCCACTAACCAAACAAGAATTATTCTCCCTTGGCTCCCTTTTTTGGCAAAAAAAAAGAGCTCAATCTAAACAAATTTAATTAATTACTTTTTTTAAGCCTTCCACGTGCGGGTTTTTTCCTCGCAACGCGTCCTCGTGTACATTGGACAGGCCGGGCTTTAACGAGTACCCTTTAAGCCGTAGCTTTGCTTATCTGCGTAACACAGGAAGGGTTCCCAGTTGCTAACACGGCAGTAAATAAATTTTTTATCGCCTTTTTTTTGTGAAAGTTGTGTCTTGGCAGAAAATCGGGAGTTCTGCGTCGTTTGTTACGTGCGTTAAAACGAAAAAATTACTGAGAAGAATTTTGGCGGGGTAAAAAAAAGTATCTAAAAATGAGATGACTAGTCATTAAATCAGATAGAAAAGACGATGACAAAGCTGCGTTGTTATGTAAGAAAAATAGTTTTTTGAAGAAAAAAAATTTGAAAAAATCGAGGGATCTTCTTAATCTTTTTGGAAAGTTCTTTGTGTTTTTTTTTTTTTTTGGAATGAATTCGTTATTTGATGTTATGTTGTGTCAGCTTTAAAACAAACTTTGACACAAAAGAAGGTTTCGGCTTCTTTTTAAAGACAGAAAAGTGTTTTTTCATTGGATTTAATTTACTCAAGCTTTCATTAAGACATCAAAGACTTTCAACATTTGTTAAGAAGAAAAGTTTTAACAAGTTTAACAAATTAATTATAGAACATCGAACATGTTATTGCATGGAAATGAATTACTATTCATTTAAATCTATAGGTATCCACTGACATAGCTTACGAATTAAAACGAAATATAGAAGATTTCTTCCAAATACTTTTACATTTAAATAATTTTATTAACCGTTTCTAATTCAATGTCATTAAAGATATCATGCACATTGATTATATTAAACTTCAAAATAAATTCTATCTTTAAAATTTTATCTTCTTCTTTTTATTTTAAATTTTATCTCTACGTTAAATAAAATTATTTAATTCAATGTTTACTAACAGGATTCGCATGACAAGATAGAGCAAATTTACAGCATTATGATGTGATTTCACTTATCTCTAACTGTAACTTCTGGATTGTGCAAGACATTTTGTTGACATGAAGCCAATTGAAGGGGTAACAACTGTATCCCACTTTCATCGCTACCGAATTATTTCATATATTTGTCATGTTATAATAATCCGACAAGCATTGTTTTGTCTGAGGTTTTCTAATTTCTTTTGAAAACCATTTTAAACGGAATCTGCTACTAAATTGGAAAGTTATTAGCAAGTCGAAGTCGAAATGGTTAAAAAGCAAGAGCAAAAACTATTTTTGGCAATATAAAAATTAATTATATGAGTAGAAAATATAATATTTACATACATATAATATTTCTTTAATTCTATGGTATTAAAAAACACGACTAAATCACTTAAAAGTTTTTTTTGGGGGGACAGTATGTTGCTTCCATATTGGCTTCGACGCGCTCATGGAGGAAACAGTTTTGAGCCTTCCAATTCCTTCCTTGTTCTTCGAAATAAACGAGGACAGTATGCCATTGAGTTAAAAAAACATCTTAATATCTTTAGCTATAATAACAGGGCCTCCAGTTGCCCAGTCGATAAAGGCCTTCGAGCATGGATCCTTTGTAGTGGAGGAGTCATGCCGTCACTCTCGCTGACATCAAAGTGAAGCCAACATATATGGCCTCAGGCACGTGGTTAATTACGTCATTCCATTTATAAATTTCCACTGTTACACAATTCCCAATTCATCAGCCAATCGCGAGTATTTTTTTAATTCATAATTTTAAAGAGACGGCACGTGATATGGGCCTTTCGCTCTGAGATGTGGGCTTCCCGATTATGACGTCATATTCTCTCTACTACAGACCATTCATGCTAGAAGATAAAGGCGTTCAGCTGGTAATCAGATATGATTGCTAATTCAATCCCGTACGGTGGACTTGACAAATAAAAGTAAAATAGTAGTAGTCTTGAGATCGGAGGGTTGACAGCTTCGCTACATAAATACTAGAAAGTCGTCCAGAACATCCAAAAAATTATACTGGCGTGTATACGGGACTGGTGTATGATAAATCTGAACGGGGTCAAATGTCCTGACGCCTATTGAGGTTGCGTCGGGAGTCAGCTCAGGTGTTGTCCTCGTCATCTGACCAAGGTTCAAAAATACGAAGCATCGTGCACCGGTCTTTCCTTCGAGATAGGCCCGAAACGTCGCCAATAGCCCACTTTGCAGCTCAAGTGCGACGTTAATTAACCGAAACAAAAAAAAAACCAATAATAACAAAAGAAATAGAATATCTATGAATCGCAAAACACCTACTACCTCCGAGTATTAAAGTTTTAAAAACTTTATATAAGTACTATTCTTCTTCAAGATGCTGTGTGTATGAATGTGTGTGTGAATGTGTATGTGTTCCCGGGACTTTCCCTCGAGATTGACCCCGAACCGTCGCCAATAGCCCACTGTGCAGCTCTAGTGCGACGTTATTTACCAAACCAAACCAAACCAAACCAAACCAAACCAAATCTTCAAGATGCTTCGAGATAGACCCCGAACCGTCGCCAATAGCCTACTTTGCAGCTCTAGTGCGATGTTATTTAACCAAACCAACCAACCATCTTCAAGATGCGCACTTTAGACTCGGATTTTTAAAATACAATTAAGATTTTTAAATGATTTTAACAATTGTAGAAATATTGCATAAAGAAACATTCTAAAAAATATTTCCAAGCCCGGAGTACGTCTGTGTACCTTAGTCGGTAGCGCGGAATTTTGATGTTTATGCTTTAACGGTTTTGTTTTGTTAATCAACGTCGCACTAGAGCTGCACAGTGGGCTATTGCCGGCGGTACGGGGTCAATCTCGAAGGAAGGACCCGGGAACACATACACATTCACACACACATTCATACACACATTCATACATGCACCTCGTTATTTTAGAACCATGGTCAGATGACGAGGAAACACCTGAACTGGCACCCAACGCCATTAATAGACTTCGGTACTTTGGACCCCGATCAGATTTATTATGCACCAGCCCCGTATACACGCCAGTATAATTTGTTGGATATTCTGGACGACTTTCTAGTATTTTGGTAGTGAAGCTGGCAACCCTCCGATCGCAAGATCACTACTTTTTTTACTTTTCTATGTCAAGTCCATTTCACGGATTTGAACCACCAATCGTCTAACGCCTTACCAACTGAGCAACTGGGGCTCTTATGCCTTAACGGATTCCCCATGAACGCCGGGCCACATATGTTGTGTTAAGTGTAGTTCTTTATAGAATTGAGTGAATTCGAGCCTTTAATTATTTTTGAGCATACCATATCAATTAAAAAAATAATTAAAAAAATAATTAAAAAAAAATAATTAAAAAAAAATAATTAAAAAAACTAATTAAAAATTTTTTTAAAAAAATAATAATTAAAAAAAAAATAATAAAAAAAAAACGTTAAATAAAACTACTGTTTAAAAATAAAGATGTTTAACTTTGTTTGTTAATTTTTCAGCATTACACCTTAAAAATATTGTAAATTTTCAGCACTTCTCAATTTGCTTGTATAATGAAACTTTTAAAAACCGTTATAAAAAAAACCTGCATTATCATAAATTATTTAAGTTTTTTGGCTGACTTTTTCAGCTGGGTTTATTTGTCTACGATATAATTGTACTTAAAACTAAAAGGAGTAAATCCACGGAATCCTATTTATGAATTACATTAGTTACTATATTAAGAATTAATTATATCCTTTACAAACGTTTTCCAGTGCATGGAACAAACTTAATTTTTTATGTAAATGTACTGCATAAATAATAATGAAGACATCTGCTTTAAAAATATTCCAAATACTTTTCTAAACCACTACTTGACATTCATTATACGATTCACATTTAAAAATTCCAAATGTCCTATACAACAATTAAGTTCTCAAAGAATTCTGAATAGAGTTGACAAACATCAACCGTCGAATACAATCCGCCATTTTAATACTTCATTATCAGTCCATCTTCTTGAATTCCATAAAAAAAGAAAGAGCTTTCTCAAAAGACATTGACTAACTTACGCCGACAAGTCATGGAAATATGTAGCTAGATATAATTACCTAACGCAAGTGACATCTAGCTGACATGTTTATTATTGGCTGCGCAATCCGTCCAGAATCTGCTAGATGACTAGACGACTTGCCCAAAACTTCACGTCGAAGTCACAAGCTTAATTCGAGGCCTCGGATCAAGGAAATAAATTCGGTGAGATTCCATCTAAAATAGATTAAATAAAGCGCGATGGACGGCGGAATACCAAATCAGCAGCTGCCATCTTGGTTGCTTGGAGTTTTGGGAAATGACTCTATTTTAGTGTTTGCCGCAGTGAAAGAATGTAATTTTGGTTTTTAAGCGGCTATAAGTAAAGATGGGATTAAGAGATAAAGTATAGATTAGCAGGATGAGTCTAAAATAATTAAGATTTTGGGATGATTATAAGTTTTTGTGCGATTTTTTAAGTATTCTGCATTGTTTATAATTATAATTATTGTGCAAGAAATACGGATACATAATGTTTTTCTATAGTTAGGGGCAGGCACGTAGGTATAGATTTGTCTTGGGGGTGGTTCAGTCACTGATTAACTCGTCCCCCCCCCCCCCAAAAAAAAAAAAAACGGACCCCCCCCCCTATTTTTTAATTTTTAAAAAAAATTATATTCATTTTTATTCAAGTAAACAGGAATACGTTGGCATATAAATATCGAAATTGCAACAGATCAATAGTTTTTCACGAAATCGTTACCAATATCAGCCATTAACTATTTTTCAAATTAGTGATTATGAAATAATTATGAAATTAATTTAGAGAACAAATTTTAATATTCCTTGTTTAAAATAATATATGGATCCTGTTTAACGATCTTTTCCCTTTGTCTCCGAAATTCAAGTGCTATTTAATGAAACACGATGACATTATGTTACGCTTAGTTTGAGATAAAAATTACCTCGAAAACATGTTTTTGAAGCCTTTTGAAAACTATTTTTTAAGGTAGAAACCCCGAAAAATACCAGGTTTTCTCTCACACAATTCAACAAGAAGTATTATACTAGAAATTGATTTTTTTCTAGTTTTTAAAGTATTTTTATGATTTTTACAGAATACAATTTTTTTTCTTGACTGTCAATGGGAGGGGTTTGAACCCCCTGAACCACTCCCTTACCTACGTGCCTGGTTAGGGAGGGGGCAGTGGTTGTGATTTTTAGAGGGGAGTCAGTCGTTAAAAGTATAATAAGAAGGGCCGAAAAGTACACTGTAAAAAAGGGTACTTAAAAATGAGTACCTGAACATACTTGTTTTTCTTTGAGTACAATTGAATCGAAAATGGACAAATTTAAGTAATCGTACTATTTTCTAAAAAAAATAGCAGTGTGATAAGGGGACTCGGTACCCCAAAATCGATGAAAATGTCAAAAAAAAATTATTGGTTTAAAATAACGCTTCAACCTTCTAGCATGTTTTCCCAAAGTTTCAAAACGATTGAATAAATATTAATCATATTATGAACGTTTTCTTCACTCCTTATCCAATGTGTTACATAGAGAAAGTCATAAACCAAATGTAAAAATGGGTATATCTGAGCAAAATAATGTCAACGTATCAAAGGGTTGCTTCAAACAGGACTGTTATAAAGATGTGTTACCTGCCAAACGCAAAATGCCAACAAAATTGTACACATCATCAACTAGTTCAGGTATCCCATAGATACATTTGTAAAGAAAACGCGAGTCAGTGTTTTTTTGTCAAATTTTGTATGTGAATACAACTAAGAATTATACATACTATGTAAAAGTCTTCAAAATCTTTAGGGTCAGACGGGAAATTAATTTACTGAAACTCTGTGTGTGAATTGATTTGCCCAAAAGACAATAGAGCAAAAGGCGGCGTACTGCAAAATCTCTCATTTTGCAATACGCCGCCTTATCAGGGATTTTGCACTCAAACTTGTAAATATTGCAATGCATAAAGAAAAAAAGTAATTTAAGAATAAATAACGAGTCACTTATGCTGTAGAGTGTAGGGTGCTTTAATTTTAAAGTGAGTGTCATGTATAAAACCACTAAAAAATTTTCAGTTTTCCCTGCATTACACTCAACATTAAAGCAAATTATATAAATATCTGCAGTCAATTTTTGTTTCATAATGTTCAGTAGTCAGTGGTTTGCCAAAAATGTATTACAAGAATGAAAATTTGCTTGAGAGTGAGTGATTTTATTGTGTTTTTAGAAATTTTACATGAAGTGAATACTGAAAGTGAAATTTTTATTTAAAGTTGTAGCAAAATAAAATAATAATTATTTGTTATTAATTTTGCATAATTTGTAGGATATTAATACGTTATTTATGTGAAAAAATATTTGAGTTAATTGGGACATTTATAATAAATTATTTTCAATACTGAAAACTTTAAATGCATTTATCTCAGCTTGCGGTTTTCGTGAACATACACCTACTTAAAATACTAAAACTCAAACAAATATCTATGAATTATTTTGAATTTTTTTTAACCTGTACACAAGAGTATATTGAATAGAATTAGGGATGAAATTAAAAAAATATTAAAAAAAATTTATTTAAAAAAATAAAATGTTTAAGAATTGGAGTTTTTTGGAAGAAAATGGTCGATTTTTCACTAATTTTTTTTTCTCCTAAACTAAAATACTTATGCAAAATCCGATCCATAAAGTTATTAAGCATAAATCAATACAGCTTACAAAAAAAATTCGATGCCATAAAATGAAATCTGAAGGAGAAGAAGCATTTTGAAAAATGCCTTAAATCTTCGAAAAATTAAAAAAAAATTAAATTTTTGAAAAAGTTTGAAGAAATTTCAAATGTTTTTTCTTCTAAATCTTCTTTCCTGAATAGTTTACATGTAGTCATCACAAAAATATTTTATTTTATATCAAATTATAGAAAATAATTTTTGGGGTACCAAGTCCCCTTATTGCTAACTTAAAATAGTTGTTCAGAAGAAGGTTTTCCACATCACACGATGTCGATTGCTTAAATGGAAACTGAGTTATTACAACTCAATTATCTTCCATTCTTTTATCACACCTTTTTAACATTACTTCTGTTTATAATTTCTTCGCTTCGCCCTGGTAGTACAACGGATAAGGCACTTGACTGCGGTGCCTTAGGATATGAGTTCGATTCCCGGTAAGTTTGTTGTAATTGTCGATATTTAATGAAAGTGATTTATGAACGCACCGTACGTAAGCAAGCAACTACTCTTTTTACTCATTGCACTATTGAGTACCTATTTTTAACAGTGTATGGTTCAAAATATTTATTTTTTACACTACATTTTTACTTTTCATTGACGAGTCCATCAGTCGAGCTCGAACTCGCAACCCTCTGTTTACTCGACAGACGCCTTTGTCCACTCTGGGCCTAATTTCAATGGGACAAAATATGTTTTGAACGAATATTATTGGTTAAAAAATGTGAAAGCAAATTCTGTTACGCAATGATCTCGTTTTTTGAAATAGTAAACAAAACACGTTTCCAAAGCTTGTTCCTCGTTTTAGGTGATACAACAGAAACAGACAAGAAACCATATTCAACTTTTTCCATGACCCGACATTTTATTCTTGGAAAAAACCCTCACACCTCACATTCCTTCTGAAAACGCTATTTCTGCCTCTTTTTCAATCGCGGGGAATGGCAACACTAATAAAAAAGACACCTTCCTCAAGCCTCGCATACGTCACTCGGTATTTACAATGCGCGTCGCCCATAAATTTCGCGACTCGGCTGTAACTCAGTTCTGCGCATGCGCGCGCGAGACAAAGAAGCCCGTTTAGAGTCACTGTCACGTGTGTTCCTTTTCGAATGCCGCCATTTTTAGAGCTTTTATCCTGGAACATTAGGAATAACGGCCGTCGGGATATTTATGACATAATAGAGCTTACTGACACTGGGCGGTTCGAGTTTTGATTCTATAACGTAACGTCCTATTTCTGCTTAGTTTTGCGGATGGCTTTTATTGCCTGGCTTTGTGTGCGTGTTATATAGAAACGGAAAGAATTGGTTTGTTGTTGTAAAGTTTTAGATTTACGTATAAACAATTATGACTATAAAGTTGCTAAACATTACATTTCAACGATTGTACAAGTATACCATGACCAATACAAGGGCGGATCCAGAGATTATTGTTAGGGGGCAGTGGCGGCTCGCCCACTACAGCAAGTACAGCCGGGCTGCACCTAATTTTATTATATTTTAAAACTAAAATTATATATTTTACTAATTTTCTTAAATGAAGATTAGAATTGGAAATGGAGATTAAATTTCAATTCTAAGTAAAAAAAATCTCCGATAAACAGCAAGCGTGTTTCCGTAATGCACAAATTCAGGAGAAGAAAAAACAAAAACTGCAGCTAAAAAGCGAAGTTCGAAATCGGCTGCATCGTTGCCATGACAACCTTACGTAGTATGACTTCCCCAGCACGCTAAAATGGAGGATGTGATGACACAAACGTAGCGCAAAAGGATTTTTTCAAATTATCTGTACTAGGGATTTCGAATAAATGATTGGTTCATTGCTGAATCGGCGAGGCGGGGTGGAGGAAAACGATAATTTCGAAGAATCTATCCAAACGGGAATAGTTTTCTATGAGTTTGCACGTGTGTTGGTGTTTCTTTACTTAAATTAATATTAAAATTGACCGATTCGCAAGTTTGATAGGAGGATTGATTTTATTTTCAAAAAATAAGTAAGTGTTTTCTATTATTTTGACTTGTTATCTTTCATAAAAGGTGAAAGGAAACTTTGGTTTGAGTAATAAATTTTAAAGAATGTCCGTTCGTGTATGGTTGTGAAAAAAGCGAGGGGGGGGAGTTACATGTTTTAGGCTGCACTAACATTTTTGACCACGGGCCGCCACTGTTAGGGGGGGGGGGGGGGCATACAGTATATTGTTATCATGAACATCATATTTGAGCCCCTTAGTTTGAAATTTTTCATTGCCTAAGGTGACTTTTGAAAATATAATCTTAGATGTTAGGGGGGTAATTTCCCCTTTACCCCCCCCCCCCCACCTGGATCTGCGCTTGGACCAATACACCCAAAATGATCTTGCTTCAATGAACTATAGCATTAACCACTCACAGTATAAATACATCAAAAACTCACATTTATAGTAGACTATTTAATTTCAAATATAGATATCACTATAAAAATATTTATTATACAAATGCGTTGCAATCAATCCCGCATATTTTTTAAAGGAGTTGCTTTCGAAATTTTTCCTAACAAGTCCTGTAAATTTTGTAACACAACATTCCCCTCTCGTGTCATAACTCCACGGGGAATCATTCTATGGAAATAAATGACATACTATCGTGCAAGGGAAAGTGAGACGCGTTGAATAGGTCGTTTGTTAACTTATTCCTCCCATCTGACATTAATACCGCATAGGGGGAATATCGTCTTTGGTTGCATTATACACTTCTGTCCCCATTACTCCACGGGGAATCAGGTTTGGGGATAAATGACATAAAATTGTGTAGGAAGGTTGGCCACGTCAACCAGGTTGGGCATTTATCCTATCCCTTTCTGACTTTCGTACTCCGCGGGCCTAAAAGTATTCACCAACCAAACCTTATGGTACAGGCCGAACTGTACCCACCCGATTTTTAGATAGATATATCGTACGTATAAGTATAATAATCGTACTACGGTATCTATATTATGATTGATGTACCCTACTACTTAATTCTCATAGACATTTTCGGTTGTTTTTTAAAGTTAATCTTTCACCTCAGTTGGCCAATTTTATGATATTTTAGAAAATTCTGTACATTGCAAAATGAATCTGATAACGGAAAATGTATAGAAACTCTAAAATACCACTTAAAAAAAAATATTTAAAAATAATATTTTACTTTTAAATGCATTTTTATGTCATATCATATTTAAAAATTCGAATTGATAACAATTTTAATGGAATAAAATCGTGGAAAAATATTTAGTCTTTTGAATAATATTTCGTTCTGAATATCATACTCAAACGTAAGTAATACAATAGAAACAAATATTGAATATTTATATTTGCGGCTGAATTTATAGATTCAAAAATACAAAAATAATAATTTTAAAAACAAAGAATTGTTATCATAATCTTCACCAATCATTTCAAAATATTTACTTATTATTTTTTTAAATGAAGGTTCTCATATATGAACCTGTTAATTTCTCAAAATAATTTATTTTTGGTGGGAAAATAAGAAAGCATACTACAAAAAATTGTGCTGTTTTTAAAACAAACATATCTGTGACGGAAATAAATGAAATAAACATGTAAAATTATTATTTGATGGGGCTAGAGAAAAATATACCGACCTTTCCGATAGATGGCGTGGCTAGTCTACTAAGAATAACTTTGAATAAAGATATTGAAATTGGCTGTGTATTCTGATTTTGATTTGGTTTACAATTTATTCGAATTTTATTTCCCTTAATATTTTTCACGTCAAGTGACAAAGTTTTTATGGCAAACAATTTTTTGGATTAAAGTGTTACATTGAAACTAATAAGACTTAAATGGCTGTTTGTAATTTCTGTTGTAATTTTCTAAACATGTTAATATTATTGTTGAAGAAAAAGTTATTTTTAAACTGTAAAAATAACGATATTTAGATATATTAGTAACATTTTATCTCAACGCACAAATTTTTTATTTAATTTGTAGATTAAAATGGTTAGTAATTATGAAGAAAAATTACATTTGTAGGTTAATAAACATAAAATAATTGCCTAAAGGGAATTTAATATTATATTTAATTTACACACAAAGGGTAATATATCCTAAAGTATGTAAGACAATGTCTACATGAAAATCTTCCTAAGGAACAAATGATCTGAGTCGGATTGATACTTTTTAAAATTAATATTCTAGAGAGCTATTTCTAGAATATTTATTTTAAAAAAAGGATTTTACTCATATAGAATATATTTCAACAATATTTACGATAATTTAATTGGCAATTACATTTCGGGTAAAACAAATACACAGTTAAAAAAAATTCAGTTCAACGATGTACCATATATTGGTGTAAAACAGCAGTAAATTACACCATATTATGGTGGAATATAGGTTGAACTAAAAAATCCTTTATGGGAAAAAAAACGGACGTTTCACCGATAATTGATTCAACCTTTTTAACTGCAAACGAAATATTCGCTGTTGCTACATCAACAAGCCGAGGAATCCCCTCCAAGTAATACAACGACGAATAATAAAAATTGAAGAAGGAGTAGAGTTATATAAAAAAGAATATTTACGTTTTAAAAAGGAAAAAAAATTAATTATTTTTCTTTGATTATTTTTTAGAAAGAGTTTTCTAAACTGTTAAAAATTTTAGTTCAACGTTGCACCATATCTTAGTGCTCTGCAGCAACTTTCACGTTATTATGGTGCAATCTAGGTTGAGCCAAAAATCCTTTATGGAGAATAGCGCAGCTTTTACCAAAAAAATGGTGTAATCTCCTAAACTGCAACCGAAACCTTCGCTGAATCTTCATCAACAAACTCACAGATAGGGGCACAGTGGCCCGGTTGCTCAGTGGGTAAAGGCGCTCAACTGGTAATCAGAGGATTACTAGTTGGAGCACGTGCACTGACAAAGATAAGATCTTGTTATCGAAGAGTAAAATAAGTTAATATTTGATCTAATTTTAATGGGGGTAGCCATTTGGGTGCAACGTTTCATCACTAAATGGTGTCCGTGGTAGCCATAAAATTGTGAAACTAAGCACCAAATAATGGTTGCAGCTAAATGGGTACCAAATTTTGGTGCAAGGTCGTAATAATTTTTAACAATATAATAATGTAAAAAATATTGGTATTTCTGAATTCATTAAATATATTAGGATTTGGGGCTCGGGTTTCCCTTAAATCCCTTATCTTCAAATGTTGTCTTTTCCAATTCAGCTCTGCCTAGTAATGACATACAAATCGTTATTTTGGGAGAACTTCCATAAATCTCTTCAGAGCACTCAAAACAAAATTACACATTTTCCTTCTAATTACTTTTATTGCTATTCTCAACTTTCAATTATTCCGAGACAAACCACAAAATGACTCTTTAATTATCAATATTTCATTCTTATCTTAAAACATTTTCGAACAAACGAAACATCCGCGTGGCCAAACCCTTTTCCAACAACTTTCGAACAAGTATAAGAACTCTCCAAATCCCCCCTCCCTCCCCTAACAAACAACAACTTGTCAATTCCAAAACGGAACAAAACGAAATCTCAAGAATTTCTCCCATTCGAACAATAGAACCCCCCCCCTTTTAAACCCTCCCCCCCCCTCCTCCCCCCGAAGAAGAACGAAACATCCATAAATTACCGAACAAATATGGAAAGCGATTTTTCCTTCATTATTATTACCACCATTTTTAAACAAACCGAAAACGTCCTTTTCTGTCACTCCCTATCAAAGCCCTAATAAATAATTCCTTCCAGTTCGAGAGCTAACGAACAAACCTTCGACAGCAATTACTTAATTGGTGGATATACAAAAGTTTTCTTATTATTATTCTTATGCCCCCCCCACCCCACCCAAAATCGTCAGGGGGGGAAGGAGTTTCACCACTTCTTGGAAAAGAGCACCTTCTTCCAGTTCGAGGACAATGCCCAAGTCCTCGTTCCTTGAATTAATGACCGTTGTAAGAAATTAACGAATTCTCCGTTAATTAACTCGTCATAATTATAGAAAATCAATTTATCTCTTGCATTGTCTACCCCCCCCCCCTATTCTTTATGTCCCCCCCCCCTGAACCCCCATTGGCTACGAGCCTGGTTGCAGTAATTAGAGGAATTGGAACAACCATCCTTGGTGGCTTAGCCTGGGACATGTTTTGTTATGAGGGAAGGTAGATTCGCGCTGGAGCCTTTTTAGTTGGAAAAGGGGAAAAAATTCCACTGGCTCTTTCGGCTAAGATGAGCTCTTTTTACAGTTGCGGCTTTCTTCAGTGTTTTAATTAGTGGCCGGTATAAAAAGGACGCGCTTTTAATGGGGTTTTGCTGTTTTTTTTTCTTTTTCGGGAGGGGTTGAGGTAATTCGTTTTGATGGGAGGTGAAAGGGTATGAAAAACTTTATTTTCGTCAGGAAATTTAATGAGGGATAAATGGGGAGACGAAAAGAAAAGACGCGAAACAATGATTCCGCAATTAAGATTGGGCCGGGATTAAATTTTAAATTTATTTCGGAGTGGTTTACATGAAAGTTATTATAAGGAAAGTGAGGGATTTATGGGTTTTTTAAGGGGTAATGTCTTAATTGCGTGTTGTATTTGCTGTTATGAAATTAGTCAACTCGACAGATATAATTGTGGATTGGAACAATAATAGCAATACTGTAAAAAAGAATGATACTTAAAAACGAGTACCTGAACCTACTCGTTTTTCTTTGAGTACTATTGTATCGTAAGTGAGCGATGACGTTTCTCAACTTTAAGTAATCGCACTTTCACAAAAATCAGCAGTGTGATTGAATATTGCTAATATCAGTTTCTGTTCAAGCCATCTTAACAAAGCGACCTGAAAGACTTAAAATAGTTGTTTGGAAAATGATTTTCCACATTATTTGATGACGATTGCTGAATTGGAAACTGAGTTATTACAACTCAATTATCTTACTTTCCATTTTTTTGACACACCTTTTAAATTTTGTTTTTCTGTTTATAACTTCTTATAATCACCCTGATAGTTTATAACGGATACTGGACTGCGGTGGCTGAGGGTCTGGGTTCGATTCCCGGTAAGTCTTGGTTGCAATTGTTGATATTTATTGAAAATGGTTGTGAAATGGAAATGAAGGCAGCTGATGTAAACAAACAACTTATCTTTGCAGCCAACATCTGGTGCTTAGTTTCATCATTTTACGGTGCTACCACGGATACCATTTAGTGGTGAAACGTTGCACTAAAACTCCTAACGTTCTATAAAACTCAAAAATCGAGTTTTCTTAGTATTTTTGTAGCGAGACTGGTAATCGTAGATCACAAGTTTTTTACTTTTCTTTGTCAAGTCCACCGATCGGGCTCGAACTAGGAATCCTCTGATCCATAGTTGAACGGCTTTATTTATTCGGCCACGGAGGCCCTTGTGTGTCTATGTCTTTCTTGGATGTGATTCCTCGGCATGTTGATGTAGCGACAGCGAAAATTTCGGTTGCAGTTAAACAGGTTTAACCAATTATCGGTGAAAATTATCGGTACAAAAATTAATCATAATTTTATTTGAAGAAATAGTTATAAATATTTTGGAATGCATTTTACATAATTAAATCCATCACCAATCTATTCAACGTTATAAACAAATTTCCATACCATTTATATCATCAATTTATAAATTTCCACTTTCAAAGCAACACTTTTCTCATCCTTCGCTAATGCCCATATCATAAGCTGTTGCCTAGTTCCGCAAAGGCACGCAAATCCAAAGCTAATTACCCCCAGGACGAAACAACTCAACCGGAAGAAGCTGACCCCCTACGGCGACCCAAGCGCTAATGACTCAAAAGCCGCCATTAAATTCACAAACGCACTTTAAAACACCAACTTATAACTTTTTTCTACCTTCCCTTGCACTTTATTAAGGGTTTAAACTAAATATAAAAAAAAAATATTTTGAATCTTCAGGATTCCCTGGGCCTACTACCCAGGGAAGCAGCAACTAGCAATAAAAAAGATACCATCAAACAGCCATTAAGATATCGTTAGCGCGGCCTAGTCTGCCTGTGGGTTCTGGGAGATTGCATTGGGAGATTTCGGATCGAGGACAGGTTTGGCTTTCGTTACCTGTCTTTTTGGTCTGGTTGGTTTGGTTTTCGTTTTGATTGATGGGCCCGTCCATGTCGATTTGGATGGTTGGTTGAAGATGGCTTGTATTTGCAAAGGACTTGGATTGAGACTTGGTTTTTAAAAGGGAATCAACATAAACATGGGCTCCTGGTGGAGATTCTGAGATGGTGGTGCGCTGTGGGAGGGGAACTTTGAATGTTTTGAGTTTCAACTGTTGTGCTTTTTGTAGCCAAATGTATTTTTTCGAGGATTGCGTTGTGCAGTGCGATTTAATTGTTCTTAAAATTATTATTAGGATATATCAATGATCTCTAACTGTAACTTCTGGATAGGGCAAGACATTTTGATGACTTGGATCCGACGTGGAGGAAGTCATGATGTGCCCCACTTTCTTGGCTACCGCAATATTTCGTATATTTTTCATATTTAAAAAAATTAGCCGACGTGTATTGCTTTTGGCTGAGTTTTTTTCTATTTTCTTTTTAAACCCATTTTTAATGCAATCTGCTATTAAAATAGAAAGTCATTTGCAAGTCGAAGTAGATAAAAAGAAAGAGCAAAACTATTTGTTTGGAAATATACAAATTAATTTTTTAAGAAGAAAATTTATATTTATATACATTTAGTATTTCTACAATGCGGTGGTATTAAAAAAAATCACTAATTTACTTTAAAAAAATATTGGGGCACAGCATGGCTGCTTTCAATTTGCTTCAACGCGCCCATAGAGGGAACAAGGTTTGAGCCTTCCAGCAGTTACAGTTCGAGTTCAGTGGAATATATCAGGATAAACAACATGATTATAAAAAAAAAGTTTAAAAACAGATGGATATAAGAATATATGTTATTAATTTATTAGTGCAAAGTATCTAATATTATTGGGAAATTTAAAACTTTTTTGCTTTCGTGCAATTAAATTTGGAATCTGGACACACTAAGAAGAGTATCTGTGACTGGATTTTTTTTTAATATAAATTTGCAGTTTTATTTCGATCTCTATGACATGTTGCACACTTGACCTTCAAAGCAACAGGAAGGTCACTGTCTACATGAAATTTCTAACAAGCATCCCCATGCTCTTTTCCCACCCATTCTTACTAAAAACTTATTATAATAGTGCAATGATGTAACAATGCAATATTACAACATTGTAACATATTTTACATAGTTAGTTATGAGGATGGATAAGCGATGCATTCCGATCACGGAGTAAAGAAAAAGGTGGAGATGATTTGGCGAGATTTCATGAGACGTAAGTTAGCAACCCCAAACTAGGAACAAACAAACCTAGTTTGCAGTAGTTTTCCTACGAGGGAAAAATATATCCTACTTCTAAATAAGTTCCTACTTTTTAAGCGATTGCTTACTTCACATTGCAAACCGGTTTTAGACTTGTTCGCACCTCCACCTTCTTCTTTACTCCGTGATTCCGATAGGCTGATGATGAAATATCGCCAACATACCGTCAAAATGTCGCCAAATGAATAAAAATGTAGCCAACTCAATTAAAGTGTCGCCAAATGGAATTCTTCAAACAAATAAATATACTGCCATTTGAGCTAAAATATGGTTATATATGTAAAACTATTATCCAGTTTTTTTTCCGGGAAACGCCGGCCACTTCAGCTAGTTCATACAAAGGGATAAAACTTAAGACTTTTGAACAAGAAGTGTGTTCGAATTTTTTGTTAATCTGTTAATCTGTTTGAGTCAAGCTAGAAAAATTAAGTCCATTCACATGGTGTCTGGCATAGGATGAAATGCATACATCCTTGTTTAAGAATAACATATGTGGCTTTAAAAAAATACATTAATTGTTACATATTTAATCTTTTGCCAAACTTGCTTTCTCATTTACAAGAAAAAGAAGAAAAAATTATTATTAATTAATAAAACATTCAAGTCCGATACAACACGACTAACGGTGCAAAAGCCGAGACAGAATATTTTCTCTACCTTGAGTTCCGAAAAGTATTCATCCGACTTGCACGGTAAAGTACATTTTCCACCAGTGGGTCTCATTACTCATGTGTTTATTGAGCTGAGTGGTTATTATTGAAAACAACTTTCCCGCACTAATGCGTTTCGAAAAAGAAAAAAATATTATTTTTGACCCACCCTAAAATATATGTCTCAGTTCATTTATCAAATTTAAATGAATAATGATTTGATACAATTAAAGACCTTAAAAAGAGACAGTTTTAGGGTGAAAGTGAAATGCTGGCTTTGGTGTTTTCCACGTGATTCTGATTCTTATAAAGCGTATTTCTGTCGGTGTTAACACAATACACTGTAAAAAAAGGAACTTAAAAATGAGTATCTAAACCTACTTGTTTTTCTTTGAGTACAATTTAATCGTAAATGAGCGATGATGTACTCAAATTTAAGTAATTATACTTTCTCAAAAAATGAGCAGTGTGATTTAATATTGGTAATTTCAGCTTCTGTTCAAGAAATCTTAACAATGCGACCTGACAAATTTACAATATCTGTTGAGAAAAAGATTTTCTATATTATTTGAAGTTATTGCTTAAATGGAAACTGAATTATTACAATTCAATTATCTTACTTCCCATTCTTTAACAAGCTTTTTTAACATTATTTCTGATTATAACTTCGTCACGTAGCTCTCGTGGTACAACGGATATGACCTTGGACATTCAGGTAGACGGATTGGGTTCAATTCCTGGTAAGTCCTGGTTGTAATTGTTAAAAACGATTCATGAAGGCAACCTATGTAGACAAGCAATTGCCGTTTTTATTCATTTTTGAGAACATGTCTTTTTCAAAAATAATACTTATGTATTCGGAGTTATAATAAAAATCGAATGTAATAAAAAATTAGTACATTTTAATTTACTTATTTTTAGTTACCTATTTTCAACAGTGTCCTTATTGATGATTAAGTTCATATTTCATTTTTAAAAAATACCATTAATAGTATTAAATAAAAAATGTGTCTGTGTCGGAGCATATTCAGCAGGATTTTACGCAAAAAGTAATTTCTTAATTAATTCAATGTGCTGAATATGACAAAGGAAAAGATGAATTGCTTACGTTTTTTCTTACAATGTGTACGTGTTATTGAGCGAAAATGTATATATCCCTTGCGAGATTAGACGCAAAGGAGATGGTATGTTAAGGTATTCAACTGTCTATTACTTTTCCTTGGTGATTTCTCCAGAAACTGGTGGTACAATGAAGGCATAACAGTCATTAACATGATTGGTCGGTTCCAGCCAAATCACGGGAACAGCAAATGGCTTTGTCTTTTATTTGCCTTTAAGCAAATGTAAAATATTTACTGCACAAGGGCGGCGACATACGCGTGGGGCCCAGTCTTTGTCCTGGTCGCCTATCTTGCAACCAAAATACAAATGATACACATTCATAACTATTTCACTGATGGTCATTTTCTGTGCAGCAACGTCCATATCTCTGCGTGGTGATCCCAAGCGGTCACCCTCCCTAGTGCTGATTTCACCTGATGATGCCGGTATGTTCATATCATGCTATGGTCGTTGCCCCTTCGAGTATAGATCCTTTGTAGTACAGGAATCTCGACGTCCCTCTCGCTAACATCAAAGTGAAACCAACATGTATGGCCTCAGACACGTGGTTAATTATGTCATTCCATTCATAAATTTTCACTGTTAGGCATTTCTCAATTCATCAGCCAATCACGAGTATTTTTTAATTCATAATTTTGAAGAGATGGCACGTGATATGGGCCTTTTGCTCTGAGATGTGGACTTCACGTGTATGACGTCATATTCTCTCTACTACAGACCATTCATGCTCGAAGGTTGGCTCGTAGAATATGTAGAGAAATGTAATTGTATAATTTCCAATAACATACAACTATCGCCATCTATTGTTAGCACTTTGAACCCTCTGATCAATATAAAAAATATCAACGACAAAACCTACCGAAATCCATGTAATTTCCTTATAATTTCCGACATAACAACATTTTTTTTGAAAAGTTTTTTTTTTTAAAGAAAAAACTTTGAGGGAAAGAATTTCTCCAAAGATAAGAGGAATTCAAAACGTAAAGGGCAGTGCGCTTTACAACATAAAAAAAAAACGTAAACGTTCGCCAAAACAGAGAAAGAATTTCAAAAAAGTCGCACGCATTTACGAAAGGGAGAGAAAAAAAATTGTGGAAGACAAAGAAAATTCCTTAATTCGGTATTGAAGTAAAAGAGGGGGGGGGGGGTTAGTGAAACTCTCAGACGATCTTAAAAGGGTGGAGAGAAGAAGGAGAAAAAAAAGACAGCCAAGAATAAAACCACCCTCCTCTGCTCTGTTTAATTAGAAAATTAATTAACTTATTTGAATGTGCGGCAGCAAATAAAAGTTTTTAAATGAGCAAAAGTACAAGCAATCTCCTTTTGTGCGGCGAGACCTAATTAAGATCTTGCTTCTTTACAACATATTGGCGCCGGCCAAATTACTCATTAATATTAAAACCCGTTTGTTTTGCTGATATAATTAAAAGAGATTTAAGAAACACAAAACAATGGGAAAAGAAGGGTGGAAATATTTTTTTTATAGCCGCCGGAGATCTTTGGTAAATTGGGGGGTGCTTACGTCGTAATTGGGTTAGACCTTGCTAATTAAATAGATAAGCAAATACCCTAAATGGATATTTTTCGTTGGGTAACGATTGTACTGGGGAGCTTTTTCCAGGAATCGTGGTCCCATGGGCAAAGGCAGTATTAAGCGAATGCTTTATTGTTTGTTAAGCCTTTTTCGCGTTCATTCCTGGGTCCATTATGTAGAGTGTGCCCTATAGCTTCCTTAGCTGCATTCTTTGGTTGCTGTTATTCTCACTCCCTTTTTTTTTTTGGTTATCTTTCGGTACACAAAAAAGCTCTTTCAGGGGCGCTTTTCAGGATTAATTTAAGAAGAAGATTGGGTTTTTATTGTGCTGTGGTTGCTTCTTCCTTACGGACGGTGTTGGAAATGATTCAATTTATAGATCCTGATTGTAAGTGGATAGTTGGATTCTTATATAAAAACCTGGTAATAAGTTGTAAGGTTAAACAAAGAGTTTTTTATTGATTTGTTAATTAAATTGTACATATTTAAAAATATATATTTTCCTGATCAGTTTTCTTAAAAAAAATTGCAAAACCTCCGCTGGCAAAAGAGTAGTTTTTAGTTGAAATAATTTTCTACCAGAGCTATGCAATGACGATGGTAAACTGTTAAAAATAGGTGCTCAAATATCAGTAAAATGTACTCAATTTTGAGTACATTCGACACTTATCATGGTGAACACATAAATTTCAATTTTGAAAAAGTCGTACTCAAAAATGAGTACAATGAGAAAAAATTAATAAAGATAGCAGATGCTATCCTAAATAGGCTGCCTTCATAAATCTCCTTCAATAAATATCGACAATTACAACCAAGATTTACCGGGTATCGAAATCAGATCCTCTGGTACCGCAGTCCATAGCCTTAACCGTTAAACTACCAAGAGGTTGAGGAAGTATTTGAGGAAATTATAAACAGAAGAAATGTTAAAAAGGGTGTGCAAAAAGATGTGCAAAATTATCTTCTGAACAAATATTTTAACTTTGTCAGGTCGCTTTGTAAAGACGGCTTGAACAGAAGCTGATATTAGCAATACTATACCATTAAACCATACTGCTCATTTTTGCGAAAATACGATTACTTAAATTTGAGTACGTCATTGCTCATTTACGATGAAATTGTACTCAAAGAAAATCAAGTACGTCCATGTACTCATTTTTAAGCAATTTTTTTTTAGAGTGTGTTGGCAAATTTACCACGAGCAACGCCGGGTGGTATTGATAGTCATCAATAAGGTTGATCAGTGACTTCACCATTCCCAAGGTTATCGAACATTTTCTTAATGAAAAATTTCACACAGAATCCCTTTGCTCAAGGTAAGCAACCCCCCACAACGGCATCAATTACTCCACACGTCCTTCCCACAAACGAGGGGTCGAGTGTTCTCGGGATCCCGAGATAGGAGGAAACAGGTATCTTCCGTTACCCAACGGAATAACCTGAAGATTCAGAGCAGTTTCCGCCAAACTCTTCCCCACCCACCAAAACGCACTGAAAACCTCTTCTCTCTCACCAGGCCATGTTAATTACATCCATAATTACTCTGGTCATTAGTGGATAGGTCCGGGGACCCTAATGAGGACCATAATTACAAGTGGCTGCCCCCCCCCCTCTCCTCTCCCCCCGCCCGCATTAATCGCGCCGTAATTAGGGATGCGAGTTTAAAACGTAATATTAATTAATCTTCCCTGGAAAGTCTGTTTCGTCAACTATACGGGCTTCCTTCAAATCTCGCCTGTGAGATTATTATTATGATTATTGTAACTAACTGGAAGAGAAGAGGGTTTGGATATAGGGGTTCGGGATATAGGGGGTGAGGGATTTGGGATATAGAGTGTGACTGGAAATGGTGGTAACGAACTATATTTTGTCATTTTGGATATGGGAAAAACCCTCGAGCATGAATGGACTGCAGTAGAGCGAATATGATGTCTTAATCGTGAAGCCCACATCTCAGAGCGGAAGGCCCAAATCACGTGCCATCTCTTCAAAATTATGAATGAAAAAATACTCGCGATTGGCTTGTGAATTAGGAAATGTGTAACGTGAAAATTTATGAATAGAATGACGTAGTTAACCATGTGTCTCGGGCCATACATGTTGGCTTCACTTTGATGTCAGCGAGGGTGACGTCATGACTCCTCTACTACAAAGTATCCATGCTCGAAGGGAAAAACCAGATGCGAAAATTGTAACCGGAAGATACGAGTTTTATTCGTGTCATTCCCTAACCAGCGCAGGCCTCTGTGGCCGAGTAGATAAAGACATCAGCTGGAAATCAAAGGGTTCCTGGTTCGATCCTGTGAGACAGACTTGACTAAGAAAAGTAAAAAAGTAGTGATATTGTGAGCGGAGGGTTGCCGGCTTCACTACACAATACTAGGAATGTCGTCCAGAACATTCACAAACGTTATCGGCGTGTATACGGGACTGGCGCACGATATATCTGATCGGGGTCCATAGTCCCGACGACTATTGAAAGCGTTGGGTGCCAGTTTAGGTGTTTCCTCGTCATCTGACCATGGTTAAGGCCTCCGTGGTGGAGTGGATTAGGGCGTCAGCTGGGAATCCAAGGGGTCCCCGGTTCGAGCCTTTGCGCGGACTAGACTAAAGAATAGTAAAAAGTAGTGATATTGCGATCGGAGGGTTGCCAACTTCGCCACCAAAATACTGGAATGTCTTCTAGAACATCCACAAAAATTAACGGCGTGTATACGGGACTGGTGCACGATAAATCTGATCGGGGTCTAAAGTCCTGACGTCTATTGAATGCGTTGAGTGCCAGCTCAGGTGTTGTTCTAGTCATCTGACCATGGTTCAAAAATACGAGGCATCATTCCCGGGTCTTTCTTCCCTGTTCTTCATACGAGATAGGCCCCGAACCGTCGTCAATAGCCCACTGTTCAGCTCTAGTGCGACGTTAATTAACCAAACCAATCCAATCTGACTATGGTTCAAAAATACGAGGGATCGTTCCTGGGTCTTTCCTTCGTGATAGTTCCCGAACAATCGCCAATAGCCCACTCTGCAGCTCTAGTGTGACATTAATTAACAAAGACCAAAAAAAAAATCCCCAACCAGCGGCCATTGTGTAGAAAGCTGTATGGAACCTGCTTACTACTTCTACGTCCCAAACTGTAAGCTGAAAGGTGTGGTGGAATGCGAAATCGTAACTTCTATTAGCTACGACAAACTCAGAAACTAAAATCGACTTACCTGCAGTTTGTGACATAGAAGGTTCGTGCCATAAGGCTTTGTAAACAGCGATGCCCAAATATCCGCTGTCTGGAGGAGGATGGTGGGAAAATTTAGAATTGTCTAGAAAACAGTTTTGGTTCAAATGTTGTGTTGGTGGTGGCTTGGTTTGGTTTGGTTTTGGTTAAATTAACGTCGCACTAGAGCTGTACAATGGGCTAATAGCGACGGTTCGTGGTCTATATCAAAGGAAAACACCCGGGAACAGTACCTCGCAAATTTGAACCATGGTCAGATGACGAGGAAAACACCCGACGAACCTCCATACTCGGCAGGACATTGGATCCGGATCAGATTTATCGTGCACCAGTCCTATATACATGCCAGTATAATTTGTGGGATGTTCTGGATTACTTTCTAGTATTTTTGTAGCTAAGTTTCTAGTATTTTTGTATCGATCAGAGGGTTGCCGATCGCAATATCGGCAACCTTCCGATCGCTAGCAAGATCACTACTTTTTTTACTTTTCTTTGTCGAGTCCATCGCACTGGCTCGTACTAGCAATCTTCCTCTGATTACAAACTAAACGCCTTTATCCAGTGGCCAACTGAAGGCCTTGTTGGTGGTGGAAGTTTGGTTAACTGTCATATGTCCTTGTCATATTATCATAGTTCAAAATTACGAGGCAGTGTTTCCAAAGTCACTGTTGACAATAGCGTTTTGTGCACCTTTAGTACGTCGTTCATTTTAACCAACCAAAAACAACGCTTTGAGACGTAACCAACAGGTGAATTGTTTTATTCAAAATATAATTCGTGTTGATGAGTAGATTGTGACAGTTTTTTACTTTTGTCTCCATCTCTACTTGAGGTATGTAGTCTTTTGTATAGATTGGTTAGGTAGTCGAATCAACGTCGTACTAGAGCTGCACGATGGGTTATTGTTTGCAGTCAGAAATCTATCGTAAAAGAAAAACACAAGAAAACTTCTTTAAGATAATGAGGAGGACAAGAACCTGAAGCTTTAAGTCTCAAAAAATCTTAACTACGATCAACAAAGAGACATTTTAACACAAAAATGTAATGTGAACCATACCCCTCTACAGTCATTAATTATAACGTAAACGTTACAAAATCAACAACAAAAAAAGTAATAATACATATTTTTTATGTTAATTTGCTTTTTTGTTAATTCCATATCCCACTTAAGATTAATATTTCCTTAAGCTTTAGATGTACAAATTATACAAACAACAATATGCTATACAGCAAATGAATTCTTTACATATCAAGCGTAAGTTCTAACAACAGACATTTCAACTATAGAAAAACTTGGTAAGATGATGCAAATTATCATTTAGTTTAATTTACAAATAATATAACGGAAGTCCCCAACTAACACAAATGAAGCTTAGAATGAACATGTTAAGTGGGAATTTAAAAATTTGATTTTTTTTTGTTTAAAGTTGATAGGATATAAGTAAAATAACGTATAAATAACATATTTTCCCATTGAAAACCGCCTTATTTGAAGACACAGCAGAACAAATGTGCGTTCTATATATAGAGCAGACCACAAAATTTCATCAGAGAATCTATTTTTTCAAAAATGTCACTTAAGATTCTCATCCACTCAGATCTTTAATTCGAATGCATTATTCCTTTCCCAATTACCTGATTCCAAATCCCGCCAACAATCCCCTAATACAAAATGGCCGACATCCAACGCAATTCAAAATGCCACGCACCTAATGCAATAGGTTACCAATCCCAGGCATTAAGCAGCACTGGAAAAGGCTTCATTCTACAGCAGGAAATTACACGAGCGTCCGTACTTATATTACACAGAAATCGCATTTCAATTTGCCCGGTATTTTCGTATGGAGCGGGGTTAATTAGACAGCGCCAGAGACACCGCCAATAAAAACCCTTCCCTCGCCATGGGAAGCTAGGAATGGAGCCAAAGGGCCAATTGGTTAATTAAGTCTGACGGTGATTTAAACACTATTCTCTGGGCGATGGCAACGAGGTATTTAGTGACCGTCTGCCGTTTCTATGGTTACGAAATGGGTTATAGGGAACGCTGCTTGGGGGGGGGGGGGGGTTGGAATGGGATAAGAATTTAAATTAATCCAAGCTATAAACTGATGCAGTTTGGATGAACCAAAGTGATGTTGGGGTATTAAACAATGGATGATATTTAGGGGGTTGTCTGTATATAAAGAAGCAAAAGGGAACACTCTGTTAAGATTATTAGAGTTTAAGAATGTGCTTTTCAAAGAGTTGGAAATTATTTGTTGGGCTGGAATGTGCCTCTAGAGAAATTCAGTTTAAAATTATGTATTTTAATATAATACTAGAACATCAAATGCGCAATATAAAAAAAATTGCTATTTTTCCTAATTGAAATATTTTTAAATAACAAAATTCACATTGTTCATTGGTCAAGGACATTTTCTTTGTTTTGATACCTCATATGTTAACATTCGTAGCGTCTACGTGGCGTAAGAGGAACCTTTACTACAGAAATAATGTATACTAGGAGGATCCGCCAACCCCCGCAACGTAATTTTGTAAACAAACTAACTGTTGCCATTCTGCGTAGAGAAACACAGCGTTTTTCAATCACCGCGCAAAAGAATGATATATAAGGATGATGTGTTACAGCCAAACAATGTCTCTTTGTGTGTACGTGTATTTGTGGCACGGAAAACACATACTTCCTCTACGTATAAAAGGCTGAAAATTTATATGTAGATACTTATTATCCTCAAGTTATTCATCTAAGGCTCGAAATTTTAAATTTCCGTTTAGTTTTTTTAAAGGAATGTATAACGACTTTTGAAGCCATTTTTTTTAATGTCCATTTGAATAGAAATAGTATCAACATTGTTATAAAATCATAATATGTTGCCGATTATAAAATACTTGAAACTAAATTAATAATATATGATTATTGTTTTAAACAATTGCCAATATAAATCTTTAATATAATAACAATAAATGTTTTAGCAAAAAAATAAATAAAAGAGCATATTTATATTTATTTTTAAGTTTTACTATGAAAGATTGGTTACATTTTAATATTAAACTACTGCGGAACTGAAAATATAAATCAATTTATGCGTTTCTAGACCTCGTTATATATAATAATTGTATTATTAATTAATATAGTATATCGTTTCATGTAGCCCCGTGCGAACGGGTATTTCTATTAGTTAAGTATAAAATATAAAATAACATTATATAATAATGTACTCTCCTTTATAAAATAATATGATATATCTTTTGGGGGTTTACACTCCATCTCGTGACCAGCAATTCCAATTCCAAATCCCTCAATAATGCACCCCCCCCCCCCCACTCCTAAAAAAACCAATATATTCCAAACATCCCAATCCAAAACCCCGCCTTTAAACTTTTTTTCTCCCACGCACTCTAAGTGCGAACTCCAAATGGAGAGAGAGAGAGAGCAGCAAGAGCAAAAATTTCCATCCCCATATAATCCCCATCGGATGGCGAAGAGCGAAACGGATCTCGCCGCCAAACACAAATGGCCATTCAGTGTCTCGCGCCAACCATCGACAATGGGCCGCGGCTCTTGACAGCAGCGCTAGCGTACACGATATTGCTCTTTGTATGGTAATTAGGCTAATGGAATTCACTGTTTCTACACTGGGAGCCCAAATGGAATTTTAACGTTTCTCCTCCCTTCTGCTCTTATAAGTCGTGTCTGCTGCTCTTTTCTGAGTACGTTTCTTGGGTAAGAGAAAAGGTTTTATCGGGGGGGTAGGGGGGGGGGGTCTTTAACTCTTTTCTCTCTCTCACCCGTCGGCTGGTATTTTGCATGGGAAACATTTTGAGTTGTCAGTTTGGGTTTGACGGGGTTGCAACCCCCGTTTTTCGAGGGATTAAGTGGTCGCCAAGGTTGGCGTGGAAAAAAAGTTGTTAGTTTCTTGTGAAGAAATTTAAAATGTTGTTGGTAAGATTTATTAAAAATGGAATGCTTATATGCTTTCGAATTTATTTTCACTTCGTAGGAACACTTCAAACTACGATATCAAATCAACGTTAAGAAATATTCCTGGTATGTTTTTGATTAACTCTTAATAAATACAGCACGATACATTATATGAAACTATATTATTGTTATACAAATTTCTAGTGTTTGGTGGTTCCTCAAATCAATACGGTGTGGCTTTTAAAATTGATTGGTGTATGTCTGTGAAGAACATACATCTCTATTTATCAACCTTTCTCTATATCTTTCTTTATTCTCTCTCATTCCTTTTGTCTCTCAATGTATTTCTTTCTCTTCTCAATTTTCTCTCCCTTTCTTTCTATCAGTCTCCCCCTTTCTCTATCATTATTTCTTTATTTCCCTTTCTCTTGCTGCTTTTTACACTTCTTCCTCCTTTCTGTCTCTCTCTCTCCTTTTTTCTTTCTCACTTTCTCTAGCTCCTTATTACTGTTCTTCTTTAATATTATTTTCTCATTTTCTCTCTCCCTTTCTCCCTCCATCCTTTCTTACTCCATCGCTCTCCACTTTCCACTGTCTCCCTTTCTCTATCTCTCTGTTTCTCCACTTTTCTCACTCTCCCTTTCTCTTTCACTCCCTTTCTCTCTCGCTGTCTCTCTTTCTCTCTTCTCAATTTTCTCTCCCTTTCTTTCTCTCAGTCTCTCCCTTTCTCTATCTTCATTTCTTTATTCCCCTTTCTCTTTCTCCCTTTTACACTTTTCCCAACTTTCTGTCTTATTCTCCTTTTCTATCTCTCTCTCTCTTTCTCTAGCTCCCTTATCTTCTTCTTCCTTTCTATTTTTTCTCATTTTCTCGCTTCCTTTCTCTCTCTATCGCTCTTTACTTTCCTATCTCTCCCTTTCTCTATCTCTCTGTTTCTCCACTTTTCTCACTCTCCCTTTCTCTTTCACTCCCTTTCTCTCTCGCTGTCTCTCTTTCTCTCTTCAATTTTCTCTCCCTTTCTTTCTCTCAGTCTCTCCCTTTCTCTATCTTCATTTCTTTATTCCCCTTTCTCTTTCTCCCTTTTACACTTTTCCCAACTTTCTGTCTTATTCTCCTTTTCTATCTCTCTCTCTCTTTCTCTAGCTCCCTTATCTTCTTCTTCCTTTCTATTTTTTCTCATTTTCTCGCTTCCTTTCTCTCTCTATCGCTCTTTACTTTCCTATCTCTCCCTTTCTCTATCTCTCTGTTTCTCCACTTTTCTCACTCTCAATTTCTCTTTCACTCCCTTTCTCTCTCGCTGTCTCTCTTTCTCTCTTCAATTTTCTCTCCCTTTCTTTCTCTCAGTCTCTCCCTTTCTCTATCTTCATTTCTTTATTCCCCTTTCTCTTTCTCCCTTTTACACTTTTCCCAACTTTCTGTCTTATTCTCCTTTTCTATCTCTCTCTCTCTTTCTCTAGCTCCCTTATCTTCTTCTTCCTTTCTATTTTTTCTCATTTTCTCGCTTCCTTTCTCTCTCTATCGCTCTTTACTTTCCTATCTCTCCCTTTCTCTATCTCTCTGTTTCTCCACTTTTCTCACTCTCCCTTTCTATTTCACTCCCTTTCTCTCTCGCTGTCTCTCTTTCTCTCTTCAATTTTCTCTCCCTTTCTTTCTCTCAGTCTCTCCCTTTCTCTATCTTCATTTCTTTATTCCCCTTTCTCTTTCTCCCTTTTACACTTTTCCCTACTTTCTGTCTTATTCTCCTTTTCTATCTCTCTCTCTCTCTTTCTCTAGCTCCCTTATCTTCTTCTTCCTTTCTATTTTTTCTCATTTTCTCGCTTCCTTTCTCTCTCTATCACTCTTTACTTTCCTATCTCTCCCTTTCTCTATCTCTTTGTTTCTCCACTTTTCTCTCTTTCATTCCCTTTCTCTCTCGCTGTCGCTCTTTCTCTCTTCAATTTTCTCTCCCTTCCTTTCTCTCAGTCTCTCCCTTTCTCTATCTTCATTTCTTTATTTCCCTTTATCTTGTTCCCTTTTACACTTCTCTCTCTTTTCTGTGTCTTTCTCATTTTCTCTATTTCCCTTTCTCACTTTCTCTAGCCCCCTTTTGATCTACTTCCTTTCTATTTTTTCTCATTTTCTCGCTTCCTTTCTCTCTCTATCGCTCTCCACTTTCATCTCTCTCCCTTTTTCTATCTCTTTGTTTCTCCACTTTTCTCTATCTCCCTTTCTCTTTCACTCCCTTTCTCTCTCTTTTTCTCTCTCCCACTCTCCCATATACAATGCTAAGTTAAGGTGACAAACATGTCCTTGCATTTTTCATCTGTAGACGCCGCGCTTGACGTCCGTCAAGGATTCCGACGCCACTGGATTGGTTAGATCCCGTGATTCAGATGAAAACCAATCAATCAATCAATCCAAAATCCCCCACGTTGGGGTAAAAAAAGATGAAAAATCGAGGATATGTCCCTCCCCTTTAACCAATCTCAATATAGATATTAGCGATATATATGGGATGTGACAACACTGTTAAAATACAAAAGTCATTACAATAATCATTTAAGTAAATATAATTTAAATGAAATACTTATTAGAACACTAAACAGTTTATTTTTTGCTTTTAGCAAATACTTCAGGAATATTCATTTTTTGATATTTATATTTATAACATTTATATTTACTGCATTCTATGTATAGGAAAAATTCAAACATTAATTCAGAATTAGAATTAAATTAGTCTGCGCCTTGGTTGAAAAAGCAACCATTTCGCCATGATCGCGGGTTCGATTCTAGTTCCTCCAAGTCCAACATTGGCTGTGTAGAAGCTGCCAGTGCAAGTTAAATTTATTGTAGTTGAAATCACACTTTGGTCGAAGTATGGAAGTTTGAAGAGCGTAGAGGAACATCAAGTGTTGACCTTGTTATTACGATGCATTCAAAATTACGATGCATTGTTCCCTTAACTTTTCCACGTTTCAAAAAGCCTATTGTGTAGCTCTAAAATGATGCTATTCCAACACTGTTAAAAATGCATATTCATTTATTAACAAACTTTCGTCAATTATGACGAAATAAAAGTCTGCACCGATAAAATATTTCGTCAATCTGAGAAAATTCAATTTGTCGTTTATTCCAGAAATTTATTTCGTCAAAAAAGAGGACGATTTTAAATAAATGTCTATGGTATAACCCGAACCGCGAATATCTCGATCCGAAATCCAACGCTCTATAGACCATGCCAGAAAGGCTCGTTGGAATTGCGGCAATATACGTATAAGAACCAAAATCAACGGAAAGGAATCTGTGTAAATTAGTTTCGTTATAAATTTAAAGATTATAGTTTTGTCAAAAGTCAGTTGATTGAATGACAAAATGATTATCAAAATTGACGAAATGATTGTCAAAATTAACGAAATGATTATCAAAATTGACGAAATGATTGTCCAAATTGACAAAACGATTGTCAAAATTGACGAAATGATTGTCCAAATTGACAAAACGATTGTCAAAATTGACGAAATGATTGTCCAAATTGACAAAATGATTATCAAAATTGACGAAATGATTGTCCAAATTGACAAAATGATTGTCAAAATTGACGAAATGATTGTCCGAATTGACAAAATGATTGTCAAAATTGACGAAATGATTGTCCAAATTGACAAAATGATTGTCAAAATTGACGAAAATAGCCTTGACGATCACAATATTTTCGAAAATGAGAGTGTAATTTTTTAGGGTGAACCACCCAACCTTAAACATCCGTTCTTTTCAGAAACAAAAGCCATCGTTACAGCTCGAACACCTCAATCCAAAAAGCGATTATTCGCCAAATGTGCAACAACTCTCTCCTCCCAATTCACGGGGAACCGATGGAAATTTAACCTCAGTCGGCAATTTATCCGTTCAAAACAAATGCAGGTCCTCTGTTTCTACGACCTCCCGAGTATTCCGGGAAAATGGGGGGGGGGGGGGGGGGGTTAGAGAAAAATAAAACGTCGGGAGTAACAGGAGTTACTCGTCTCTTTAAAAGGACGAGGGAGCGCCTCGTCCGAAGACGAGGGAGAGCTGTCAACAGAAGTTAAAATTTAAACTTATGTACAGCGGTTCAAGGGGAAGAAAAGTCGTCTTTTGTGCTTTTCGGAAAGGGCGTTTTGGCGAGCACACGTTCGCCAATTCCCGGTTGGCGGTCGGGACGGGCTTTTCCCGTAAAAAGCTTCAACCGCGCCGGGGCGGTTTTAAAAGACGGGGGAGTTTTGGAGATTCGGACGGGGGCTGTATACTGGTTGTAAATCGGGAGTGAAGTGACTTTCAGCAGCTCCGATGGTTTGAAGTGTTACTGTTAAAGGAGTTGTCCAGTTGAAAAACTCGTTAATCATCATCCAGATTTTTTTTACAGGAAGTTTTTTTTTTTTCTGGAATTTAATTTTTGTTCTAACTGCTTGAAATTTAGAATTTTGACGTGAAAGTACGTTCAGAATCCGATTTCAGAAGTACTTTTTTCTAAATTGGGTATAGTATTCGCGTTATTCATTTTTTTTTATATTTACAAAAATGTGCTGTAGTATGATGGTTTTACTACATTTTGCAGCAATAAACAGCAATATTCCCTTCACTTGAAACAGTGTTGCCATTCTCATAAATAACATTAAGGGGGTCCGATACCCAAAATTCGCAAAAAAAGTCATTTTTTTTTTATATTTAAAAAATAATATTCAAACTTATCTTAATAACTCACAAAAAACTGCTTCAAAAAAATCCTATTACTCTTTTAGTTATGAATGTTTTAATGATGTGTTCCTATAACATAGTTGTATCATATGTAAACTTTAAAAGCAAATATCTCTGTTCGTGGTTTTGAAATTTAATTAACACTAAAAATGCTAAGGCTATTTTACTATTATACTTAAAATCATAATTTTTGTGTGTATAGCAAGATAAATATATTTTTAATAGATGTATGCATTCAGATTTCCTATTTTTACCATAATTTGTTTTTTAAAACCACTTAAAATGGAATTTTATTTTTTTTCGTCAATTTTTTTTCCAAAATTTCTAATATATTTTATTTTTTTAAAGTGATGTATCTGAATCAAAATTTGAATGCATACATCTATTTACATATTATTCAAGATCTTAAATAAAAAAAATTGCTTCAAAATATTGAAAAACAAAAAAGGAGTAGGAATTTTAAAATTGTTAAAAAATTTACTAAAATTTTAATTTAAAAATAAATGTGCAATTTAAAAAAAAAATTGAGCGTCTTAAAATGGTTTTTTATGCATATTTAGAAAGAGAAAAAAAATTGGATTGTACAAGTATAAAAATAAAAAAAAAATGTCGAAGGTATCGGACCCCCTTAAATGAAAAATATTGACAGGAAACTGGCAATACTGAAAAAAAATGAGAGACAAGATCGAGTATCTACAGATTTTTGCGGCCAAATCAAGTTCACCAAGTACTCAAAGGTGATGATATAACTAGTTTTACGCGGATTGAATCAAATAGATTTAAAGGCACAGCCGACAGCAGCCGGGTTTAAAGAGTTTTGCATCACTGTCAGATTTTCAGGTTTTGAAGTGTTTTGCAACTGTTTGAGGTACGGATCTCACAAAGGTTGGTTCAATAATCAAAATGACTCGAATATTTCTATTTTCCGATTTTTTGAATATTACAAGATTTGTATGGAGTCTAAAATATCTAAGTACCTAAAATATAGAGTAACAATTTTAATCGTTTTACACTCCACTTTTACCTCGTAGGAGAGAAAATATTGACTTGTTATTTAGTTTCCATGTTCTTCAAAATGAAATTTCACAAATGCAGCGGTTTTGTTGATACTTACTCCACAACTCCAAGCACCTACAATTGCCCAACGTTTAAAGTTTGTCAAATCGCGCTTTTTACCCATACCAGTTAAAATAAAACAATTATACTAACTGACTAAAAAGGAAAGGTGAGTTCTAACTACCTTTCCTTTTTTTAATACCTCTCTAGGTAGCTAGGGAAAACAGTATGAAGTAATAGCTAATTTACTTTAAAACGGCTGGTGGTCATTATATTTTGACCACTTAAGATGTTAATAACAATAAAAAGATGTTAATAATAATAATAACAACAACAAGATGTTAATAAAAATAACGAAATAACAATAATAATAAAAATATAATAAAAATATGTTAATAATAATAACAATATGTTAATAATTATAACAATATGTTAATAATGATAACAAGATAATAATAATAATACTATGTTAATAATGATAACAAGATAATAATAATAATAGCAATATGTTAATGATAACAAGATAATAATAATAATAGCAATATGTTAATGATAACAAGATAATAATATTAATACTATATTAATAATAATAACAACAAGATAATAATAATAATAGCAATATGTTAATAATAATATATTAATAATATTAATAATGATAATAATAAGATGTATAATTAACATATCCTCACACTTATAAATAAAATGTTGATACTAATAACAAGATGTTAACACTGATAATAAGATGATCATAATTATAAGAAGATATTAATAAAAATAACAAGATATTAATAAAAATAACAAGATATTAATAAAAATAACAAGATATTAATAAAAATAACAAGATATTAATAAAAATAAAAAGATACTAACAATAACAAGATGTTAATAATAATAACAACAAGATAATAATAATAATAATAGCATTTTGTTAATAATAATAACAACAAGATAATAATAATAATAATAGCATTATGTTAATAATAATAACAAGATGTATTTATTAACATCTTATCACTCTTATTAATAAGATGCTAATAATAATTAGCATATATTAATAATAATAACAATATCTTATTAATAATAAAAAGTTTGTTAATAATAATAATATGTTAATAATACCAACAACAACATATTATAAACAGAAGTTGCATACAAAATACATCTATGCGACTTTTAACAGAATATCGTTTAAAAATTGCAGCACATTCCAATATGAAGACATCCCATTCTCCCTACTACAAAACACTCCCAAATGCCTGTTGCTTGTATTTCTGTTCGATCCCCTTTCCCCATCCCAAAACTCGACGCGAAAAAGGTTTGATAATGATTGAAAGGGACGGCAATAGAGGTTGAGTGAAGGCCCGGGGAGTGGCACTGCGAATATTTTAATCCATCTCGAAAAAGGAGAGAAGGGGAGGGAGGGCTAAAATTGTTTCCTCTCCTCTTCTTGCTCTTTCGTGAGGGGCTTTTAAGACGAGAATGTTTTTGACGCCCTCCTCCCCCCCCCATAAAGACATCGTCTTCGATCTTGAGCCATCGAGAATCGCAGGAGAGAGAGTTGATTGCTGAATGCGAAATCTAAGGGAGAATGAAAGGGGGAGGGGGTGTTAAGAGCGGTGGGTTTACCTTAAAAAGGAATCCCCTGGTTGAAGGGTGCGGGGGCGGCGATGTGTTTTGTGTTTTATTGGACAAACTCAATGGGTGCTGTTTTTATGGGACTTGATGCAATGGATGCGTTTAAAATGTCGGTTATTGCATATAGTATACTTATGTTTACATAAGTATAGAATAGAATAGAAAAGGTTGGTATTGAAACATGGTATGTAAGGCCATAATATAGTTTTGAATGGTATGGTATAGTATAGTATAATATAGTACTGTTTTTGTATAGTATAGTTTTTGTTTTTGTGTAGTATATATTTTTTATAGTATAGTGTGTGTGTGTTATAGATTTTATTTTTTTGTGAGTATAGTATATAGTTTTTGTATAGTATAGAATAATTGTATATGGTTACTTTTGTACATAGTTTTTGTTTTTTATAGTATAGAATAGTATTATATAGTTATTTTTGTATATAGTTTTTGTTTTTTTTAGTATTATATAGTTATTTTTGTATATAGTTTTTTTTTTTTTAGTATTATATAGTTATTTTTGTATATAGTTTTTGTTTTGTACAATTTGTTTGTTGTTTTTGTTTTGTACAATTTGTTTGTTGTTTGTTGTTTTTATTTTTGTACAGTTTTTTTGTATAGTTTTTGTTGTATAGTATAGAATAGTATTATATAGTTATTTTTGTATAGTATATAATAGTATTATATATTTATTTTTGTATAGTATATAATAGTATTATATAGTTATTTTTGTATATAGTTTTTGTTTCTGTATAGTATAAAAGAATATTATATAGTTATTTTTGTACATAAGTTTTGGTTTTTTGTATAGTACACAAAAGTATTATATAGTTATTTTGTATATAGTTTTTTTTATAGTTTTGTTTTGTGTAGTTTTTGTTTTTGAATAGTTTTGTACATTTTTTGTTTTGTATAGTATAACTTTATGCTGTCGGTTATTGCATACAGTATACGTATGTTTATATAAGTACAGTATAGAATAGAATAGGAAAGGATGGTATTGAAACATGGTATGTAAGGCCATAATATAGTTTTGAATGGTAGGGTATAGTATAGTATAATATAGTACTGTTTTTGTATAAGGCAATTTTTATTTTTGTGTTGTATATATTTTTTATAGTATAGTATAGTTTTTATTTTTGTGTTGTATATATTTTTTATAGTATAGTATAGTTTTTATTTTTGTGTTGTATATATTTTTTATAGTATAGTATAGTTTTTATTTTTTTGTGAGTATAGTATATATATTTGTTTTTGTATAGTATAGAATAATAGTATATGGTACTTGTGTACATTGTTTTGGTTTTTATAGTATAGAATAGTATAGTTATTTTTCTATTTAATTTTTGTTTTGTACAGTTTTGTTGTTGTTTTTGTATAGTTTTTGTTTTAAAATAGTTTTTATTTTTAAATAGTTTTTATTTTTGTACAGTTTTTTGTATAGTATAGAATAGTATTATATAAATATATTTTTGTATTTAGCTTTTGTTTCCGTATAGTATAGAATAGTATTATATAGTTATTTTTGTACATAGTTTTGGTTTTAGTGTAGTATAGAATAGTATTATATAGTTATATATAGTTATATAAACCTTATTTTTGTAGATATATAGTTTTTGTTTTGTATAGTTTTTTTTAAATATTTTTTATTTTAAATAGTTTTGTGTAGTTTTTGTTTTTGAATATTTTTTTACAGTTTTTGTTTTGTATAGTATAGCTTAACGATGCCTTTGAAAATATAATTTTATTC
This sequence comes from Troglohyphantes excavatus, assembly GCA_963932185.1. Lineage (NCBI taxonomy): Eukaryota > Metazoa > Arthropoda > Arachnida > Araneae > Linyphiidae > Troglohyphantes > Troglohyphantes excavatus. Next base: position 62,948,394 of record OZ010669.1, on the reverse strand, counting down.
TGTATTCGATTAATGAGTTTTCCAATGTTGAAAAAACTAATATTTATTATATTTTGGGTATGGGTTGTGGTTTAATTTAATTCTTATTAAATGCACAAAGTTTGATATTCATTGCCATATTTGAGCATTCGGTAAGACCACTATGATTCTTTCTATCACTATGATTATTTCTATGAATTTAAATTCAGAAAAAAAGAATATACTATTTTCATAGATAAATCAGGTTTTGTATTACAATTTTTTTACAATGAAATGCACGTATACATAAACTTAAAACTTTAATCTGTAATGGAAAAGTACCCCTAATATTTCCAATTTATAAAATGTGCAGGTTTTTTAACTACTCTTGGCACACTTGACATAAGGGTAATTTATATTATTGAGAAACAAATAAGACATTTTTATTGTTGTTCTATAAATTCAAAGGGATATTTCAATTGTCTGTGCTAAAAAAAGTTCCAAATTCAAAATTTTTCTATGTATTGGAAGAAACAGTAATACAAAATATATTAGATTATGAACCATACTGTTTTATGGAAGCTCATAATATTTTGCACTTGATTGATAAGCTATATCTGTAAATATTGATTTGTTTCATGCATTTTATATGTTTTGGCTGAAACAAACATAAATACTTTCCTAAATTTTAAATTTGTCAAAACAAAAAATACAGTAATAATAGGATGTATTTTTTTTCCTGTTAGTATAATATATAATTATTCTTGTTTCTTTTTTTTTAAAACAAAAAGTAATAAATCTGTGAATGTTGTTTTTCCTTGTAGATACTACCACTATATTAAAACACATTTACAGTAAAACAAATAGTTAATTTTATTTTGAAACTAACGACAGAAAACTAATACTTTTATGTAAAGTACAACTAATTATATTTTACGAATCAATATTAAGCTTCGTTATAAGATTACCTAAATACGTAACTTAGAATTCATTTTCTAAATGATGACCTTCATCATGTTTGATCAAGTATAAATTGATACAATTTCAGATTTAAATGTTATACATATTACTTTAACTTGTCTTTAGGGATTAGTAATATATATATATATATATATATATATATATATATATATATATATATATATATATATATATATATATATATATATATATATATATATATATATATATATATATATATATATATATATATATATATATATATAAGACAGTTTGTTAATCACATTCTTTTGCTTATCAAAATACCAAATTATAGCTTTCACAAAATATTTTTAAGTTTTATATAAAAAAAATTAGATAAGTCACCTTTTTCTAAGTAATATTTTAAAAATTAGTTATGATTTATTTTAAATATGCTTTACACACATTTGTAAAAATATAATTATAATAACATCTACATAATTAATAAAAAAAATTTAAAAATTGGCCCATACCCTTTTAAAGTGTGCATTTCTAGTTCAATTTTTGAATTATGTTTCTACAGCTTCAGTGGCTTCAGACACATTGTTGTGTCTCTAAATACAATTGTTAAGTTTTTAATAACGATATTCAGTTTTTGTAATATATACAATAAAATATATCGTATTTAGACCAAAAATATCAAATGCACTTATTATTCTCAGCATATTGTAAGGATTTTATATTGTAAGGAAAAAAATATTACTGAACAATCATTTATATATGCTTACGTTATACGATTATTCATTCATATAACCTTTATTTATCCACATAAGTATTTTCTCATTCATTTAAATTTAATTTATTTATATAGGATTTATGTATCATATAACCTTCATTTACCTATATTACCTGTATTCATATAAGTTTTATTCATATATTCAAATTTAATTCATTCATATAACCTTTATTTATCTATATAAGTATTTTCACATTCATTTAAACTTAATTTATTTATGTATCATATAACCTTCATTCACCTATATTACCTGTATTCATATAAGTTTTATTTATATATTCAAGCTTAATTCATTCATATAACCTTTATTTATCCATATGTATTTTCATATTAATTTAAACTTAATTAATTTATATAGGATTTATGTATCATATAACCTTCATTCACCTATATTACCTGTATTCATATAAGTTTTATTCATATATTCTAGCTTAATTCATTCATATAAGTTTTATTTTTCCATATAAATATTTTCTCATTCATTTAAACTTAATTTATTTATATAGGATTTATGTATCATATAACCTTCATTCACCTATATTACCTGTATTCATATAAGTTTTATTCATATATTCTAGCTTAAATCATTCATATAAGTTTTATTTTTCCATATAAGTATTTTCTCATTCATTTAAACTTAATTTATTTATATAGGATTTATGTATCATATAACCTTCATTCACCTATATTACCTGTATTCATATAAGTTTTATTCATATATTCAAGCTTAATTCATTCATATAAGTCTTATTTATCCTCATAAGTATTTTCCCATTCATTTAAACTTAATTTATTTATATAGGATTTATGTATCATATAACCTTCATTCACCTATATTACCTGTATTCATATAAGTTTTATTCATATATTCTAGCTTAATTCATTCATATAAGTTTTATTTATCCACATAAGTATTTTCTCATTAATTTAAACTTAATTCATTTATATAGGATTTATGTATCATATAACCGTCATTCACCTATATTACCTTTATTCATATAAGTTTTATTCATATATTCTAGCTTAATTCATTCATATAAGTTTTATTTATCCCCCATAAGTATTTTCTCATTAATTTAAACTTAATTTATTTATATAGGATTTATGTATCATATAACCTTCATTCACCTATATTACCTGTATTCATATAAGTTTTATTTATATATTCAAATTTAATTCATTCATATAACCTTTATTTATCTATATAAGTATTTTCACATTCATTTAAACTTAATTCATTTATATAGGATTTATGTATCATATAACCTTCATTCACCTATATTACCTGTATTCATATAAGTTTTATTCATATATTCTAGCTTAGTTCATTCATATAAGTTTTATTTTTCCACATAAGTATTTTCTCATTCATTTAAACTTAATTCATTTATATAGGATTTATGTATCATATAACCTTCATTCACCTATATTACATGTATTCATATAAGTTTTATTCATATATTCAAGCTTAATTCATTCATATAAGTTTTATTTATCCACATAAGTATTTTCTCATTCATTTAAACTTAATTTATTTATATAGGATTTATGTATCATATAACCTTCATTCACCTATATTACATGTATTCATATAAGTTTTATTCATATATTCAAGCTTAATTCATTCATATAAGTCTTATTTATCCTCATAAGTATTTTCTCATTCATTTAAACTTAATTCATTTATATAGGATTTATGTATCATATAACCTTCATTCACCTATATTACCTGTATCCATATAAGTTTTATTTATATATTCTAGCTTAATTCATTCATATAAGTTTTATTTATCCACATAAGTATTTTCTCATTCATTTAAACTTAATTCATTTATATAGGATTTATGTATCATATAACCTTCATTCACCTATATACCTGTATTCAGATAAGTATTATTCATATATTCAAGCTTAATTGATTCATATAAGATTTGTGCAAACTTTATTCATTTATAGAAGCTGTAATTGTCTATACCAGCTTTATTAATTCCAAACACATACAAGCTTTTTCCAACCATATTTTAACAAATATTGAAATTGGTTAACATACGGAGTTTTTATGCTTTGGATCTGTACAAGTATTTTAAATTGAAATTATATCAGTATTCTTTTAGTTAAATTAAAATATATGTATTTTCTTTTAATTGGAAATTTAACTCAATAAATGTTTGTTTACTTTTTAAATTAAATAAACATTTGATCAATTTAGTAAATAATTAAAATAACGCAGTATTTTATTTATTATTTCGGAAGTATATATGTATTAGATTAAACATAAACCTTACAAAAGAAATTATCGAAATGTTTCTAAGAAACAAAATTAAATATAATCTTATAATACTTTTGAAAATTATATAAATTAAAAGGCGACTGGTTATCTCTTTTTCTCTTTTCATTTGCTTTATACAATTAGTTTACAATATTCTTTACTTGCTCCTCGTATCACTACAAAAATAACAATAAAGAAATAATAAAACAATATCAATTAAACAGAAATAATTGCTTCCTTTATCAAAATTTCCTTTGGTTAAATTAAAAACTTTTTTTTTCTCGTCTAAACACACATTTGTCATTTCACATAGTTTGAAAATTAAAAATTACCCTCAAAATAAGTTCCACCAAAAAAAAAAAACTACGATTGCATTATTATTTACTAAGGATCAATAAAACGCTTGGATTTTCAAAACAAAACACACAAACAACATCAAACGAAAGCGAAAAAAAAAACAATAAAAAACTCAAAATACATACAAAATAAAATATTCATTCTGCATCCCACGCTTACAATATTACTGACGAGATTTTAATAGACACTGAATTATAAAAGTTCTTTTTTTATATATACATCTAAAACAACCTTCATCCTTCAATTCGCTTCTCTACCCGTAAAAATTAAAACGAAAAAAATATATCTATATATCACCAGGGTTTGTTAATTACGAATTAAGAAGGTTTCCCGTTAATTGCTTTTCAAATGAATAAACACGCTAATTATTTAAAACTCCTAATTAATAACATCCCCCCAATGAGAAAGAAAAGCAAGAGACGGTTTTGAAAAGATAGAGGGATGCAAAAAAAAAACGTTATCTCATTTAGAACCAGCGACCTCATACACTGGAAAAGGGGAATTAAAATTTCCAGCCTTAATTGAAAACCGTTATTTGAATTATATAAATCTCTTAAAAATTAGAAGCTTGTATAGGAGAGGCGAAAAAAAAAAATTCCGCATTTTTGGTTGCTTATAAATGAAAAGAAATGTTTATTGGAATTGGCAGAATTTTTTTAAAGGGGGCTGAGGGGGGGGGGGGGTAAAGAAAATAAGGGGGGGGGGTAATTTAAAAGAGAAAAATCATTTGTTGTAGCGCTTTAACGAAATTGAAAAGGCCATCAGATTAGAAAATAGGCTTAATGCTAAAGCCGCGTATCTATGTTTAAAACATTTTACGAGACAACGTTCGTGAATTTTTAAAATAAGAATGGTAAATTGAGTTTTCTTTAATTTGTTGTATCTAATGTACGATGGATTATTTTTTTTGGGGTTACCAAGCTCTAATTGAAAGACATTGTAATTGGACTAAAAGGATATTCGGATTGGGTGTTTATTTTGCGCAGTTTTTGTTGTTGTTTGTTTTTGGTGTTTTTATTGAAACAATATGACTACAAATTTGCAAAATCCTTTAATTAATTGATTAAACCTTTATATACTGTCTTTTATACATGAATTCTCAGTATGAAGATATGTTTTGGGGATATTATTTTATTTGAAAAACAAACATCGTGAAAAGTTTTTATTATTATATTAAAAATAAGTACTAGGGGCTTCGCCTCATGCTCTCCAAACCCTTTATATATAATGTTTTTCATAAACAGTTTTTTTTAATTTTCTAATAAAATGTAGATGGCGCCATGATGATAACCTTAATAATGAATTAATTGCTTAATATTTTTAAGTTTTGGCACATCTACAGTTGATTCCATTTCAAATGACACCTTGATACTAAAATGGATTATATTCTTTAGAAGGATTGACTGTCACAAAATAACTGCATCGCCTATTAAACATATAGATTTTTTTACATATATGAATATACACAAAGTCGACCAAATATAAGTTCAAACTAATTTGTGGACATTTTTGGAGAAATGTTCTATTATACTTCAGAAAAATACAAATTAGTTTTATTTCCTATTTAGATTTTTATTTTAAAAGCGCATTGTAAAAAAATAGGTAGTTAAAAATGAGTACCTCAACATACTCGGTTTTCTTTGAGTACGCATTTGCATCGTAAATCGGCGATGACGTACTCATATTTATGTAATCGTACTTTCTCAAAAACAGTACTCGAAAATAAGTAAAATGCAATCATTTTTGAGTGCATTTGATACTTATCATGAGTAGTAGAAAAGTGAGAGTTCTGGGACAAGGCTCGTAAGGCTCATAAGGTTTAAGCTGATAAGGTTTAAGGCTCATATAGGAAAGGAAACTCGTTTTCTTTTCGGTATAATTGCATCGTAAATGAGCAATGCCATACTCATATTTAATTAACTGTACATTTTCAAAAATTAGCAGTGTGAGATAATAATGTCAGCTTCTGTTAAAGCCATCTTAACAAAGCGACGTGACAAACTTAAAATAGTTGTTCACAAGATGGCTGTTCACATTATTTTATGTCAATTGCGTAAACTGTTTTTTTAATTTATCTTGTCCCAACAATTTTCCCCAAACATACTATATTCCACTGCACACACACATCCCAAAACATTGTATATATGCTTCTACAATACATCCCCCATTTCATCACCCCCATTTCTGCAAGGACAACTCAGAACTAATCCCAAAGAATAGAAATATGAACCGTATAAATCGATAATAAATTTCTATATATATACACATATACCACGACGTGTACCACACGCTGCATAGAAAAAAACCAGGGGGCTATATATCTCTTGAATGGTTTAAAATTGTAAGTGTATCGGAAGCCATATTTATGGAAAGCCGAAAACACGTTGAAAGTCACGTACGGCGAATCACGTAGAGGTGACCATAGATATATAGATATGGAAAAAAGGTGGGGGGGATATGGGAAATCCCCCCTCCCGGACTTATCTGATTGAATGGTAACGGGCCCAGGGATGTTGGGTGCCGGATCCTTAATCGTAAATCCGGCAATGGATGTGTAACGTGTAAAGAATTTTTAATCCTGGTTTTCCAGTTTGGAAAATCCAAGTTTATGGGTTATTGTTGCTGTATGGGAATTTTCTTTTTTTGTGGGAGTTTGGAGAATGGGTTGTGGACCAGACTATCACGGGCTTTTTTTCATTGATTCAACGTCGCACTAGAGCTGCGCATTGGGCTATTAGCGACGGTTAGGGGTCTATCTGGAAGGTTTTTTTTTTTCGGTTTGGTTTCGGTTAATTAACGTTGGACTAGATATGCGCATTGAGGTATTGGCGACGGTTCGGAGTCGATCCCGAAAAAAACCCGCAGGAACAATGCCTCGTATTTTTTAACCATGGTCAGATGACGAGGACAACTTCGAGATGTTTTTTTGGTTTTGGTTAATTAACGTCGCACTAGAGTTGCACAGTGGGCTATTGGCAACGGTTCGGGGTCTATCTCGAAGGAAAGACCCGGGAACACATACACATTCACACAAACATTCATGCATACACCTCGTTATTTTAGAACTATGGTCAGAAGACGAGGAAACACCTGAACTGGCACCCAACGCCTTCAATAATAGACTTCGGGATACACGCCGTTAATTTTTTCGAATGTTCTGGAAGACTTTTTTAGTATTTTGTAGCGAAGCTGGCAACTCTCCGATCACAAGATCACTACTTTTTTTACTTTTCTTTGTTAAATCCGATGCCTAGGATCGAACCAGGAATTCTCGGATTCCCAACTGACGCCTTTAACCGCTCGGCCACAGAGGCCTTGCGACGGTTCAGGGTCTATCTCGAAGGTTTGTATTTTTTCGATTTGGTTTTGGTTAATGAACCTTGCACTAGATCTGCGCATTGAGATATTGGCGACTGTTAGGGGTCTATCCCTAAAGACAAACGCGGGAACGATGCCCCGTATTTTTTAACCATAGTCAGAAGACGAGGACAACATCTAGCTGGAGTCCGACTCAACCTCAATAGGCGTCAGGACATTGGACACCGATCAGATTTATCGTCCACCAGTCCCGTATACACGCCAATATAATTTGTTGGATATTTTTAGACCGATTGACTCGTTTTCAAAATTTTGCAATAAATATAAAATTAGTATTAAATATTAAAAAAATCCATTTTTTCTTAAAATTAAAAATTAGTATTTATCGTTTTTTTTCCCTAAGTCCATTTCCATTTTTTAAAAACAAATTATCTGAAAATATGAATTTAAATAATTTCCTTACTGTATCATAGAATTTTATATACTTTTGGGGGTTTTATTGACGATTTTGACGTGTTAACTAATACTTAACTAGACTGGGTACGATTGTTCCAAATTTATTTCCCTAAGTCAATATTTCAATTTACTAAAACGACAATTATTATGTTAATTTCTTAATAACAATGAAAATGTACATTTTTAAAATTCCGATTATTATTATTTAAAGTTCTGAAAATACATCTCATTTAAATAAAATAATTGAAATAAAAGTCTTATGTCAGTACAGAAAAATGCTCTGTATTATTTTTGTTTATTTGTAAAACAATAATAACCACGCACAGTTATTTAAAACTAAGAAATTAAACTTTATTCGTCTAAAATTTACAAAATGGCGTCGATTCTTTTTTAAGTTATGTGAGTAAATTCCTATTTTATTTAGAGATCCCCAAAACTCCTTTTGAACTATTTTATATTTTTAAATGTTTAAAGCACAATACATTTTTTTTATTTTTGGAATATAGAGTTTCATTGTAAATAATCACAGTATATATACTCAAATATTCATTACAGTGCCTAGCAACAGTGCAAGTTGTTGCACTCAACTTACAACATTTACCTAATATCAAGAAGAGATAAAAAGTAATAGAGTTTCATTACCCCATCGCAATCATTGGACACCCCATAACTAAGAAAAGGGCCATTCGAATGCCGACAAGAGATAAAACAAAGATATTCCAGACCCAATCCCCTCATACCCTTCCCGATGGGCATTGCGGCGGTCGGAATGACCGGAAATGGCAAGCGACCATTTCCGGTCAGCAGCTAATGGAGCTCTTTTACTGCCATGGATTTATGTGACATGTGACCGCCCGTTTCCGGTTTCTTCTATCCTTATTCCTTTTTTTTTATTCTCATCATTAAATGGCCCCTGGCGTCGCCAAGTTTGTGCCAAAAAGAATATTAAAAGTTTGCCAAATCTTTACAATTGTTTTTGCCTTTTTATGTAAGAAATTGAGGATTTTTTTTAAAGGACAAATGGTTTTATATTTTGTTAATTCTGAAATTGACGGTGGCCCAGTGGTAAAATATTCGGCTCATATTCGGTAGGTTACGAGTTCGAGTATCGTTTTGGACAGTGCAGTGAGCACGTGATTGGAGGGTTACCAGTATCATTTTTCATAACCCGTAAAAAACACCCGTTGTGTATAGAAGACTAGTGCACGTAAAATCAATCGTGGTGCAATGGTTGGTTTGGTTAATTAACGTCGTACTACAGCTGAACAGTGGGCTATTGGTGACGGTATGGGGCCTATCTCGAAGAAAAGACACTGGAACGATGCCGGGTATTTTTGAACCATGGTCAGACAACACTTGAGCTGGCATCCAAAGCAACCTCAATAGGCGTCAGGACATTGGACCCAGATCAGATTTATCGTGCACCAGTCCCGTATACACGCCAGTATAATTTGTTGGATGTTCTGGACGACTTTCTAGTATTTTTGTAGCGAAGCTGGCAACCCTCCGATCGCAAAATCACTACTTTTTTACTTTTCTTTGTCGAGTCCATCGCACGGATTCGAACCACCAATCCTCTGATTAGTAGCTGAACGTCTTATCCACTGAGCAACTGGGGCTCCTATCTCGAAGGAAAGACCCGGGAATGATGCCTCGTATTTTAGAACCATGGTCAGATGACGAGGATAACACTTGAACTGGAACCCAACGCCTTCAATAGACGTCGGGACTTTGGACCCCGATCAGATTTATCGTGCACCAGTCCCATATACACGCCGTGATGTTTTGTGGATGTTCTGGACGACATTCTAGTGTTTTGGTAGCGAAGTTGGTAACCCTCCGATCGCAATATCACTACTTTTACTATTCTTTAGTCTAGTCCATCGCAAGGTTTTGAACCGGGGACCCTTGGATTCTCCAGCTGACGCCTAATCCACTCGGCCACGGAGGCCTCATGTGAGAAATTGAGGATTCTTTTAAAGGATGAAGGTTTGGTTTGGTTAATGAACGTCGCACTAGAGCTACGCAGTGGGGTATTGGCGACGGTTCGGGGTCTATCTCGAAAGAAATACCCGAAATTACATACACATTCATACATGCACCTCGTTATTTTAGAACCATGGTCAAATGACTTAAAATATATAGGATTTTATTCTTTGTTATCTGTGAAATACATGGGGACAGCGGTAGTCTAATTGAATATATATTCGGTTGACAATCGATGGGTTGTGAGTTCGAATATATTCTTGGACAATGCAACAATCACGTGATCGGAGGGTTGCTAGTTTCACTTTTCGTCGCCCACAAAAAAAATCCGCTGTGTATAGAAGACTGGTGTACGTAAAATCGGTCGTGGTCCAATGTCATCACGACTATTCAGATTACGAGGGGTGCCAGCTCAGGTGTTGTTTGAGTCACAATGACCAATGGTTTCAAACTAGGAGACAATGTTGCATGTATTTCCTTTGAAATAGATCCCTAATTGCCGCAATATGCAGCTCTAGTGTAACGTTACTTTAACAAACCAACCTTAAAGGTATGTTTTTACTCCATTTTTAACTTTTGGTTGATAGGGTATTGCTCAAAACCTTCCTAGAAAATTTTCTTAAAAATTCCTTTGATAAGGCATTGTTATTTGGTATAATTATATTACTGAGATTACTTAGATTAATTACTTAGATTACTGTGAAACGTAAGAAATGGCTTAGAATATTGTAAAGTTAGAAAAGCAGTTTTATTTCTACCTTTTTGGGAATTCACTGTTAATTTAAGGCAACACCAAATTTACGACAATGCAAAAATAAATTCAAATGACAAATTTATAATAAATTGACGCAGTTGTTAATAGAAAATGGTTTAACTTTTAAAGGAAAAGTTCTTGTAAATATATTATCGTTTTTCAAATTTTAAAAGAGTAATTAAAAATAGTGGGATAATTAGCAATAGTTATTTTTTTTATTTGTTTCTTTAAGCTCGGATATTATGTTCTTAAGCTGGGATAGCAACTAGGAACAACACTAAATCTTCTATCGCAACACTGCATTGCAACAATGTAAAAAAAGGTACTTAAAACTGAGTACCTGAACCTACTCGTTTTTCTTTGAGTACAATTGCGTCGTAAATGAGCGTTGACGTATTCAAATTAAAGTAACCGTACTTTCACAGAAATGAACAGTGTGATTTATTATTGCTAATATCAGCTTCTGTTCAAACAATCTTAGCAAAGCGACCTCACAAATTTAAAATATTTGTTCAGAAGATGATTTTCTATATACTGCTTAAATGGAAACTGAGTTACTACAACTCAATTATCTTACTTCCCATTCTTTTATCACACCTTAAAAAAAAAATTCTTAATATAACTTCTTCTAGTCTCCATGGTAGTTTAACGGACAAAGCTCTGGACTGCGGTGTCTGAGGATCTAGTGTCGATTTCCGGTAAGCTTTGGTTGTAATTATCGATATTTATTGAAAGTGTTTTATGAAGGCAGCCTTTGTAGGTTAGCATCTGCTCTTTTTACTCATTGTACTCATTTTTGAGTACATGTTTTTTTAATGGAAACTTATGTATTCGGAGCCATGATATGCATCGTATGTACTCAAAACTGAGTATTACTTATTATTGAGTACATATTTTTAAAAATGAACATTACTATAATAAATTTAGCAAAACCGATATTGTTTCATTTTTAACTGACGCATAAATATATGTATCTATTTTTTACTCGAATTAAGCATTTTACCGTGCTAAAACGAGCTTATTGTTAATGGAAATTTGAGTCAATATTCATAACGCAAAACATCTTTGTTTTATGGATCCTAACATAAAAAAAAATATTTACAAGTTTAAACAGCCCTTAGTTATGAAACCGACTCAAATATTGACATTCATTTACGAAATAATCAGTTCTACGATTAATTTTTTTAAACTTTTTATGAGCGTCATCAATACATTGTAAAGACTCGAAAATGCATATATAAAAAAAAACTTTTTTTTAAAGTGTAAAGTTTGCGTTTAATGACTGTTATATTGTGTTTGGCAGCGAAATCTTTAGGCTAAATTCTTTATTGAAATATCTATCCATTTTTTTATACATTCTTTTGTTACGACAAACACCGAACTATAAAATAGAAGTGCAAATATTAGTTTATAGATAATAGATTCGACTTTTCAAACAGTTTAGACTGAAGCTTATGTTTGTTTAGATATTCCTTTTCTTTTACTTATTTCCAAAACAGATAAAATAGAATTTTATATCATTAACACTTGAAACAAAACAAAAAAAAAATGGTAGGAATTGTTAAAAGATTACACATAAAGACATTTTTATAAAGCTAATATTTTGTTGGGAAAATTTATAATTTCATTTAAGTTTATATAGGGTTGTGTAAATATTTTTTTTTATTTATCTGTTAAAAAAAATTTTTTTAGTTGTTTATCTGGAGGCGGTAAAACAATTTTGAATGTTTGTTTAAAATAACACTCTTTTAAATGACTTTGAATGGAGTTATTTAATAGACTACATTTTTTTTCATGATAGTTAAAAATATGGATTATATTAAGATATGTAAGCGATGTTATATTAAATTACGGATTATGTTAAGCTATTATACTGTTATATTAAGCTAGCGTCAGTGAAACATACCTTATCCAACAAAAAAAATTATCCAAATATCTTAATTTGAATTGAAATAATTCTCGAACATGCATAAAATTACTTAACAGTCGAATTGATAACCTCCTCTTTGGCACGCGTTTGGTTGGTGTGCTTAATTTTGTGAAAAGTAAATATTAATTTACTCCACATAAAAAAGTTTTATATTTTTGTGCACATTCTTTTGAAAGTAATAGAAATTGCACTATTTAGCGCAATGGTTCCCAACCTATAGATGGACACGGTACACCGATTCGAAAATTTGGCAAGTTGCGGACCACCGATTTAAAGTCGCGGAACCCCGACACAAAAAATTGGCACTTCGCGAATCACTTCGCGGCACTTGGCAAATCGCGGACCACTGATTCGAAAATTTGGCAAGTTCCGGATCACCGATTTAAAAATTTGGCACGTTGCAGACCCCCGACACAAATATTTGGCACTTCGCGGACCCCCGACACAAATATTTGACAAATCGCGGACCACTGATTCGAAAATTTGGCAAGTTGCGGATCACCGATTTAAAAATTTGGCACGTCGCGGATTCCCGACACAAACATTTGGCACTTCGCGGACCCTCGACACAAAAATTTGGCACTTCGCGGACCCCCGACACCAAACTTTGGCAAATCGTGGACCACCGATACGAAAATTTGGCAAATTGCGGATTACTGATTTAAAAATTTGGCACGTCACGGACCCCCAATTAAAAAATTTGGCAAATCGCGGAACATCGATTCAAAAATTTGGCAAGTCGCGAACCACCGATTCGAAATTTTGGCAAGCCGCGGATCACCTATTTAAAAATTTGGCAAGTCGCGAACCATTACCTTCTTTAACATCAGAAAAACACTTGTGTGTAGGTAAGAATGTAGGTACTTAATATATCTCTTTTATTAAACATGTACTCATTTTTTATATATATTTATAAATTAAAAACGTCTAAAGTTTTTAATGTAATATGTTTTAAACAATTACGAAATCATTGTAATAAATTGCTGTAATAGTCAAAGAGTAAGGATACAATTTGATTTTCTTTAATGATATTTTGTTATTTAATTTAGATGATTTTAGTTTTAAAAGGAATACATCTCAGGTAACACCCGTTTTTAAAAAAGCAAAATGAAAACATTGTAGAACTGAACAATGATTCAACGGACCACTTCGAAACATCTCGGGGACCACCAGTGTTCTCGGGGAAACCACTAATTCAACATAAACAACGGAATATACTTTATTTAATTAAAAACTTTAACAGTGCAGTTTTTGATTTCAGGACTGTTGTCTTACGCTGTAATAATATTGCTTAACATCAGAAAACATATTTAGCATTGGTAACAAATCTATGAAATCACATTACAAAAACTTTTTAATCCAGAAAATCTTTTCACTTTTGTGTGTTTCAGTTATTTCCAGCAATATTTCTACCTTTCCTCATTTTAAAGTCTAATATCACTCATCGTTTTATTTGCAATCGTCTCCCACATATAGTATCCCAAACATAACACTACTGACGCCAACATAACAATACAAAAACAACCAATAGAGAAATATTTATTACCAATCGCCGGGAGTGCGCCAAAAACCTTCACCAACCCCGCCAAAATATCACACATTCCCCAGAAATCCATTCCAAAACCCCTTCCTTCCATCCACTGTTCCACCGCCACTTAAATCACCACTTTTTGCACCACTTAAAACCCCCCTCATTGAGAAGATTGAAAAACACCTATAAAAGCAAACAGCGCCCCCTGGATTTAAAAAAAAAAGAAAGAAACCCCCACAAGGCTATCCACGCACTACTCGTCTACTAAACTCATTTCCAGTAGTGTACACACGGTATTCTTCATCAGATAATAGCAAAAACATTTCATTCAATACCTTAAAGTTCCTAAGGAGAGTAATCTACGTTCTATCTGCATAGACCCCCCCCCCCCCAAACCCCTGAGGCAAAGGGGGTGTTGAAGAATAAATCACATTATTCGGGAGATGCCCTGTAGTCCTTTTTTTTTTACCTTAACTCTCATGAGATGTTAGAAAAAGGTGTGTGGTTTCTCTCCCTACTCCGTTTCCTTCATTTGCTAAATGCCAGAGCTCGAAAATTTACCTTTGGAAGCGTTTTTTTTTTTGTAATGGTACTGGTTTTATTGCTGAGTGCTCTTCCTAAGTGTCGAAAATAATGCCAAAAAAATACGAAAAATGTCTGTCGATTCGGCAATTTGTGAGAGTATTTTTGGTTTTTAGGCGTTCTTTTTTTAGAAAGAAGGAGGTGCATTGATTCATTTTATAGCGTACTTGAGGGGTTTTAGAGATGGGGGTATAATACTTAAGTCCATCATCAATGGCAGCATCAAGTGCAGGGGGCTTAACCCCTCCATAAAAGGGACCCCCCCGCCTTCATCCTCTTCACAAAACACCTCTAAGTAATGTCCTGGAGTATCTCTAAGTCTAGGTAAGAGAATGGGTTGAGCATGTGATATCTTTATCGGTTTTATGTGACACCTTTAGCAGTATGATCATTTACCAAAATTATAGAACCACTCTTGATATTTGAAAAGCGCCATAAAAATGTGTATGTAAAGTGTTTCGGAAAGTTTTCGAACTTGGGATTTTCTTGAGGCATTTGTTGCACTAAGGAATTTTTTTATATTAGTTTTATTTGAACAAAAAGAACACTCTGTAATAACACTCTCTTTTTAGTAATCTGCGATCGCCAAGGATATTTTCGTCAACTTTGACAACCGTTTCGTCAGTGAATCACGTGACTTTTGACGAAGCAAGAATCCACAAATTTGCTACGAAGGTGATTTACTTCTTTCTCTCCGATGGCATCAACTCAGTCGATACTTGCAAATATATTGCTCCGATCCAAAACGAGATTATCTGCCTCGATTGATAGAGCCCGCTACTTGGGATCAACAGATCCCGGGTTCAAATACAAATACAAATAATGTGGACCAACTAAAGGCTCCAGGCCCAGCAAGGTTGGTCCGGTCAATCCATGATCCTCACGATCCCCCAATGCCGATCCAATTGTTTTTTAAAACCACCCACCCCTGAAGAATTAACAACATACTCAGGCAAACCATTCCATTTGTCAATAACCCTATTAAAAAAAATAATGCTTTCTAACATCCTGATTAAGCTGTGACTTGTATAATTTATAACCATGACCTCTAGTCACATTGGCAATATTAAATTCCAATCACGCATCCCTGGTCCTCATTTTTGACGAAATGAATTTTCGTGAAAAAAACAACGAAAGAAGTTTTCTTAATTTGACGAAATATTTAATCGGAGCATTTTCGAAGTCAACTAGTTTCTTTTAATGCTAAAACTTGTTTCAAATACGACCGAACAATTGTCATGTTTATGGTAATTTTTTCAGCTTTATTTCTTCTGGATTTTTGTTTATTATCTATACTAATAAAATCGCAGAGGATTATGTTTTTTCGGCTTTGTTTTCGGAAACTAATGATATGATTGTACAAACTCCAACATATTCGATCGATTGCTTTAAGTGTTAAGTCTTCAACACCTCCCACTTTGATTGATTTAAATAACTGAAAATGGCCCTGGGTAATTCCTCTCTCAATGGAGGATTAGAAACAAGTTAAGAACGGTAGGAAAGCTAAGGGAGACCCGAGCCCCAAATTCCGAAAAATTGTTAAATTTCTTTCTTCATAAAACGATGCTATACATAGTTAAGAAGGTGTGTACAAAATTTCAAAACAATAAAAGAAACGGAACATGAGTTTTTTTAGATGTTTATATACCATTTATTATCTTTCTACGCACTTTTCGTCTGCAACGATCGTCATTTTCTCAAAATATATTTTTTTAGTTTTGGTCACGTTTAAAATGCTAAGGCTTTGTAACTAATTAACTTAAAACTAAACTGTTAATTGATTTTGAAGCTCTAATATTTGATTTATAAATGTATGTATAGCTTTTTTTAAATTAAGTTATAAATTATTGTTTTTACGAATTATTAAACATACAAATTTTAATTTTTTTAGGTTTTAAACTTAAAATAAGTTTTTGAAAATTATTAAAACCCAGATCTGTAAAAGTCTAATCATACGTTTGCAGCACATACCTTAACGTTATTTAATCAATTAAATTTTTTTAAACATTAAAAATTGAAGGAGGAGCAGTGTTTTTTTAAAAAAGAGTATATTTAAGCTTAAAAAACGCAAAAAATAACAAAATTAAATTTTTAAATATATTTTTGTATTTGATTATTGTTCAGAAAAGATGTTCTAATACTATAAAAAATGGTATTTCTGAATTCATTAATAAACAAATTAGAATCTGGGGCTCGGGTCTACCTTAAAATGGTGTTATACAGGCTGGGTATGAACTAGGTTCCCCTGTGTAGGGACTAAAACTAGTGAACGATGTTCAACATTTAATATTATGGATATATATTTACGCTTATAGTGGGAAAATTTCTTAAAAAAAATAGTACAGAAAATCCCCGACATGGAAAATTTTGGACATTAAACAAAATCACACAAAAGTTAATACAATAAATAAAAAAAATCTTTAAACAAAATCGGGATCTGAATTTTGGTTCAGTGTTAAAATACTAAAAAGCTGCTTCTGTTTACGAACACAATGTCACAAACAACGGCAGTCAATTCGAACTTTACCCAACACCGAAAGAGGCGTCTGTCAAACACATGTTACATTTTCTTCCGACTTTATTCCAACGATGGCGCAAGTTCCGACTTCTGTCCTTTCAACACCAAATTTACCAGAAGACACAAAATGGAAGATTCGAACGCGGTTAGCTTGCGGAATTTCCTTCCTTTCGCCGTTCTGGTAATGGCGCATTCCAAACACTTGACACAAATCATTCTAAGTTCTGCACTTGACATTGTCGTCGCTTGGAATTTTTTCCCCCTTGTCGGCAAGCTTGAAATTCGCTTTGATTTATACCAAAGCTACTCGGGCATTTTTTTCTGTTTTGGTTAAAGAAAGAAATTAAGATATATTTTGCAGGGTGATGGATGTTTTGTTTCTTATTGTTGCCAGTTAGCATTTCTACTCAGGCTAATGGGGTGGAATGGGTTTGTTGATTGTTTTCTTTCACAGATTCTGGAAGCGTTTTTGTGAAATGTAAATGATTAATTGTTTCATTTCAATAAATATAAAAAATAGTATTAAGCTAAAGGTGTGGATTTCATAAAATAGAAATTTTACATTATCTTAAATGGATTTAATTTTTTAATTACAATTTTATAATAATAATAATACCCGGTATTTAATGCTAAAATTTAAATTTATTGGAAGTTGCATTAATTTGTTTTTATATCCGCTTCAAAAAAGTAATACTTATATATAACATAGAGATTTAAATTTTATTTTAACTATACTAAATTATTTTAAAACTTTTAATCAAATGTAAATGTTGTACCATGCCCACTATTTTTTTTTCTCGAAATTGTCTTTATAAATGCATATTAAAACATATTTCAATGGTGAGTAAGTATCACTACTAGTTTGAAAACTCTATTACTCAGCATATAGTTTTATAATTGCATATTTAAAAGAGGATTTCGAATTAATTAGTTATAGCAATTCAATAACACAAATATTTACGAATTTGTGTATTAAAAAGCATGCAAGAGTGTGCTTTGTGTCAATAAATAGGAGAACTTGTTTTATAACACAAGTTATTTGATATAAGAAATAATAGTACTAAATATTGTTACTCAACCTTACCTTTAACATTGATGAGCTACTTTTTGATGTCTTGTCTTCTTATTTAATGATGAGGTGTAATTTCTCATTTTCCTTCTTGACAATGAGAAATTGCACTTCATCTCTTGAAATCGTCTCTCCATCTGGACATGAAATAAAGGTATGTTAATTTATATTTGAAATCATAGTATTAAAACAAATTCTTATACCAACTTACTTTTTGCGTTGATAAATACAGTTTTGATGCCTGACTTCTTGTTGTAATGAAGAAGTGAAATATCTTCTTTTCGCTTCTTCACAATGAGATATTTCCCTTCCTCTTTTGCAATAATCTCTCCAACTCCATCGTAGTAAAAGTATGAAGTATGTTATTTGATATAAGAAATAATAGTATTAAAAATTGTTACTCAAACTTACTTTTATTGATGAGCTACTTTTTGATGTCTTGTTTTCTTATTTAATAAAGCAGTGCAATTTCTCATTTCCCTTTTTGACAATGAGAAATTGCACTTCATCTCTTGAAATCGTCTCTCCATCTAGCATGAAATAAAGGTATGTTAATTTTTATTAGAAATCACAGTATTAAAACAAATTCTTATTCAAACTTACTTTTTGCGTTGATAAATACAGTTTTGATGCCTGACTTCTTGTGGTAATGAAGAAGTGAAATATCTTCTTTTCGCTTCTTCACAATGAGATATTTCCCTTCCTCTTTTGCAATAATCTCTTTAACTCCACCGCGAGTTGAAGTAAAAGTATGTTATTTGATATAAGAAATAATAGTACTAAATATTGTTACTCAAACTTACCTTTAACATTGATGAGCTACGTTTTGATGTCTTGTCTTCTTATTTAATTATGAAGTGTAATTTCTCATTTTCCTTCTTGACAATGAGAAATTGCACTTCATCTCTTGAAATCGTCTTTCCATTTCGACCTGAAATAAAGGTATATTATTTTATATTAGAAAAATTGTATTAAAACAAATTCTTATTCAAACATATTTTTTGCATTAATGAATACAGTTTTGATGCCTGCTTTCTTGTTTAAATGAAGAAGTGAAATATCTTCTTTTTGCTTCTTCACAATGAGAAATTGCCCTTCCTCTTTTGCAATAATCTCTCGTAACTCCTTCGCGACTTGAATGAAAAGTATATTATTTGATATAAGAAATAATAGTACTAAAAATTGCTACTCAAACTTACTTTTAACATTGATGAGCTACTTTTTGATGTCTTGTCTTCTTATTTAATGAAGAAATGTAATTTCTCATTTACCTTCTTGCCGATGAGAAATTGCACTTTTTCTCTTGAAATCGTCTCTTTATCTCGACCTGAAAAAAAGTACATTATTCGATATTATAAATAATATTATTAAAACAAATTTTTATTAAAACTTTCTTTTTGTATTGATGAATACAGTTTTGATGCATGTCTACTTGTTGTAATGAAGAAGTGAAATATCTTCTTTTCGCTTCTCCACAATGAGAAATTGCCCTCCACTTTTTTCAATCGTTTCTCCAACTCCATCGCTATTTAAAGTAGAAGTATGTTATTTGAAATAACAAATACTAATATTAAAAACTGTGACTCAAACTTACTTTTAGCGTTGATGAACTATTTTTTGATGTCCTGTCTTTTTATTGTAATAAAGAAGTGTAATTTCTTATTTTCCTTGATGACAATGAGAAATTGCACTTCATCTCTGGAAGTTATCTGTCGATCTCGATCTGAAATAAAATTATATAATAATACAAGTAATAATATGAAAACATAAATTCTTATTTAAACTTTCTTTGTGGATTGATGAATAAATTTTTTATGTCCTGTTTTATTATTGTAATAAAGAAGTGAAAATGTCATTCAAGACAGTGAGAAATTGCACTATTTTTGCAATTGCCTATCCATCGCAACTTGAAATAAAAGTTAAATATTTGATATTAAAAATAATAGCATTAAATACATTCTTATTCGAACTTTATTTTTGCATTGATGAATTACTTTTTGATGCCCTGTATTTTTATTGTGATTTTTTTTAAATTTTCATTTCATCTATTTAAATTTTTTAAAAGTTTCTTTCAAAATCGTATACTATTTTATAAAGAACATAAAATCTTCATTGAGCTTATATTCAATAATCACGTAAATCAATTTATGTGGTTAATGAGAGTAAAGTTTATCGTTTGCACCAAATTATTAAATGAAATAGTTGTCATGGAAATTATACAGAAATCAAAAGAAATATGTATTAAAATCTTTTTAAAAATGGTAATAAAAGTGTACAATAAACGGATTGGTAAGCATAATAAATAATCTAATCGAAAATAAAAGTAACATATAACGATGAAGATATGGAATTTTGTTTTAAATAGATTATTGAAATATATAAATATTTATATGCTAAAACTTCTCAAATTTTATATGTATAAAATAATGTCACTTACTGTAAAAAAAAAATGTCCTCATTAAATTTCATATGTTCCTAACCGGAATGATTTTAAGGTATCAAATATGCTTCCAAAATTTCTTGATATAGCGTCCAAATGAGTGATATTTCAATATGGAATATCAAAATTCATTGTATGCTTGTAAATAATTCATTGTTTCAAGGTAACAATACCAAATATTGTTGTATTATTGATGTCTTTATAATAAAAGTGTGTGTTTTTAACAATTAATTTGTTTTCTTTTATTACAACATATAAAAGAGTTATCGTAACAATCGGTTTGCAGATTAATTATATAATGAAATAATCTTTTTATAATAAAATAATCTTTTCTAGAACAAAAGAAAGCCGACTTTAAGGAAAATGCGCTAAAAAGTAAAAAATAATTTTTAATTTTACGAATGAGTTGAAAAATCTAATTATTGAATATCAATTTTATACTTAAACTTTTTGAAATCGGCGCCAAAATTCGGGTATGATTTTTGTAAATTGGCACCAACTTAAAAAAGTTGTACTAAGTATAAAATTGATATTCAATAATTCAATTTTTCAGCTCATTTGTAGAATTAAAAATTATTTTGTTACTTTTTAGCGCATTTTCCTTAAAGTCGGTTTTCCTTTTTTCTAGAAAGATTATTTTATTTTTCCCTTTTTAGTTTTTAATTTAGCAGGGGGCTTCGCCTCTTCTTATTATTTACCAAGAAATTTAAGTAGCAACTTCTGCTCAACAATGTATATACATTGTAAAACAATCCCTATCAATGCCAATAAATGCTGGTTAAATGAAATGTCATTGTTGTACAACTTCTGTACTTCAACTTAATAAAAATATTATGAAATCGGATAAATTGTTTGAAAAAACTCCGGTTAATCGACATTACCAGAGATATAACAGCCGGATAACCGATTATTTTTTGCAGATTTTGCCTAGGCGCATTTTTCTCTATCCAACAAAAGCAAAAGCAGAACTTTCGAAATCGGACAATATTTTTTTTCAAAAGGTCCGGTTAAATGAGAATCCTGATAGTTAAATGCCGGATAACACCGGATATTTTTTTCAAATTGCTTCCGAGTAAAACATTCCCTATCCAACAACAACAAAAAATTCGCAAATATCTGAAATAGAACCGAAATCCCACGCGAAGATATATAAAAAAAAAATTACGTAATGGTCGAATCTATAACCTCTCGACTTGGCGCGCGATTTGGCGGTTTAAATTTAAAATTTCTGGCGGTTTTATTTCAGAGTTTTGGTTGCGCGCTGTTCAGTCGGTTAAAAAGGAAAACCACTTTAAGAAAAATATGCTAAAAAGTAAACCATAATTTTTAATGTTGCGAACAAGTTGAAAAAAATTAATAACAATTTTATATTTATTACAACTTTTTTTAAATCAGCGCCAAAGTTTACACATGGTTTGGGTAAATTGACACCAACTTCAAAAAGTTGTAATAAGTATAAAATTGATACTAAATAATTAAATTTTTCAACTTGTTCGTAAAATTAAATTTATTTTTTTACTCTTTTTAGCGCATTTTTCTTAAAATCGTTTTTTTTTTTTTAAGGTTTATTCTATTTTCCCTTTTTAGTTTTTAATTTAGCAGGGGGTTTCGTCTCCTGCTATTATTCACCAAGAAATTCAAGTTGTTACACCCTTTTTCAACGTTTTGAATCAAATTTAATAAATACCTTGTGAACAAAACTATATTAAGACATCCGTTATCCAACAACAAAAATATTTTTTCAAATATCTAAATTAGAACAGAAATCTTACGCAAACATACATAAAAAAAGACATATGGGTCGAATTGAACCTTTATCCCGTTGGCACGCTTTGGCGGTTTAAATTTAAAGTGTTTGTCGATTTTATTTTAAAGTTTTGATTAACGCGCTTTTCAGTCGGTTAAAATGTAATTTAACACATACCTTAAAAATATTAGTTTAAACATTATTGCAGAATGACCCATTTACCTAAAATTCAATGCAAATTAATTAACATTATCGGGCATCAAAATTTCCGAATTTTATAACACAAAAATTAATTTAAATATTGCAAATATTTTTTAAAAAATCCCCTCTAAATTGATACCCCAAATTCTAATCTTTGTATCTAAATCTTCTAAATTTCCACATAATTGAACAAAGTCGTCCCCAAACTGCTCCCTTACCACTTAAAACCCGCAATCAAATTCCCAGTAATTACGCTGGAAGCTCTTCTAAAGTTTAAGAAAACCTATAAAACGTCGAAAGTCCTCAACTCCACCCACAGGGAGGGGGGGGGGGGGCTTAAGTTTAAAAGTAGAAGAAAAAAACTATAACTTAACTAAACTTAAGCCGACCGTGTCAAATCCGCCAAATTCAGTAGATAGACGCTCATTTGCGCAGTCGAGCCAATAGGGCTGTGAGATCCGAACCAAAGTTATACTCAATTTAAATTTCCGCTTTAAAAACTCCGTGGCAAATGAGGGGAGAGGTTTATCCGGGGGGGTGGGGGTAGAGGGGGGGAGGGGGCGTCGGGGCGTGAAGTCAAAGATAGCGAGTCTCTTGCTCTTTACTAAGAGAAACCGATAGGATTGACGGGAGTGAGTTTACCGTGAAGTCTAAATTTTCTCTTTTGCCACAGAGCTCGGTTGAATGATATGGCGCGGAATGGGAATCTCAACAGTTGGGATGGTTGCCATTTTTGGCTGGGATTCGCCTTTGTTTCAAATGGGGATGTATTTTTGATAATGGGACATTTGTTCGATAAATGTGAAAAGTGAGATTTTGGGAACTTTTTCTGCATAATAAATTTGGTTTAAAATTATAACATATACACAGTAAAAAAAAAGGTATTTAAAAATGAGTACTTGAATATACTCGTTTTCCTTTGAGAACGAAAGAACGATGACGTACTCAGATTTAAGTAACCGTACTTTCTCAAAAATGAGCAGTGTCACTTAATATTGCTAACATCAGCTTTTGTTCAAGCCATCGTAACAAAGCGACCTGACACACTTAAAATAGTTGTTCAGAAAATGGTTTTCCACATGAATAATGTGGATTTCCTAAATGGAAACTGAATTTTTACAGTTCAGTTATCTTACTTCCGATTATTTTGGCACACCTTTTTCACATTCATTCTGTTTATAACTTCTTCACGTCTCCCTGGTAGTACAGCGATTATTTTCGGTAACAGGAGGATTTTTAAAAAGCTAGTAGAACTCTGATAAATCATGGTTATCCGACGTATTTTAACTCATCGTTCAACGCGGATGAGAAGTATTTTTTAAAAAAATAAAAAGTTGAATGAGAAAAGTTACATTTTTGACAATAGCACTTTTGACATAAATATGGTCCCATTCGCGGTTGAAAGTTAGACTCCGATGCGGTTAAAATCTTTGAAAAAACAAAGCCTGTAACTAGACGGGCCAAAAACGCCAAGACATAACAACAAGGGAATATCTCTTTTATATTGCGGATATTTTTATTGGTGACCAATCCGTATTTTTAAATAACCAGATTAAATGACGTTTAAAAGATCCATCTGCACAACCTAAAGGCTTGTTTGTTTAATTAACGTCGTACTAGAGCTACACAGTAGACTATTGGCAACGGTTTGGGGCCTATATTGAAGGAAAGACCCGGGAACGATGCCTCGTATTTTTGAATCGTGGTCAGATGACGAGGACAACACCTGAGCTGGTACCCAACACCTTCAATAGACGTCTGGACTTTGGACCCCGATCAGATTTATCGCGATCCATATACACGCCGTTAATTTTTTGTGGATGTTCTGAACGACATTCTAGTATTTTGGTAGAGAAGTTGGCAACCCTACGATCGCAATATCACTACTATTCTTAGTCTAGTCCGTCGCATAGGTTCGAACCGGGAACCATCGTATTCGCAGCTGACGCCTTTATCCACTCGGCCACGGAGGCCTACAACCAGAAGGAGTTTTTTTATATCATATCTATAAATAGTTTGGTTTGGTTTTGTTAATTAACGTCGCACTAGAGCTGCTCAGTGGGCAATTGGCGACGGTTCGGGGTCAATCTCGAAGGAAAGACCCGGGAACACATACACATTCATACACGCACCTCGTTATTTTAGAACAATTGGTCAGATGACGAGGAAACACCTGAACTGGCACCCAACGCCTTCAATAGACGTCGGGAATTTGGACCCCGATCAGATTTATCGTGCACCAGTCCCGTATACACGCCAGTATAATTTGTTGGATATTCTGGACGACTTTCTAGTATTTTTTGTAGCGAAGCTGGCAACCCTCCGATCGCAAGATCACTACTTTTTTACTTTTCTATGTCAAGTCCATTTCACGGATTCGAACCACCAATCCTCTTATTAGTAGCTGAACGCCTTACCAACTGAGCAACTGGGGCTCCCATATCTATAAATAAACATCTGACGAAAAATCTACTAAAACGAACGCCAAGCAAAACTATCCTTGGCGACACTCCCCCCAAAAGCGAAGTTCTCCGAAAGCGGCAAACCTTGCGGACACAATTTCTCAATGGTCGCCCAGAGTGATCTTTGTTTCGTTAGGAAAATTCGCACACGGGACAGTAGGCATTTGGGACGGAGAGATTGCGGCAGTCTCTTCTCATAATCACTGCAGGGTTTAGGAGTTGCGGGGAAATTTTCACTTTTCTTTCTGCTCGCAAACTTTGAGTCGTTACGGCTGTATCGGAACGTTCCTATCACGGAAGGATTGCGCGTCTTTTGAGCTTGGCTTTGGGTTTTCGAAGGCAAGTATTCTTGTTCTATGGGGGGGACTATAAAAAGAAATGGCTTAGGAGTACAATGATAAAAGTCACAGTTGTGAATTTTTATTTGTTTGGGAGTTGGTTTTTATCGCGAAAGTCGCGAGTTCTTTTTATTTTATTTTATTTATTTGTGTTTATTTTAATCAAAAGTTTTTAATTGTGTTTTCTTACTCTGATTAAAAAAGTTAGGATATACGAAGAAGGATTAATGTTCACATGAATAAGGGATATTAAGATGATTCTTTACTTAGAGTAGTTTTGTTGCTTAGATGGGGGGAAATTACGAAGTATATATTTTTTAATTTAACTTATCTGAGAAATCATTTTTTTCTTCTTTTTTTTTTCAATTATAGGGAGAAACTTTTAAACAAATTGTCCTAATATTTTATATATAACTTAGTTATGCCTACAAAATAGTCATTACAATTATTTATTGTTTGGTATTGCTTTAATTAATACTACAAAATGCCAACCGAAATACCTAAATTTCGGCGCCGATTTTAATAAGTATAAAATTATTATTAAATAATTAAATTTTTTCAATTTGTTAGTAAATTTAAAATTATTTTTAGAGTAGTTTTGTTGCTTAGATTGCTGGAAAAGTTTAGAATTTTTTTTAAAATTTAACTTATCTGAAAAATATTTTTTTCTTCTTTTTTTCAATTATAGGGAGAAACTTTTAAACAAATTGTCCTAATATTTTATATATAACTTAGTTATGCTTAGTAATGCCTACAAAATAGTAATTACAATTATTTATTGTTTGGTATTGCTTTAATTAATACTACACAATGCCAACCGAAATACCTAAATTTTGGCACCAATTTTAATAAGTATCAAATAATTCAATTTTTTTAATATGTTAGTAAAATTAAAATTTATTTTTCATTTTTCAGTACATTTTTCTTAACATTGGTTTTCTTTTAAAAAAAATATTATATGATTGAACTACATAAATGCTTTATAATTTATGAATTTGCGTTATTTTTGTATTGAAAATTTTATTTAATAGTTTTAACTATTTTTATGCAATTTCCATTCATTCATACTTAGTTCATTTCTGTCTCTTTATTTTCTTTTATGGTTTAATGAACCCTTTTATTGCTAACGGTGGTACCACACTAAAACCACCTATTTACAATATTGAAGGATGAGACCGAGTGGTTTCCATGGCAACCGCATGCGTGAATAGGAAACGTAGAGTGCAATTTGCAGGTTTAAATTTATAAATAACTGTGAAAAATTCAAGAGTCACTATCACAGAGAATTTTACAAAGAAATCAGTTTATTTTGCTATTGTGATGTTTGTTAAAACTTGTCAATATTTGACTATTTTGTTGCTAAAGAAATAAATACGTTTTAGCTTTTATTAAATTTTATGGTTCAAAATGAATAGTTAACATTTTATGACGCTTCATTGATATTTTTAATTTTCGAAATGAAAGATTCAAAAATTCTGTAAAAAAATTTGGTTATCATATTTACATGACTTTAAAACCAAATTTAAATAAAAATTAGTTTTTGCTACGACTAAAAAGTTGGAAGTTAAAGCTTTAGAAAAAGCTTGTAAATAAAAATGACAATCAATAATAAGTTATAATATAACGAATTGTCATAATACATTTTCGATTTTAATTATTTAAAATATATACACATACATATATAGTATAATGGGAATAAAAAATTCTACTTCTTAAAAAATAAAGAACCAATTTTTTCTACGTATGCTTCGAATAATTGAAGACATATTTTATTCAGAAAACCTCCATCCTTTCGAAACGCGAATTACTGTTCGAAAATGTTTCTTCGACTTAAGTATTTTTTTAGTTTGTTCCAAGCGACTGATATTCCAGGTGCACAGTTTTCTCAATGAGCTTTTGAATTTATTGATGAATATCGACTTGAAGAATAACGCTAAAATTTGATTCCCAGGTATTTCATTTCACGAGTTCTTCGCCATTTCGTTCTATTCCATCGAGGGCGCGAAAAAGTGTTTCATTTTCTATCAGAACTCGATTACCCAAACACGCTTCTCCGATTTCCCCTAAGTCACGGGCGCCGCCATTTTGTTTTTATCATTCTACCGTTGCCAACTCCAACGGATAAAAAAGAAATAATAAAAAAAAAACGAAGTGGAAATTGACAAGGAATAAAGGCGAAAAACGTAGGACGTAAACAAATTCTTCCTCAGGTCCGCACGCTTCTGCATAACAAATTACTAAAAAAGGCACACAGAAAAAAAATATAAAATATAAAATAGAAGACTTTCGAGAAATAAGAGAGAAGGTAAGATAGTACAATGTATTCGAAACGCAAAGTTAATTTGAGGAAGCCATCTTCAATGTTTAAGTGAACCAATTTACAAATAAAGAGCTTTCGACTAAAAGGGAAAAAAGAACTAACAACAGACGCAGGCGGCTAAACAAAAGGATATAGGGCGACTGGAAACTTTTAAACAAAATGTGTCCATTACAGCTGAAATAATGCACAAATATACCTTATTTCATTCCGCAGACGATTCTATTTTGCATGCAAAGCGATAGGAAGGCACCGCGAATAGAAGTGAAATGAATTTTGCATGAATTTCGAGTTCATCCAATAAAGACGATAACTTTAAAGAGATCGTAGAATGGAATGAATATATATTCTATCTATCATTCTTTTCTTTGTGCGTTATGAATGTTTCTGAATAAAATATTAGTAAAATCGACTTTTTATTTAAAAAAATGAAGAATAATTTGGTGGGATTTGGTGTGTAGTTTTTTGGAATGGGGCAGATTATCCAATCGTATTATTTCTCGAAAAACAAAGGAAATATGGAACAGTAGTAAATGCAACGACAGTTTAACGTTGTTTTTATTTATTTTTTTAAAACGTTTAGAGGCTTACATTTACATAATTAGTCCGTTTGTTTTTTAACTGTTTATTCTACAACTATTTCTTTATTTTTTTTCTCCCCAAAGTAGCTTTTTATGGAAGCCTAATTTAACTGGAATACACCATATTATCTCACATCTTCTTTTTTCTACAAAAAAAGCTGCAAAACGTGTGTATCATTAATTACTCAGTTTTGAAATTTCTCGTTATTTTTAAGTTTAGTTTTTTTTTTGTCATAGCTGTTACTTGTCTCGTACATTTATTTTTTTGCTTCCTATCCTTCTGAGTTTTTGTTGTTTAAAAAAAAAATCATAAGAACTTTATTTAAATATTTATGTATAGGCTTATGTTTTTTTTTCATGTTCTTTTTTATTACTGTTATTTTAAATGTGCGTTGCTTTAATTTATTATTATTTTTATAAGCAGTTAGTTATCTAACCGTATACTAAACTCTCAGCATTCTAGAAAAATTACAGCATCTTGTGAAAAGCGACTGAAAAGTGATAAACACAAGTAAACCGACATGCTGGGTCCAAGATTCAAACCCAGATCCATATATATATATATATATATATATATATATATATATATATATATATATATATATATATATATATATATATATATATATATATATATATATATATATATATATATATATATATATATATATATATATATATATATATATATATATATATATATATATATATATATATATATATATATATATATATATATATATATATATATATATATATATATATATATATATATATATATATATATATATATATATATATATATATATATATATATATATATATATATATATATATATATATGGGTGTGGGCATTTCAAATACATAATTTGTTTAAATTTAAAATAGTTAATTATTCTACCTTTTCAATTATGGGATGGTGACAGACGGATGACCAAAAAAGCATCGTTAATAGTATTCCGTTGTATTATAGTTAACGAACACTAAACATGAAAACATGAAAGAATCCTGATTAAAATAAATAAAATTTTTAATTAAAATTTTCAAAATTAAATATAATTTCAATGTCAAATCTAAGTCCCATTAGTTTCACATAAGAAGTTTTAAAAATGTCATTTTTCAATAAATAAAAAAAAGGATGGTAAAAACTTCCTTCACTTTACGGACCGATCAAAATTGATTGTTTAAAGATAAGCAAGGAACTTGAACCCAGAAATATAAAACAAAATCCCCGGCGGTATTTATTTATCAATAAGCGCTCAGGAAGAATAAAAAAGAGTAGGCATTATTGAAAAAGATTCCGGACAAATCCGGTATAAAAAGCGACTAAAAAATAGTTTGAGGCGATCCCTGGATTTAGGGGATCTTGTGCCCCCTTTGAAAATCTTTTCCCCTTCCGATGGTTGTAACAAAAGTGTTTCCCCTACGAATGGCGCCGCGCCACGAGGAAGGATGAAAATTTAATTTTGACGTAAGCCACATCTTTGAAGATGCCCCATTAAATTACCATTACAGGGGCTGGATGCCAGAATTGGCTGAATTCGCATTCTGTGGGAGATGAAAAAATTAAATTGACTGAAAATTTACACATTTTTGAATAGCTATAACCCTTGGACGGATAAGGAAAATGCCGAATCTGTAGGTTTGTTTTCACTGCAGGAGATTTTAATTTAAATTTTTAAAAAAATATATATTAATTTAAATTATTTCAGTAGAGAAGGATTTCAAAAGTTATCCTAATGCTTTAAATTAGAAAAATATTTCAAAGTAGTAGTTTATGAACTTTTATATTATGTGTATTACTGGAAAAACTGGAGATATGCGAACGGATATACACGTTTGTTTCCGTCAGGTCAAGTGGTAGTGAAGATAATTGCATGTGGATTAAATAATAAAAAAAAAATCATGATAGCTGTGCCTACAATGTATTACACTATATGCTCCTACTACATATGTAATAAGTACAATATGTGTATCCCTACATTATGTGTATTATTTAAATTATGTGTGCCTTATTTACAATATGTGTGCCTTAATTCATTATGTGTGCCTTATTTACAATATGTGTGTCTTAATTACAATATGTGTGCTTTATTTACAATATGTATGCCTTATTTAAAATATGTGTGCCTTATTTAAAATTTGTGTGCCTTATTTACAATATGTGTGCCTTAATTACAATTTGTGTGCCTTATTTACAATATGTGTGCATTAATTACAATATATGTACTTTAATTACAATAAGTACAACACCAACTGGTCAGTAGGATTGAGAATCCCCAAACGACTGCCCCAAGGGGGTACCATCTGTTTTTGAACAGCAATGTGCCACTGCCCTGTTCCAAACTCGACTGCTCAAAGAGGTAAGAAGCCTTAAAGGACGTTCCAAGGGGTGGGAGGGAGTACCAGCTTTTTTAACAACAATGTGATCATTTCCCGGTGCCAAAATCGACTTCTTAATGGAGAGTAGATGCCTCAAACAACAGCTCTAGGGGGTTCTGACTACGATGCAAAATTGTAAAGCAGACTTTTTGGGTATTTCGTTCGGAAGAAATCTCAAACCGTCGCCAATAGCCGATTGTGCAAGTCCACTCCGAGGTTAATCCAAACAATCAAACGAGTCATCTACATCTTTATGTCACCGCATTTGCATAGACAGGCATACTTTCTTTTGACTTTTAACTGGTTGCTCGAATTAACGTCGCACTATATCTGCATAATGGGCTATCGGATATGGTTTGGTTAGTTGGTTGGTTAAAGTAGCGTTGCACTAGAGCTGCACATTGCACAGTGGGTTATCGACGACGGTTAGAGGTCAATCTCGAAGAAAAGAACCGGTAACATTGCCTGGTAATTTTGAACCATTGGTCAGATGACGGGGACAAAACCTGAGCATGTACCACACGTAACCTGAATAGGCGTAAGGTCATTGACCACAGCGGATTTAACGTGCACCAGTCCCCATACATGGCGGATATTTTTTGCAGTAGAAGAGAAACGAAATAAGCAATCCTCCGACCCGACCTTGCTACAGTGTGCAAAGCGATACTCGGACTTTGCATTTTTGAGTAAAAATTTATATAACGCAGTCTTCGGCGCCGAACATTGGCGACAGAGCACAAAACAGGCGCTCTAAAAATTGTTTTAAAGCATCCCAGCAACCCCAAACGTAGTCCAGAGAGAGAGAGAGAGAAGAGAGATCCCGTCCCTTATTCCAAAACTGGCAGAAAAGGAGGTCTTAGGGTGCTTTGCGTGGGGATGACAGAAATTTCCAAAACGAGGGGGTGGCAGGTTTAGCCCCTGTGTGCAGGTGGCATTAAAAAGCCATCAGTTAACTGCAGGGGGGGGGATAGGTCCTGGAAGAGATGAGACAGCTTCGAACCTTCTTGAAGGGGAAAAGGGGGGACCAGAAGGTTCTGACAGCGCCCCTTTCCAGAAGCCGAGACAAATTAAGCCTAATGTATTCGGAATTGGCAAATTTAAAGTGATGCACCCCGTTTTAGCAAAACAGAAGAGGCATCTTCGAAATCCTTTTCTTCGCCCCCCCCCCCCCCCGTCTTCTTTTCCGTCTTAAGAAGAAGAGTTGAGCCTTCCTCTTACCATTAAACATGCGTTGCTAAAGTTTCTTGCCATTGCTTTTTCGTTCCATCCATCCGCATTGGAAGGAAGTTCGAATTTCGAGTGTAATTTCATTTTGGGAAATTTAAATGTTTATTTTATTCGGGATGGCGTTTTCCTGTCTGGGAGCATTATCGATAATCACTTAATCTTTTTTTTCTTTGTTCTTCTATCTTTTTTTCTCTTATATCTGCTCTGTTTTTTTATTGGTGGTAAGGAGGATATTCAGGTATTGTTTTGTCAAGGTTGAGGAAAATGCTCGAATGTTCCATATTTGTGTTCTTTTCTTTTAACTTGTTTCGTAATATAAGAGGGCAGTTTTGAGATGTATTATGCATTCCTAGTATTATATAATTTAGTAACTGTAATTATATAATTTAGTATTATTTTTTATATAATTTAGAATGAGTATTTATATAATCTAGTATTAGTATTTATATAATCTAGTATTAGTATTTATATAATTTAGTAATAGTATTTATATAATTTAGTAATAGTAGTTATATAATTTAGCATTGGTATTTATATAATTTTTAATATTTTATAAAATATTCAGAAAAATAAGATAAGAATTTAGCCTTTGTTTTAAAAGAACAAAAAAAATTGATTGCCTTAAGAATGTAATTCACATTTCTTTAAAACAATGGTGATAATAATATACTCAAAAATAAGAACTGAGCCCTAATCATTCTTGATTAAATACAACTGTATCATGAACGATCGCAAAAATCGTACACCCAGAAAAACTTTATCATGATCGTACCTATTTATAATCCACATAAATGAAATTTAAGTAGGCGTAGAGAGTTTAATGTGAAATTTTCAAACTGGTTATAAAAAAAAAAATTACAACTACAAATGCAGACACAAATATTATATTAGGTTGGAGGGAAAGTTCTGTCGTATTTTAAATAGGCAGGTGATTTTTATTGTAAATAAAAAGAAAACCAACAACAAGTCGAGAAATTGCAGAAGAGTTTGGCATTCATCATACAACTGTTGGAGATAACATTAAATCTCTTGGGTTTGTGTTAAAGCAAAGTGTTTGGGTTCCACATGAATTAACGGAAAAGAATTTGTCTGATCGTGTAAGAATGTGTTCTTCACATCTGATTAGACACAATGTGGAGCCGTTTTTGGACAGGCTGGTTACTGGAGATGAAAAGTGGATTCTTTACGAGAATATTAAGAGAAAAAAATCTTACTGCAAACCAGGAACATCATCAGCAACAGTTCCAAAACCAAGTATCCATCAACGAAAAGTACTGCTTTGTTTGTGGTGGGACAGGAAAGGTCCAGTGTACTACGAGTTGCTGAAACAGGGGAAAACCATCAACGCGGATCTGTACTGCAATCAGCTGGATAAATTGAATGCAGATATCAAAGAAAAAAGGCCAGCATTAGCGTCCAGAAAAGGAATAGTGTTCCACCACGATAATGCTCGCCAGCATACTGCAATGGTGACACAACAAAAAATGAATGCGTTAGGATGGGAAGTCCTTAGTCACCCACCGTATTCACCTGACATTGCACCATCTGATTATTACCTGTTCAGATCTCTGCAAAATTATTTAACGGGAAAAAAATTCACGTCTTTTGAAAGTGTTTCTAAGGCAGTTGCTGACTATTTTAACTCCAAGGATGAGAACTTCTACAAAACAGGAATTTACAGGTTACCTGAAAGATGGCAACAGGTTGTAACAAATAACGGAGCATATATAATTGATTAATATTAAACACATATTTTTATAAATGAATTCAAATATTTTCTTTAAAATACGACAGAACTTTCCCTCCAACCTAATATTTAAAAGTTTCATTCGCGAGGTTCTTTGGAAGGAATTTAGTTACAGTCTATTGCTTTAACAATAGTTCACTGCATCAAAGCAAAAACAAATGTATGAAACAACAAGACGCAGAGATCACTTATCACTCCCAAGCACACATAAGAAATATGGCGGATTAAATAAAACAATAAGTTAACCTTTCATAACTTAAACATTCAGAAAATTACAATTTTACTTTTAGTAACCAAAAAACAGAGCAACATAAAATACCTACTTTTCTTCTTAACATCTGTCTTGATAAGTTCACATAACAAGTATACTATTATGATTAATGGTTTCCCAAATAGTTTTTTTATTCCCAAATAGTTTAGAGCAGCGTGAAATACCAACTTTCTAAACATCTGTCTTGATTAGTTCAAATAGCAAGTTTACTACTATGATCAATGGTCTCCCAAATGAATTTTTTTAAATTAGAGCTGCATGAAATATCTACTTTTACTTTTAACATCTGTCTTGAATAGTTAAAATAACAAGTTTACTACTATGACCTACGGACTCTCAAATGAATTTTTTTTAAATAAAGCAGCTTGACATACCTACTTTTCTTTTTAACATCTGTCTTGATTAGTTCACATAACAAGTTTACTACTATGATCAATGGTCTCCCAAATGAATTTTTTTAAATTAGAGCTGCATGAAATATCTACTTTTACTTTTAACATCTGTCTTGAATAGTTAAAATAACAAGTTTACTACTATGATCTACGGACTCTCAAATGAATTTTTTTTAAATAAAGCAGCTTGACATACCTACTTTTCTTTTTAACATCTGTCTTGATTAGTTCACATAACAAGTTTACTACTATGATCAATGGTCTCCCAAATGAATTTTTTTAAATTAGAGCTGCATGAAATATCTACTTTTACTTTTAACATCTGTCTTGAATAGTTAAAATAACAAGTTTACTACTATGATCTACGGACTCTGAAATTAATTTTTTTTAAATAAAGCAGCTTGACATACCTACTTTTCTTTTTAACATCTGTCTTGATTAGTTCACATAACAAGTTTACTACTATGATCTATGGGCTCCCAAATTTTTAAAAAACAGAACAGCATAAAATACCTAATTTTCCTCTTACCATCTGTCTTGAATAGTTCATATAACAAGTTTACTACTGTGATCCATGGACTCCCAATTTTTTTTTTAAATATAGTTAAAACATAGAGGGTTAGTGCTTTATTTCTCCCTACTACAACTATATTTAATCTTATAACTAATTTTTCATACATTTAAAAAATTGTGTTAAGTTTTTCCTTTTAAAATGCTGGTCAATAAAAGTAAGAATATGAATGATGTAATATACTGATAACTCAATTACTAATATCTATTAATGACATTTAAGCAATAGAAATCCTCGTAAATTTTTTTAAAATTTTGTTTACGAAAAGCATTTTTGGTTTGATATATCTAAAAAATCCATGCTTATTCTGTGTTACTTAAAAATTAAAAAAAAAATTAAAATTAACGAATATTCACATCTTTTTTGCTGTTTGTAAACTGTACTGAGTATAGAAATAAGCAAACACTAAGTACAAACAAAAAAAAATGAATTACATTTTAAATGTATTCCTTTCTTTAAAGCAGGTATTTATCAAAATAAATAATAATTGAATTAAGAACGGTATTATAAGAGATTTGTATTGTATTTACTAAAAGGATTAAAGTAAAAATTAATACGTTTCTCAATTATAAACATACACAAAATTAAAGTTTTATTCAAATGATATGCAAACTAAATGTTATTTCGAATGTAATACCTCCATGAAATCGTCTTATTAAATATTTTTAATAAACTGAGATTTTCAATTAAATCTAAATATTTTATTTATGTTTGAATATCCGAATAATAAAATATAGTGTGACGAAAACTAATTCAGAATTAATGAATACTAAGATTAAAATAAATAATAAACCAGCAAACGTTGAAAATAATAATTAAAAAATAGCCAGCGAAAGAAAAAACGCTTTGAGCCGCAAACAAATACTCTTTCTAAATCTCAATTATTTCAGTTTGCAAATCTCATTTTGTTTTGCATTATTTTAATTTCACTAAAAATTGTATTTCCTGTAATTGAAGACTTGATTAAAAGATAATGAAACAAATCAACCGAGAACTTTCAACCGAGTTATTATACATTTTTTATTCCCTTTCATTCCGAAACATTTTAAATTCAATCACGCTCTTAAATCAGACACAAAAAAAATAAACGAAAAAGAGTGGGGCGAATTCAAAGTCAACAATTAATTTTCTAACTCGTTTGTAATTAGAATCAAAAATAAAGATGGCGGCGGAAAGATGGCGGACGACGAAAAAAAATGCAATTAAATTTCCCGCTTCACCGAGAATGGTTCTCTGATATCGTTCGTAAACACCGAATTCCAATTCCAATGGAACGATTTATTTTATTATTTCTATTTGCATTAGAATTGAATATAATCATTGTTCCCAAAACCGGTTTGTAAACTTCGCATTTGGAATAAATTACTTTGGAATAGATGCATTGCATTCCACTGTGTACGTATTGTATCTGGTTACTAAGCAATTAAGTATGGAACGTTATTCAGAGTACATCACTAGGTGACTAATGAAAGAAAATTAGAATTTTCTTACGAACACTTTATCTGTCAACGAATGGAATTTCGAATAGTTTATTTTTTTACATTGTGTGTTTAATGCAACGGTGTCAATCTCAATCAACCAATCAACTTCGTACATTAGATCGCAACAATTTTTGTGGAATTCTTGTTCCAAGTTGAGATGTTTCCAGCTTAATTATGGGAATAATTTCGTTTTTGCGTATATCTGAATTAATGGAATGAATGATGTGATTAAAGTGAAAACATTCAGATTAGATAACTTCTATTTTGTCACATTCCGAATCCATTACAAATTACTGTAACATAATTGCAGTTTGAGTATAACTTGAGTGGCAAAAAACAAACCAAAAATCAAGGCAGGGCAAAACCTAGAAATGCAAACAAAAGTTTACAAAAAAAGTATTAACAACAGTTAATAAGTCTTATTACTTATATGCTTTATAAAGTAATTATAATATTGTGTTCCGGCTAAAAATTTTATTTATAGTTTTTTGTTGTTTCTGCATTTTTTACTTGTCAGTCTAAAAAAGTGGTTATAAATTAAGTTATAAGTTTCAATCCGTGGCAATAGTTTTTCCATGGGCAACGTCAAGCACTTCAGCTATATATATATATATATATATAATACAATAAAAATAGATATGATACACGCATTAAAAGTAAAACGTATGAATAAATGTACGATCTAGGTGACAGTACTATGTTTTTAAATGTGAATATTATACATTACAAAAACTATTTTTATTCAGTTTAGTGTTATCCGACTGCGCCAGTACAATTATTAACATAAGTATTCATGTGAATTTCTACATCTGCTCACAGAGATATCAAATGAGAATTTTCGTGATTTTTCTATTAATGTAACCTTGATATTTTAACACGAATTTAATATGCCGGAAACAAAGCAACATTTTGTTTAACATAAAAAATTGTACATATTGTTCTTAAATATTTTTTTGTAGATTTGGCGGAATTGTTTAAGCAATAGCAAATGAAAAGAAAAATTACAAGGATTTTAAATATATAATTTCTTATATACTATGAGGCTCCGCCCCCTGCTCTGCTAACGCTCCGCCAACCCCCGGAGGATTGCTACGCAATCCTCATAGGTTTGCTTTGCAAACCGCTTCTCGCTTCGCTCTCTAAAAGGTAGGACACAATAACAATGTGTCCTAGTAACAATACTTTTTTTAATTATATTACTAAAAACTTTAAATGTTGAAACTGTAAATTTAAATTATAATTCATCTTGGCATCAATATATTTTTTCGCCATGTAAATCAATATAAAATCATTTAATTTAATTTCTATTAAACTACAAATGAAAACAATGGAACCACTGGCAAGCCATTATTTATTTTATTTCTACCATTATTTATTATTTTCTACGTTATTTTCATACCTTTCCTGCGTTTTAGTTTAATTTATAACATTATTGGTAGTTTGTTTTGGTATAATTAACGTAAAGCTTACCCATACTCTTGCCTACCAGAAGTGTACTCTTGCCTACCAAGTTGTACTTTACTGAGTTAATACGTCATAAAAATGAAGTTCATAAAAATCTAGTTTTCGAAATTGCCATTAGATGGCGCCACCTCAATTTTTCGCTTATGTAAAGTTTGGGAAAGCGGTTTTCAAAACTTCTTTTTTTAATGTAATATGGCTTTTATTCTTCCTAATTTAAGCTGACATCAACAAAATAATTATTTACTAATGAATTGAAGGGGCTAATCGTCAAAATGACTTACAAAATGGCAAAATAAAAATGATGGTGGAACAGAATTTCGTAAACAAACTAACTGTTGCCATTTTGCGTAAAGAAAAACAGCATTTTTCAATCACCGCGTAAGAGAATTATATATAAAGATAAGATACTCAATGCTTTTTTTACGAAATCTGTATTTGTGCATGCCTTAGATGGTATTAAAGTAGAGTCGATGATATAATTAACTATTCAATGAATTCCGAAACTCAAATTCTCGTCAAGAAACTATATATTTTTTAAAGACTTCTCTGAAATAAAAACTTATATCTTCCGTTAGTAGAAAGTATTATTAAAAACACAAAAGCGGTTTCATAAATTTAACTTCAAATTTTAAAATCATTTATCTTCTTCAATCATTTATCTTCATTTCTGTAGTTTTTCGAAAGAAATAGTTTATAATAGTTTTTCAAATGATTTAAATAGTGTTGATATTTGAAATAATTTATTTTCATCAGAAAAAGTATCATCTTTAATTTAGTTTAGAAATTTGTTTATTGTACTTTTGCTTATTAAATCTACATTATACCCAAATCGGGCCCCTCAGCTCAGCGTAATGAATAATTTCCATCCCGTGTTATCAGTTTCACATAAACGCAGTAGAAAAAAGGCGATAACGACGCCAAATATGACGACTCTAATACATTTCCATTTGTTTTTAAATCAGCGGACGCTTCTTTTTTAGCCAATCAGGGTCTCAATCGAGCTTGTTTACTCATCGTACCTTTCGCTTTATGTACAACTTAGGGTGTCCCCGACTATATGTAAAAATCAGTTGAGGTATTGATTATTTATACTTATTTCTTGCAGTAATACTTCAAACTTTCTTAGCTTTGGGGTTAAAACTTCAAAACCGAAACTCATTTCCTTAACTACCGCTAATACCAAAGCGCAATCAACTAAATAATTCACGACATCTCTCAAGGGGGGGACGAAACTTTTTACCATAAACCATAATTCCACCCCAGACATTTCGCGGGGAAATCTTTAATGGCGAACTTTTATCTTCCATTCCAAAAGTATCTCGAAAATTCCCACGTCTTCCACTCGGCTGATAACATCGTTTACTTTCCGATTCCATTTCAATTAGAAAGTGCATCGCAAAAACCTCCATGTGTACACACTTTTCTTAACTTTCCCCCCACCGATAATCAATTCGGAATCGGTCGCTTAATTTCGGTAAAAATGACTTCGACTTCCACTCCCCGAAATTTAACGGTCTTCGCCGGCGATTAATCGCAATCGAACTTTTAATCCTCCTTAATGGCAGCTTGGAACGGAGGGGCGGCTGTTTTTTGCCCTTTGGGCTCGCGGAAAGTGAGGAAGAATTTTATTGGTAGGCAGAACAAACACGGTGGAGCGGATCGGAATCTTATTTAATTAACCCTTCTGAGGCTAATGCGTGGCGATGGAGGCAATGAGGTTCCTAAATTAACGTCCTAGGATCGGGGAAGTTGGTGTCAAGAATTTAAAATGAATCTCCTCGGTCCTGGAATTGAGTTTGGGTCGACTATTTTTCTTTATGGTTGGACGGTTTATAAGATGTTTTATGATTGCTTGTTATTTGAATGTTGTAATTAGGATAAAATTAGTCATTTTGTGCTGATGACATTATCCTTTTAGGCGATTAATCGAGTTTTTTTAGGTATAGGATTGCAGCTTATTTATATGAGGTAATTGAGGAAAAGTATGCTGATTATTTTTTTACTTTAACTTCTGGTTTGGGCGATATTTTAATGACTTGAAGCCAATTGACGGGGATAACAACTGTCTGTCATCGATACCGCAATATTTTATATATTTTTATGTTATAATAAGTCGACACGTATTGCTTTTGGCTGAGTTTTTTTCTATTTTCTTTTGAAAACCATTTTAAATGCAATCTGCTATTAAAATAGAAAGTCATTTGCAAGTCAAAGTGGCTAAAAAGCAAGAGCAAAAACTTTTTGTTTAGCAATATAAAAATAATTCTGGAAGAACAAAATATGATATTTACATACTTTTAATATTTATACAATGCCATGGTATTAAAATCATCACTAAATCACTTTAAAATGAAATTGGGGGTTCAGTACGGCTGTTTTCACATTGGATTCAATGCGACCACAGACAAAACAAGTTTTGAGCCTTCCAAAAGTTACAGTTAGAGTTAATTGGGCAAAAGTAAAAAAAAATATTTTTATTATATCATTTTTTTATCTTTTAATCACAGAATATTACCATATTAGCTTACCCCTACTATTTTTCAAATATCTCATTGCAAGTGATGTAACTATATACTTTCTATATATTAATTTATATCCATTTGATTAATTTTATTTCTACTGTAGAATGCAAGTTAAAACATAGAAAAATTTTAATAATAATTTTAACAAAATCTAAGGACATGCCGTTATTAAGAAACGTATTTAGATTTAAATCAAATTTAGAATTATCAAACAAGTATCCCCTAAACCGGGGCCTAGCCTCTTTTATAGAAAATTAACCAGAAACCAGATGGCAAAGAATACTAAGAACATACTTTGTAACCATCAGATAGTAGATAACAGTCTATCCCTTTGCACTCCAAGAACACTTTGCGTTTTACGTTCTTTTTACGGAACAGTTATTCCTCTTTATGTTCTTTTCCCCATAATTTTTTTTTGCTCATAGGGGAAAGCTAAAGCATAATCTATTTTGGATCTGCAAGACAACAAGTTGAAAAAATATCAGGTTTTTTTTAAA
The DNA here is from genome assembly GCA_963932185.1 of Troglohyphantes excavatus. Lineage (NCBI taxonomy): Eukaryota > Metazoa > Arthropoda > Arachnida > Araneae > Linyphiidae > Troglohyphantes > Troglohyphantes excavatus. Next base: position 62,907,309 of record OZ010669.1, on the reverse strand, counting down.
CGCAAGATCATGATGTTCTCGTTTATTTTAAAGAACAGGGAACCAAAGAACTGGTCGTTCTGTTGGCACCTGACAGGCGACAGTGGAGTGTAAAGGGTTATATTAAAGCCAGTTAACTATTTTAAAGTTTCAAATTTAGTTTTAGTTTTCTAATTCACTATATAAATCTGGAAACTGTAAAGTCAAACATTGAATTGCTGATTGTTAAGTGGAGTTTCAAAGTTAGGCATAGATTACTTATATCGTTGGCTTTGAAGGTGGTTCAACTTCGAAATACAAGCTTCTGGTTAAAACTTTTGAAGGTGGATTAACGTTATTGTGTGAGACGAAACTGACCAGAACCCTTATTCTTCATACTGAGCCCAAACACTCCCCATATCCAAAGATACACCAAGCGTATCAGATCCACTATTTACATGCCCAACTGCCGATGCTCCCGATCCGAAAGCCCCTTTACCTAATCGCAGGCCATTTGTTTAAGTACATCTCTTTTTTTGTCATCCGACCATCTTTCACAGTGAATTTATGTGTATTTATGGCTACATGCGACCCAAAGAAGAAACAAGACAGAACCAAAACAAAACAAAAACATTGGCAGTTCTGCTGTATGTATATTGGTAAACCGCGATCTCAAACTGTCCTAGAAATTATCTCAGATGCATTTCCGAAAAAGAAGACAGACTGGTGGCTAAAATGTAGAACAGGCCATAAAATTCTGGCCATTTGTTTTATGGGGGGGGGGGGAGAGGGGAGGGTTGTACCAGAGATTAGGCACATTGGGCCGTTTAGAGGGGTGACGTTTTCTTGTCGTTGTTTTTGGGAGGGGTGGGGGGGAGATGGGTTCCTTAGATGTGTCCCCCCGATTGGGATTCTTTATAGTTATCGTTGTTATTGTTATTGCGGTCTGGTGAATCGCTGTCGCTGGTGCCTTGTCATTGTTATCGTTTTGGACAGAGTTACTTCGAGAAATGAAAATTTTGTCTTTTTTTTTCTTTTTTTTTTGGTTCGGGAGTATTTAACTGTGATTTTTTTTAAAAATAATAATATATGAGTGCTGTTGATGAGCATTGAGCAAGTGATAATATAGTTGGTTATGTATAACTGTGTAATAACTGACATTTGTGATTTAGTTTTGACTGATATATTAATCTAGTGTTTACTTTAATATATATACTAAACAAAATGCATCTTTTAAATTGATAACAAGTTGCCAGTAAAATACTGATTAAGTGCCATATTATTTATCATGAGTAATAACATTTTTATTATAATTATAATAAGGATTCAATTAATTAGAGTTCGGGAAAGGACACTCATAACCGATCAAGTAATCAGCAAATGAGTTTGGGAAAGTTGACCAATTGTTTTGTCTAAATACTATAAACAATCCAGATAATACATTACTAAATATATAACAGAATGAATAATAGTTGTATGTATATGTTACGTCTATACATATTCAAAATATAATGCCTGACATTTTATACATAGAAATTTATGAGAGTTGAAGTAATATTATTACTAAATTAAATTTTAAAAAAATATTTTAATTTTTATTACAGTATAATTTAAATGAAATTAATTAAATTAAGGTATATAAAAGTTCATGTCTGAGCATTTACATTTTTCAACGGTTTCAAAATTTCTAAATTAATATTTAAAAAATAAATTTTTATTTAAGTTTTCATAATAGTAGACTTGTAATTTAAAATTGTAATAAAATGTAAATTAAGGTATATAAGACTTCATGTCTTATCACTTATATACTTCGACTGTTTTAATATAACTAAATTAAAAATAAGAAAGAAATAATTTTTATTTAAGTTTTAATTATAGTAGACTTTAAATAAAATGTAAATTAAGATATCATATAAAACTTCCTGTCTGAGAATTTACATATTTCAACTGTTTAAGAACAAAGTGGTTAAACAGTGCTTGAATAATGAAGTCATTAAAAGTAATTACACTTGTTGAAAAATTAAACTATTGAAAAAAAAAATCTTAATTTGTGTTGATAAAAATAAATTATCTGGATTCGTAAGAGATATATCTAAAGTAGATATCAAAAGTAGAAACAAAAAGTAGACATAAAAAATAATTAAATTATCTTATTGTTAGGTGTAAAATTTGCTACAAAAACGACTGCTTCTTTCTTTCGAATCAATGGAATTGAATGTCACACAAAGATCCGAATCTCACAATACTACTGCACACTAAAATATTAAACATTTGCAGTCGGGATGTGACTGTCAGTCACCACTTGGTTTGATGCATCAACTGAAGAGGTGATACTCAGGCACCACTCGGAATGATGCATCAGCTGGAGAGGTTACTCTCATTCATCACTTGGTTTGATGCGTAACAGGAGAGGTGAATCTCAGGCACCACGTGGTTTGATGAGTCAACTTGGGAGGTGACTCTCAGGCATATGTTGGAATGATACATCAGCTGGAGAAGTGACTCTCAAGCATCACTTGATTTGATGCATCAACTGGAGAGGTCAGGCTACACTTGGAATGATGCGTCAACTGGAGATGTGACTCTCAGGCACCACTCAGAAGGATGCGTCAGCTGGAGAGGTGACTGCCATGCATATGTTGGAATAATTCGTCAACTGGAGAAGTGAATCTCAAGCATCACTTGGTTTGATGCATCAACTGGAGAGGTGACTCTCATGCACCAATTGGAATGATGCGTCAACTGGTAAAGTGACTCTCAAGCATCATTTGGTTTGATGCATCAACTTCAGAGGTGATTATCAGGCACCACTTGGAATGATGCCTCAACTGGAGATGTGACTCTCAGGCACCACTTTATTTGATGCGTCAACTGGAGAGGTGACTCTCGGGCACCACTGTTAGACGTTCCTTAAATCTGCGGAAATCGCCTGGAATTGCTGGTTCGACCGACCGCAAAAGGTTATAACAATTGTTGCAGATATTATTGAAAAATCCAATGACATTTTCCCACATACCTTCAAATTAAATTTTATTACAAGTACACCAATATCCTATAATTATATTTAAAAAAAGAACGAACATCGCAATCGACTTCTCTAAACGCAGTCCTTTACCCCAAACCCTTAAAACCCGACTCCGTTAAACCGGAGAGACCATTTTTTCCCGTGTTCCCGAACCCTTTTCCTGGATCTCTTCCGATTACGGTTAATGAGGAAACCCCCCTTCTCGTTTCTCGGAAGATCGACAAAAGGGTATTTGCGGCTTCCTAATTGCGGTCCTTCTCGGCCCTTTTATCGGCCACCTCGGCCCCCTTTTATGAGCGGTCAGGGGGCCAGGGCCTCCACTTTTAATTCCCCATTCTTCTTGTTCTTTACTCCTTTCCTTCCCCGTTTGGAGCAAGAATCAGGGATGGTTGGGGTGTTTGCGTATAAATGGGAACAGAAGAGAATGGATACGGTAAAATGTCCTCAAAACAAATATTGATATTATTAAGGTATGATACACTTAGAATAGGTCTGTGTTTACCCGAGGCAATCCCAAAAACTAATGAACCGAATTTGAGTATCTGTTTTTGAGAAATTAAAACCTTAACTTCTACTCTCATTTCACTTGCGTTAAAATTATTAACTATTAAACTATTAAATAATCTTGAAAAAATTTTAGTTATTTTATCCCCTGCACAACACTCACATTTCATAAACGTATACAAATGTTCAGATTCCCATGCATATTGAACAATATATGGGCACGTTGTAATTTGGTCGTAAAATACTGTGTAATACATAACTATTAGAAAGCGATTAAGTCACTTACAGCAAATCGGCCAGCAGAGGGCGTTGCTAGGAAAATTCATTTTTCTAAACGAGTTACCCAAATGTAAAAGCTGTTTAATATATAAATATTTAAAGAATGACATTTTTGTATCAATAGGTACGTTATAACTTTGGCTTCCATTTTAAAGCATAATAAAGCAGCAAAAACCGTATTTTACTAATCAGAACTCAAGAAAGAAATCCGCTGAAGCAAAAGTAGATATATCTAGCGAGCTTAAATATGAACGATTCTGATTAACTGGAATACAAATATAGCATGTTTTGCTCCGTGAGGGAAAAAAATATTTCGACGCGTTGCAAAACAGTTAAAAGCCTTCATTCTGTTGTAAAACAAGTAATGATGTTACTTGTTTTGGAAAAGGAGTAACTTTTTCTACCTTTGCTCAAAAAGGAGTAAAGTGGTTGGCTACGCTTAGTCTTCGCTCCAGTGTTTAAAAATTAAAATGTTAATAATAATTTATTTAGTAATCTGAGAAAATACATAACGCAGCAAAAAATTACTGTCTTCTTCTCCAATTTTGCAAAAAAATAATAATATTGTATTACAATAGCTAAGTTTTCACAATTTTTTCTAATTTACTCAAAAAAGCGTTTTGTGCGTGTAGCTGCTTTTTTCAGCTGGACCACTCGAAAAGCCGGATAGGATGTTTAATTCCTATTTATATTTGCCATGTGACTGTTTATTACCAAAGTTTTGAGAAATGGCTAGCAATTTTTTTAAATTTATTTCATATTACAATTATATGACTTTAATGTTATTTTCAGGGTGATCACAAATTGTTTGGCGATGACGCTGAGCTAGAATATAATATAACTATAAGCACTGGACCGAGGACTCCCACAATTAACATTGCCGTGTCGCGCATACAATTCAGAAGAAAGGTTGAGAAAACATTCATCCTTGGCTATGCGGGAGTCTCACATGACGTCACAGAAATGTTTAAAAAAATTTGTTGGTGGCTTTTGTCTTCTTTTTCTTGTAATTAAGAAAGTAAGTATGAAAAGCATTAAATGTGTAACATTTCATGTATTTTCGAAAGTCAGAATTACGGTTTTACATCTACGCAAAAGAATTTTTTTTCATACCTTCTCTCAAAAAGGAGTAACTTTTTCTACCTTTGCTCAAAAATGGAGTAAAGTGGTCGGCTACGCTTAGTCCTCGCTCCAGTGCTTATTCGAGCTCAGTGGGCGATGATCATTGTACGGATGTATCTCATTTACTTCCATTGGCATAATTAAATATTCTTTTGTCCAACTGTTTCGCTATTATTTTAAACAAGTCTCTTAGCTTTAGCAGTGTTTACTCTAGGCGTTTTTTGAAGGGCGGTCCGCCCCGCCCGCCCTTTTTTCATCTTGATAGCGCCCTCATGCGCCTTTTTCAAAAAGTGCCGCCCTCTTTTGAAAAAAATGCCGCCCCTCTTGCCCTTTTCAGTCAAGCACAATCGTCCTTGCTTTCCTAGTTGTCTTTAAAAAAAGGCATCGATTAATTTTTTTTGTGTGTAAACTGGAATTAAGTTAATTATGACAATAGAAAAAGAACCTCCTTTTTAACTGGGCGTGTTGTGCAATTGCGATGATTCCGCTTTAATTTCGAGCACGGGGCATTCCACAAATCCTATTGATTGCCTATGCTCGCATATGAAATGTAAGTTTTTTTCTGTGTTTTTTTTTTTAAAAAGAAGATGGTTTGGCACGAGGTTACAAGATTAGGCATTTTATTACCAAGTATTGGATTTAAGTAGCATTTTCATCAGTTCTGTAAGGGGTCGGATTGGGTAATGTACAGATTTGGTTTTTAAGGAAAAAATTTATTTACAAATGTTAAATTTTTTATTTTAAGTATTATATTCATAAAGAGACACCAATTTTGTATGGGTCTTTCCTTTGAGATAGCCAGAACTGTCAACAATAGCCCAATATTCAGCTCTAGCGCAATGTTAACCAACATTGGAACTTTTTTTTTGTTTGGTCACGCTTACAATGTGTCAACAGGTGGACACGCCCACCCCAAACTTCTTTTTTTAAAAGTGCCCTTTTAAAAACAAAAAGTGTCTTTCCAAAAACAGGGTGACCTTTTATCGGCAACAGCGCCCTGCCCCTTTTTATTTCTAGAATGAACACTGGCTTTAGTAAAACATACAAAATAGTTAAAGAATAACACAAAGGATGGTTTATTATGTGTAGTAAACACTCAATTCAGTTGGTTCACCATTCCCAAGAAAATGGTGAAGGCAAGGGGGACCCGAGCCCCAAAACCTGGAAAAATTGCTAATTTTTGTTTTCTTCATAAAACGATGATAAATGTACTTAAGAAGGTGTGTACAAATTTTCAAAACAGTAAAAAAAAGGAACATATGTTTTTTTAGATGATTACATACCATTTATCATCTTTTTACATACTTTTCGTCTGCAACAATCGTCATTTACTCAGAATATTTTTTTTTTAATTTTGGTCACGTTTAAAATGATAAGGTTTTGTAAATAATAAACTTAAAACTAAACTGTTAACAGTTTTTGAAGCTCTAATATTTATTTTATAAACGTATGTATAGATTTTTTAAATTAAGTTATAAATTATTTTTTTACAAATTTTTATATTTAAAAATTTGAATATTTTTTGGGTTGTGAACTTAAAATATATTTTTGAAGACAATTAAAACACAAATCTGCAAAAGTATATTCATACGTTTGTAGTATATACTTTGACGTTATTTAATCAATTAAAAAAATTAAAAACATTAAAAATTGAAAAAGGAGTAGTGCTTTTAAAAAAAAGTCTTTTTAAGCTTAAAAAACGCAAAAATAACAAAAATAAATTTTAAAAATATGTTTTTGTTTATATATTGTTCAGAAAAAAATGTTCTAATAATATAAAAAAAATTTAATTGCTGAATTCATTAATAAACAAATTAGGATTTGGGGCTCGGGTAACCCCTTAAATTGAAACACGAATACTTTTTGAGTTGAAGTTTTTTTTTTAATAAAAGATCTTGTGATAAATATTTGATTTATTTTGATAATTCAACCGTACCATTAAGAAACAATTATACTGAATAAACTTGCATCATTATTACTATTTCTTACAAATGTTTAATAGGGTGAAAAAATCTAGACATGCGATCAAGAAACTAGCTATAATTTTTGTAACTTGTCATGTTTATATTCAAACAATATGAGTGACTTTGTAAAAATTCAAATAAACACAACACCAGAACAATTTCAATTCCTTTAATTTTCTTGGCCCCCTTTACCGGCGGGAACACTAAAACAATAACACAGTTTAAAAAAATTCACTCCTTTAAAAAAAAAAATTCAAACCCCCCCCCCCCTAAAAAACAATCAAGGCGATCCGAATGCTAATGTCCGCAATACGCACGGCGAAATAAATCTATCCCGCCGAAACAAACAACAAGGTGCGGAAAATCGCAATTCTTGGCGGCAAACAAAAACCCTTCGAAAAGCAAAAAAACAACAAAAAAATACCACATACCAAACACTCCATTAACTTTAATGGTTCCCTGTCAAATTCAATAAATCAATAAGCTTCCTCATTTGGAAGTCAGGAAACAAATTGTGAGAAAAAGAAATTTGCCCCCGTCTTTTTATTGTTATTTTTTATTCCTTGAGTATAATATCTCCTACCAGACGTTTTTCCAGGGGCGGCGGATATTGGCTAAGGGTGGGGCGTTAAGTTTAAGTAGGGGCTGGGATAGTGGGGCGCTCACTGTAATCGTTACACGTCCCATTGTGGCCCTTTGGCCAACCCCAGAAACAATAATCACCAGCCAAAACCGGCGCCATTAAAACGTCACGGGGTTACGAGTCTCGTGGGTAGGGGGCAAGCGCCGTCTGGTGGTGGAAAAGGGAAAATTGGAGCTTTTTTTCTGTTTTGAAATTCTACGGAATGCTTTGAATGAATGAAATTATTTTTTTGAAGCAATTTTTATAGTTGTATACTTTAAAAGAAAAACAAATCTAGGTAAGTAAAATATAAAAGTACCGACGCAAATTTATTATTTTAAACTAAATTTGATTAAAATATTTTTTTTTTCATATATGCTATGAATGAACTGTTTTGAAATACTACACAAAGTTTGGACATTAAATTTTTAATAGTTTATTACTATGTACGTGTATTTATTTAAAATGTATAATAAATATTCATATGTATTTATATTGAAAAGTAATACAAAATTTGTTAAAACAAAATAAACTGGACATGTTATTTTGTTTTCGACGTGCTGTCTAAACTATATCGTTGCTACTATGTGGTAAAATGTGCTTTCTTAAAAAATATTTCTTTAACTACAGGAAAAAAAACATATTAATTTTATTCAAATTTAACGTATGTGAGGAATTTAGTTACATAATGATCAACGCCATAAAAAAAAATATTAGAATAGGAAAAATGAATCACTCGAACCAGGGATCTCTTGGTTCGAAGTCACATTTGCAATCGACCGAGCCAGAAAGGCTCTTTTGAATTCTGCAATACACATATAAAAACCCCAATTTGAACCGACAGAGCTGATACCAACGGAAAGGAGTCAAAGCAAATGTATTTTGAAAATATTTGGATTATTCAATGTAAAAGAGATACTTAGAAATGAGTACCTGAACATACTCGTTTTTCTTTGAGCATAATTGCATTGTAAATGAGCAATGACGTACTTAAGTTTAAGTAATCGTACTTTCTCAAAAATGATAAGTGTAATTTAATATTGTTAATTTAAGCTTCTGTTCAAGCCATCTTAACAAAGCGACCTGACGAAATGAAAATAGTTGTTCAGAAGAAGGTTTTTCATATTATCTGATGTCGAATGTTGAAATTGAAACTGAGTTAGTACAACTCAATTATCTTACTTCCCATTCTTTTGGCACACCTTTTTAACATTTCTTCTGTTTATAACTTTTACTCGTCGCTCTGGTACTTTGAGCATGGATCCTTTGTAGTAGAGGAGTCATGACGTCCCTCTCGCTAACATCAAAGTGAAGACAACATGTATGGCCTCAGATACGTGGTTAATTACGTCATTCCATTCAAAAATTTTCACTGTTACACATTTCCCAATTCATCAGCCAATCGCGAGTATTTTTTAATTCAAAATTTTGAAGATATGGCACATAATATGGTCCTTTTGCTCTAAGATATGAGCTTCACGATTACGACGTTATATTCTCTGTTCTACAGACCATTCATGCTCGAAGCTCTGGTAGTAAAACGGATAAGGACCTGGACTGTTTTAGGATATGGATTCGATTCTCGCTAGGTCTTGGTTGTAATCGTTTATATTTATTGAAAGTGATTTATGAAGATTCCTTTGAAGACGTTGTGCATTCTTTTGAAACACCTTTTTACAAAAGTCTTCTATTTATAAATTATTCACGTCGCTCTGATTGTAGTACAATGAATAAGTATTTGCAATGAGGATCTGAGTTCAATTCCCAGTTAAGTAAGTCCCTGTTATAATTGTTGATATTTATTGAATGGGATTTATGAAGCAAGCCGAAGTAATCAACCAATTGCTTATTTTTACCCATTGCACTCATTTTTGAGTACATGTCTTTTTCAAAATTGAAACTTATGTATACGAAACTATGATAAGCATCGAATGTACTCCAAAATGAGTAAATTTTACTTATTTTTGAGTACCTATTTTTTAACAGTGTTGTTTTGCCAAAACTCAAGGGATACAATGACGGAAGGAATGTCAAAATTCATAAAAAAAAAAACCTTGACGATCACATAATACTTAAAAATGAGAGTATTGATGTACTGATTCCCAGGAGCATAACCTTCTATACTAAATCCCCTACAACACCGGGCACCATCGACCTGCACATATAAATATTCACAACATGCCCCTACAAGATTTCTTTCAAAACACAAACACACATCTTGTCAAATGATATCTGAATATCAGCATATGACGACATGAATAGCATACACCCTTTCCAAATTAACACTATTTTCCTTGGAGGCGCCTCGGAAGAAAAAACACGTGCAGGGAGAGGGGGGCGGGTAAGATTTACCCAGCGAATATTAAGCCATGTTTACGGCCCTTACGGCAAAAAAAAATATATATATAGTAAAAGCGCCCCTCTATATGCATGACAAAGTGCTCTGATTTATTTGCAAGTGGCAATCCTATTCTGTCCGGTACTTTGACGAACTCAAACTGGATGGGGGGGGGGGGGATCCTACTGTCGAGGATGCGCCCCGAAACGAGCTTGTCGTTTTTTTTTTCAACTTTCCTGCTGAATGCCTAAGTGTAACAAAAAGAAGCATCTACTAACGAAAAGCAAGGGGGGAAATGGCATTTCCCTACCTATTTTTTTCCCCACCTATTTTTCCCTCCTTTCGTCTTCCGTGCTATGCTCTTGGCCTTTATAAAGAGGGAAAGCTTTTTGGGTGGGAGAGGAGTGCGCGCATTTGAATGTTATTTATTTTAGATAAGATCGTGTACAGAGAATTCGGAATACACTTGGCTTGATAGAATCGAGTTTTTATGTTTTCGGATATTTCGTCGAGATTCTCTATTTTTTATTTGTATCGGGCTTTTGCTGTGTATTTCGAGAAGGATGCAAGCAGATCATTGGATTGTACCCAGAAACGTTGTGTTTTAGCATGTATATTATGCGCCATGGAAAAGTTGCTGTGCAATTTTATCTTGGAATGTCTCAATCGGTGGTTATTGACATGTAACCAATTAGATTTTTGGTTTTGTTTTGGTTAATTAACGTCGCACTAGAGCAACACAGTGGGCTATTGGCGACGGTTCAGGGTCAATCTCGAAGGAAAGACCCGGGAACACATACATATTCACACACACATTCATACATGCACCTTGTTATTTTAGAACCATGGTCAGATGACGAGGAAACACCTGAACTGGCACCCAACGCCTTCAATAGACGTCGGGACTTTGGACCTCGATCAGATTTATCGTGCACCAGTCCCGTATACACGCCGTTAATTTTTTCGGATGTTCTGGACGACTTTTCTAGTATTTTGTAGCAAAGCTGGCAACACTCCGATCACAAGATCACTACTTTTTTTTTTACTTTTCTTTGTCAAGTCAATCGCCTAGGATCGAACCAGGAATATTTGGATTCCCAGCTGACGCCTTTAACCACTCGGCCACTTAGGCCCCGTAACCAATTAGGAACGCAGTGTAAGAGGTCAGAAATATTGTAAATTTATTTATAACTACACCAAAAAATTTACTTAAAAATGACTACCTGAACCTACTCGTTTTTCTTTGAGTGCAATTGCAAAGTAAATAATCGATGACGAACTTAAATATAAGTAACAGTACTTTATCACAAATGAACAGTGTGATTTAATATTGCTAATCTCTCCTCTTCTATTCAAGTCATCTTAACAAAGCGACCTGACAAACTCAAAGTAGTTGTTCTGAAGATGGTTTGCAACATAATTTTATGTCGATTGCTGAAATGGAAACCGAGTTATTACATCTCAATTATCTTACACTTCTTTTTGGCACACGTTTTTAACATTTCTTCTGTTTATAACTTCTTTACGTCGCTTTGGTATTTTTACGGATAAGGCTCTGGATTGCGCCCCAGGATCCGGTATGTCTTGGTTGTAATTGTCGATATTTATTGAAAGTGATTTATGTAGGTAGCCTATGTAGGCTAGCATATACTCTTTTTATTCGTTTTTATTCATTGTACTCATTTTTGAGTTCATGTATTTTTCAAAATTGAAACTTATGTATTTGGGCAGCCTATGTAGGCCAGGAAATATGGAGTAGGATCTATGATAAGCATCGAATGTATTAAAAAATTAGTATATTTTACTTATGTTTGAGTACGTACCTATTTTTAACAGTGTAGCAAAAACACCCATTCTTTGCACAGGTTTAATGAAAACGAAAATAGAAATACATGAGTCTATGGCCTATTGAAATACAAATAATAACCTTAATATTAGTGGATTTTATATATTTTTTTCTTCATATTTTTGTTATTTAAAAAAAAATATGTTTATGTCAAATGATTGGGATGGTAAAGATATGGTAACTAATCCTTATTTAAAATATTATACAAATAGACGCACACTGTGAAAAAGGAAAAGCGTATAAAATACACGCACCTAAGAATTGGATGTAAGAGATGCAAGTTACGATAACTCAATTCTTTTTTAACATATCAACATCAAGTACATTTTTAAAAAAAATCTGGTCTACTTAGCTTGTCACGTTGCATTAAGTTTGGTTTAACAGATTCTGAGATATTCGCTGATAATTTTTAATGTTGTCCCATTTGGAAAATATATACAATTTTATAGTTACAACTCAACTCTTTATTAATGTATATAAATATCAAGACGATAAAACCTGTTACCCAGTAGAAGCTGAGATTCATAGTCTGATCAAAATCGGATTATTAGTTTCCGAAATATGAGCGTTCAAACATATACTACATATCTTTATTTATACTAGTATAAATTCTAAAAAAGTAGTATAAATGTTAAAAAATACATATTATTGGTTATATGTGTTTTCAAAGTTAGATATATAAAGTAATTCGTGCTAAAATCAAAATGCATGTCGAAAGATTTATTTTAGTATATTTAATTATTTATTTTTAATTTTGGTTGTTATCATTTACTGATAGTATCTTAATTTTTAATAACGTAAATTAATGTTTTCTGCGATTTTATTATTTGTACACATTTTGATTCTCAATTGAACACATAATGGGGGAAAATAAAGTTAGGCCTTAATTACATAATATAAAATCCGTTTCAATCAAAACTATTTGCAGCAAAAAATTTGAAATATTTTAATTATTTTACCAAATATCAATAACTCTAAATGTACAAACATGCAAAGTCAATCATGTAGATGTGCTTTAAAACAACAGATATTTAAATAAAAAAATTATTCACTCAGAAGATTAGAATAATATTGTGGATTTATGTTCAAATTTCTTGCTTTACTTCGTTAAACGAATACTTAACCAGTGATAGCTAATAATTAGTTATTCAAAACTTCCGAATTTTTTTTCTATGTCATAAAATAACACCATTTTTAATTAGTTCGATACTAATATCCATATTGTGGTTAGATTTGTTAGGAAATTGCTAATTAGAAATGATGATTAGGAGTTTTATGTTATGCGTTTTATCTTTATGACAAAATATATTTAATTTTTGACTAATATTTGAGTGCCTTTAAATAATTTTAATCTTAAAGGTAATTAATTTTGCATTATCATTAATATTAATTAGAAATTAAGATTCCGTTTTTTGTATATCTATTTGTTTTAAGTTACTTGTACTAAAGTTTAAAATAAGTCAATTATTATTAAGTGTAAATAAAACGTTTAGTCGAAAATTTAAATAATTTAAAATTTAAGATATTGGGTATTACTATATCATAATAATTTCAATGGAATATTGACTCAATAATTAATTTTATAAAAAAGAAAAATCAAACATTATTTTTTTTTAAAAAATGTCTCTTTTTTAAAAAACAGCTTTATATATATTTTTTGATTTTTTATATGAACAATGAACTTAATATTCAAGACTATTTTTACAAGACTATATTTTACGAGAAACACGCTGATCAGTGTTAGTGTTCCTATATTATTCATTTTTCTAAATAATGTACTTATTTTTATGCGATTGTATACAGTGAGTATTTTAATATTTTGAGAGTGCGTACGATTAAATATAAACTTTTTATAAGATAAATTTTGCGAGATTCACATCGGTAACCATATTATTTATAAACAACGTACTCAATGTATTCAATCGCATAAAGACAGGTACCTTTTTTAGAAAATTCAATGTTATAGGTGTAATGGCACTGATCAGTGCCTTTCTCGTAATAAATAGTCTCGAAAAATGAAAAGCATCGCATTAAAGTTCATGGTTCATATAAAAAATAAGAAGTTAAAACGCTCTTGAAAAAATTGGTGAAAATTTATGAAAAAGTGCAATTATAATACCGAATTTTTAATTTCAATTCTGGCACAAAAACAATTAACAAGGGTTGCCGTTTTCTAGCCGCCATAGCTTCAACGCAGAACACATCAATCCAAATATTTTATCAAACATTAAATAAGGAGGTTAACTTTGATAAAAGAAACTTTGACAAACCTCGACTTTTATTAAACTTCACCATCACACTATTGTATTTCTTTATAAAACTTATTTTATTATTAAAGATTTTTGTCAAATAACTTTTTAAAGTTTAATACCGGGGCCTATTACAAATTTTCAAATTGATGACGTGGATGCAAAAACAAGGCAGCTCCCGTTTTCAAAATTGTTCGGGAAGGACGAGAAACCCAGTAAAAAAAGTCAGCATGAAACCTTCATCAAAATTGTCAAATTGAAGGTTTTTTGAAGGATATTGAAACCAAAAACTGCAGTTTTTTTACGTTTTTAATTTTCCTGCATAAAACCTTTAAAATATCTGCATTTTCCCTTCATGATTAAAAATTGAAGGTTTTTTATGAAGGTTTTTTGCAGTTTTTATGAAGGACATTGAAACAAAAACCTTTAATTTTATAGATCTTCAAAAAAAAACTGCAGTTTTCCTGCATAAAACCTTCAATTTCAAAATTTTGATGAAGGTTTTATGCTGACTTTTTTTGCTGGGAACACTGAACGTTTCTTTCATTGTATAACACAAAAGCACAACTCCTTTTCCTTTGTATCTTTAGAGCCATTGTTCAGAGCTATCTGGGTCCTGCAATAATCCTTAGATGATTATTTTTCTTCATAGGAATAAGCAAAAATCAGTAAACAATGGAGCTGCCTTGTTTTTGCACCCACGCCATCAACTGTAATCCCTAAAACAGTGGTTCTGAACTTTTTTTCACACATACCCATTAATAAAACTTTTCATTTGTGAGGGTACCCCCATTTCTCATATCTCTTCTTAACTATCCCTCTCTGCCATTGGTTCTCAACTATTTTTTTTTCACGTACCCCTTGATAAAACTTTTCATTTATGAGTACCCCCTTCTCTCAGAACCCTTCTCACCTATCCCTCTATGCAAACAAAAGCTTGTTTTTGTTCGGCAGTAATTATACGTTTTTTCTTATTCCTATCAAGAAAAAAAACCTGGTTAGCTGGCAAATTCCTCAAAGAACCCAAATTGATGACATTCATCGGCTTTAATTTTTTATTTTACATATTACATTTATTTTTTAATTTAGGTGTTTTTGTTCGGCAATAATTATATTTTTTTACTTATTCCTATCAAGAAAAAATCCTGATTAGCTGGCAAATTCCTCAAAGAACCCAAATTGATGACATTCATCGGCTTTAATTTTTTATTTTACATATTACATTTATTTTTTAATTTAGGTATTTTTGTTCGGCAGTAATTATACTTTTTTACTTATTCTTATCAAGAAAAAATCCTGATTAGCTGGCAAATTAATCAAACGACCCAAATTGATGACATTCATCGGATTTATTTTTTTATTTTACATATTACAGTTATTTTTTAATTTAGATGATTTTTGCCATTACTAATATTTTTGCGTACCACCAACCTGACCCCCATGTACCCCCAAGGGGTATGCACACCACAGGTTGAGAACCGCTGCCTTAAAGGGATGCGATGTGCAATACCCCCATCACATCCCTTTTAATTAATATCCATCCCTCATCTCTAACCGCAACCGCAAAAGAATAATAACACCCTATCCCACAATTCCAAACCCTTCATCATCACAGCCGTCTCCCCCGACACCTGCCGTGCGGGGGCGGGGAGGGATGGACACCCAACCCTTCGGTGACCAAAGTCATTAGGGTCAGACCGATATGATTCTTTCAGTTAGAAAGCCCCCCCCCCCCCACCCCTTCTTGCAATCTATCTCGGAAACAAGAAGAAGATATCGAGGGAGCTTTTCTCTCTCTTGCGGTGACCAAAAGGAAACCTAATCATGGCCATCCTCTCCCCCCCCCTCCCCCCGGGGGATCCATTAGTCTTTTATAGGGGGGGTGGCAGTAGGGAAAGGGGTTTTTGATGGACACTGTAATTATCTAACGTGTCCCAGCGATCAGGTCTAATCGGGGTGCCCTTTGATCGCCGGCCGACTGCTGGACCTGACAAGCGAGCGGACGCCTCTTCATTAGAAGTTGCTCTTGCTCCTGCTCCCTCCCGCTCGCCAACCCACGTCTTTGCTTAAGCCCAGGGGCTATCGGCGATGTCAATTGGAGGAGGCCTGTTTCATCAGAGGTTCTCAGTCGTGTTCCTTGTTTGTTTTTTCCTGTGGATTTTTTTTTATTTTTTTTTCCTGGGAGGGTGTTTTTTTTATCGTTTTTCTTGGAGATTGTTGCAGAGGTTTCTGATATGTTTGCCTGATATTGGGTTTTTGTATGCTTGAAGTGAAGTGTGGTGGGTTCAATGATTAGATTATGTGCAAAACATTGTATACATGGGAAGGCTGACTATTGTTTTAGTGAGCTGTATTTTCAAAAAATCGCAAAACATGTAATATCACTTTTATTTATATTCGCTTATACGCATCTATTAGAAACATTACAAATAAACCAACATAATTCGTTAATTCCAACTAGCAAGGCCTCATTATCCATTAGCAACGTTGGATATGATCTTTAGACTTCCTTTTATGGGAATCTATGTTTAAGTATAATAAAACTACATAAAAATAGCTTTTTGACTTATATAAAGTGACAGTTAGAATTTTTACGGGTATTTACACAAAATTTTAATTTTTTAATATATATATATATATATATATATATATATATATATATATATATATATTTCAGTGAAAGCAACTACACTATTTTGCCCTTTTTTTAACCGCTCCGAGAGTTAATTGTAAAAGTTGTATTAGTTCTTAAAAAACGACATTAAATACTTACTTTTTCGAGGTGTTAAGAATGGGAAGTAAGATAATTGAGTTCTAATTACTCAGTTTCCATTTAATAAATTTGCATCAAATAAAGTGGGAAACCATTTTCTGAACAGCTATTTTAAGTTTGTCAAGTCGCTTTGTAAAAGCTGATATGAGCAAGCGCTGGCGCTAAAGCTGATATGAGCAATATTAAACCAAGCTTTCCAGATTTGAGAAAATACGATTACTTAAATTTGAGTATGTCATCGCTCATCTACGATGCAATTGTACTGAAACAAAAACGAGTAGGTTCATGTACTCATTTTTAAGAACTTTTTTTACAGTGTAGGTTTAGTAATTTAATTATTCACGAAATTCTCTTCAGAGCTACAAACCAACCCAATAAAATTTTTGCTGTCCCTGACATTTTTGCAAGAAAGAAAAATTCACTTTCCCAAAGTACGGTGGACCTTCAGAGATAAGGATTAATAAATGATCTCACGTATCTCTAACATAGCCCACATCTACGCTCCCCAATCTCCAGCTTAAAGGTGTTAAAAGAAGAGTTTCACGAGTAAAGACATGGTAGGCTACGCGCATAAGCCTGTATGTCAAAGTCAGGATAGAACCGAACAAAAATCCCATCTAAACCCCTTTGGCTCCTGGAAAAATCGGCCTCCTACACCTAGATAAAAGCCCATAACACGAAAAATTTGAGTGATATCCGAAAACTTTTTCCAATAGCTAAAGGGCTGCGGCCCGATTTGCAAAAGGGGTAAAAAAGGGGTACGGAAGACCCGTCACTCAAAAAATCGCAGACGAAATATCGGCATTAAAGGGCATAATGATGGATTAGGGCCTTATCTCTTAACACCCCTGCAGTCAAACGATTTTTTAACAGAGGGGGCGGGAGATATACTCCGCGGTCCATGGGAATAGCACCCGTGTTCTATCGAAAGTTCGATCATGCCCGCTTAAAAAATGTTCCATGGGATGTGCAGGTGTGGGAATAGCGTTGCAGGTGCGGTGGAGATAGTCAAAATGTAGTGGGGAAGATAAAGCTGAGTCAATGCCCAGGGCTCGAAACTTCTCAGCTCAACTCTTCTTGAGTTTTGAGATACAGCGGGAGATTCGGTTATTTTTATTGTTGTTGAGCTTCTCGGAGCCCAGAAAAAGTAAATACTTTAAAATGTTTCATTTTTCACATGGAAGGGAGGGTTGATAGGTGTTTTCAGGTTAAGACGCCGCTAAAATATGAATAAAAGCTGGTACCCTCTGTTAAGCATCGGAGTTGGGAGAGATTAGCTGTTTGGGGTTGTTTGCAAGTGCCACTTATGGTTTCGTGTTTCTAAGTATTGATTCGCGGTATCAATATCTTTTAATGCATTGGAGGTTCTATATATAGCTAATAATGTTTACTCTTCAAAGGAGAATATTATATTCCATAAAATATTGATACATATATTACAGGATTAAAATGATCAGTCTAGCTTCAAAACCAGATATATCCACTTTTTTCGCAAACTCGTTTTCTTATATTTTTCACAAGGTGAAAGGGTGTGACAAACTTTATTTTCGTCAGGAAATTTTATGAGGGAAAAATGGAGAGCTGAAAAGAAAAGACACGAAACAATGATTTTTTAATTAAATTGGACTAGGATTAAATTTTAAATTTGTTTCTGGGTAGTTTGCATGAAAGTTATTATAATGAAAGTGAGGGATTTGGGATTGGATTGGTTTGGTTTGGTTTGGATTGGTTAATTAACGTCGCACTAGAGCTGAACAGTGGGCTATTGGCGACGGTTAAGGGCCTATCTTGAAGGAAAGACCCGGGAACTATGTCCCGTATTTTTGAATCGTGGTCAGATGACGAGGACAACACCTGAGCTGGCACCTAACGCCTTTAATAGACGTAGGGACTTTGGATTTCGATCAGATTTATCGCGCACAAGTCCCGTATACACGCCGTTAGTTTTTTGTGGATGTTATGGACGACATTTTAATATTTTGGTAGCGAAGTTGGCAACTTTCCGATTGCAATATAACTACTTTTTTACTATTATCAGTCTAGTCCGTCGCACAGATTCGAACCGGGAACCTTCGGATTAACAGATGCCACGTTAATCCACTCGGCCACGGAGGCTCCGATAGGGATTTGAGTCGTTAAGGGATAAGACCTTTATTGCGCGATGTATTTGCTGTTTTCAATGTAGTCAACTCGACAGATGTAATTGTGGATTGGAACAAAAACAGCCAACATCAATTTTCTCACTTGTTGACATTGGTTGTCTTTGTACCAAATCACAGATATTTGAGCGGTTTATTTTCAAAACAAGAAATATCCACATTTTTCTCAAAATATATGTTTTATATTTTTCACAAGTTCTCAATGGACTACATCACATTGCAAAATTGACCACAAGTGCTTGAACCCAATATAAAAATCCATTCAAAGTTATTGGTTTAGATTCCAAATTACCTGTCTGTGAGTCGTTTCGGCGTCTCCTGTTAAGTATTTATAAAAATGGATCCATCTGGTTTTGAAACAAGGCAGTTCGAATATGAGTAACGTATAATACCTGATTTAGATAATTTCAAACTGTTATATAGACAAGTACCGTTATAGAATGCCTTTAAATGATATTCTTTTGTAATTTGGAGAATGCATTCTTTCAAGGTAATGCTTATGACACCATTTGTCTACATTTATACAGAAAAAGAAGTTATATTTTTATGAAGGAGCACTTTTCGAACGTATCACTACAACGTTAACCCTGAAAAAAGAATTATTAAACATTTAAATGTGGGCTGGGATAGCATGCGTCACATAATCCTAGCAATGGACTTGTACAATTTTGACCACAAACTAGGGGTGAGGATTTTTAAAGCATTTGAGGTCTGAAGTATGCTGTTTGAAGCAGAACAGGTAATTACATGATTTCGCTTGACTAATGGTTTCTACAGAGCGTCTTCAGCTTGGCTTTTCAGTTTTTCAACCACGTAATTCAGTTGCAATGATAGCTGCTTGACAAAAAGCGATAAAAAGCGACAATCAAGCGATTTACTGTTAAATGTGAAACTGTTTAAAATCGAAAAATAACTCAATTTGAGGTAACACAAATACACTGTTAAAAATGTCAGTTCAACGATGTACAGTATCTTGGTGCAAAACAGAGGTCTGCAGCAAATTACGCCATATTATGGTGGAATCTGGGTTGAACCATAGAGTAATGATACAAATAGAGGAATAAAAATGTTGATTTCCGTGTGTCCATCATTGAAACCACGTGATATGTGGAAATGCCAATTCATTCATGCGCCAATATTACTTGGCAGGCCGTGGCGACTTTAAGAACTAAACGAGATTGAAGTATTGTAATATGGTTTTGTGTTTAATTTTGTATTTAAATATAGTTTTTTTGAACGAGTGGCACAATTTAAGGGAGTTTAACAGATATATTAAGGAGATTTTTCTTAATTTGTAGTTTTGAAATAATTGCATTACGTTTTAATGCAAAAAATTTACCATGAGCGAAGTTCTTTCAATTGTTATTTTGTATACTTCAATAGGAAAATATGAACAATAAAACCTGAGAAATATAAAGAGTTTTGCTTCTTCGAGTATTGAACACAAATAAAATATTTTTGTTTCGTTAATGAAGAGGAAATATTTAGCGCATATTGTTTGAAAATAAATAAATGCGTACATATATGTTAAAAAGTTGAATACGAACAGAACGCCTTATCACCAAAAGAGAAGAAAGTGCGCCAAATTTGAAACTCCTGCAGATGTCTGAACGCCAAATGTGGCAGCGCTATAACCACGTGATGTGAGTTTTTCTTTTCAATGTTGACACCGCGGCCTTACGAGAGTCTGGTATTGAAGGCGCTCTCTATTTAATATTACAACTCTCTGGGTTGAACCCAAAATCCTTTATCAGAATAAAGCGGAGGTTTCACCGATAATTGATTCAACCTCTTGAACTGCAACCGAGTTTTCGCTTTCGCTACATCCACAAGCCCCTCCAATAATCCCCTCCAAGAAAGACAACGACGAACAATGACCTCCGTGGCCCAGTGATAACGGCGTTCAGCTATGAATCAGAGGATTCCTGGTTCGATACCAATCAGTGCACTTGACAAAAAACAGTAAAAAAAGTTGTGATCTTGCAGGGTTGCCAGCATCGCTACAAAAATACTACTACTAAAACATTAAGAAAACTCGAATTTAGAGTTTTATGCAACGTTTGTTGGTTGGGCATGATAAGTATTAGATTTTTTTTCGGCTAATCACCTATCGTTTTGGTGCAACGGTTCACCACTGAATGGTATCCGTAGTGGCACCGTAAAATGGTGAAACTAAGCACCACATGCTGGTTGCAGCTAATTGGGTACCAAATTTTGGTAAGGTCGTAATAATTTGTTAACATTGTATCCCCTGAGAAGTATTGAATAATACAACTACGAACTCTTCTATAAAAAGACAGCACAACTTAATTGATAGCTCTTGCACAACAATCAATAACACAATAAATTTTACAACCCCCCCCCCCCCCCCCCCCACGTGATGACTATCTCAAAAATGTAACGAATGACTCAATTACGACGACTGTGACAAGTCCGCATCGCGAAACTCCTGCAATTGTTTGTCTTGTCTTTATCCGGAATCTCTTTTTCCCGTCCCGAATTCCCAATTTTCCTTCGATAACAGCGTCCGGGGGGGGGGGGGGGGGGGGGGGAAAGGACGTCGATTTTTGTCTCGTTCCTTGGCGAGATAGTAGTGACAAATTCCACCTCTGATGCCCTCTTTCTTATTGGACTTAATCCGTTTACGGGGGTTTCCGCTGGAAGCTTGTCACAAACGGTTTAGGGCATCTTGAGACTGAGCATGTACCGGAGGGCGGGAGGGGGGAGGGGGGGGGGGGGGGGTGGCGGTGTTTACTTTTCTCACCTTTTATCTGGTTGAAGGATTATTTGCGATTTCGCTTCGCTGTGTGGCCCGGCGTTGTTTGATGGAGTGGGGAATGAGTGCATGATCGTAACTTATTGATGCAATTTGTCTGTACTTTATAACATTTTACACTGTAAAAAAAATGGTACTTAAAAATGAGTACCTAAACGTACTCGTTTTTTATTGAGTTCAAAGTCATCGTAAATAAGCGATGACGTACTCAAATTTTATATATTCGTACTTTCTCAAAAATGAGCAGTGTTATTTATTATTGCTAATCTCAGCTTCGGTTCAAGCCATCTGAACAAAGCGACATGACAAACTTAAACTAGTTCTTTTGAATATGGTTTTCCATATCATTTGATGTGGATTGCTGAAATTGAAACAGAGTTATTACGACTCAATTATCTTACTTCCCATTCTTTTGAAATACCTTTTACAAAAGTCTTCTGTTTATGAATTCTTCACATCGCCCTGATAGTAGTACAATGAATAAGTTCCTGGAATGCGGTGCTTGAGGATCTGGGTTCGATTCCCGGTAAGTCTTGGATATAATTGTTGATATTTATTGAAAGGGATTTATGAAGACAGCCTATGGAGGCAAGCAACTGCTCTTCTTATTAATTTTTACTCACTTATGACTGCATGTCTTTTTTTTTAAATGAATCTTATGTAGTAGGTGATATGATAAGCATCGAATGTAGTAAAAATGAGTACATTTTACTTATTTTTGATAAACTATTTTTAACATTGTACGATGCGAAATTTAATTACATGTTAATGTTTGTTGTTATCAAGGTTAACACAGCGTAATGATGATAATTCAATTATTTATAAGTATTCAGATTTAAATTATCATTTATTATCACGTGAAAATTATTTTGGTGACTCAAAAATTGTCATTATGTCTTTGTTAGGTGTTTATTTAAAATAATTTTTTTTATTAACAAACTTGTAAAAATACTCAAATAATATGTTTTCACCATGTAAAAGTTCTTTAGAAATAATTTTATTTTTTAATATAAAAAAAGTTATTGTTTCAACTTCAGATCATAATATATAGCTCTGATTATATAAATATTGTGTAACATTAATTTAATCTCATTATAACAGAAATCCATAAACTAAATAATTCTTTAAAAGAAAATCTTGCATTCTACTTTCCACACATAATGTTGTTTTTTTTCGTTTTTTTGTAAACCACATATTAAAAAGTGCTAAAATCTCATAAAAATTGTTTTATTAAGTTCTTTCGATATGTCATGAAATTACTAAAAGGGGAATTACTGAAAGAAAACTAAGGTTTCAATAAATAAATAAATTATAAATTTATATATATATATATATATATATATAAAGAAAATTTAATGTTTTTAAAATGCTTATTTAATAATATAAAATTTAGCTACTGTATTTAGGAAGTAAATTTATTAAAAATACCTATTGTATAAATATAATAATTAAAAATTTCTGTGGCTTCTTAAAAATTTACATAGTTTCAAAAAGCAGGTCCGAGTCAAACACCTTGTTATTAATATAAACTCAACCAATAGCAGAAACACACAATTTATTACTTTTTCTCAAATACATCAAATAACATATTGTCACCCAAAAAACACAATTCCAACACCACAACACATCTGAAAGTGTCACATTTCCAAAAAGATTTGGGATATTTCCTCTTCCAAAAACAGAATCCGCAATCAACAATCAATCCCATCCAGAAACCAAAAACATTTCCATCCAACCTGAAAGCCTCTCCAATCCGTTACCATTAAACCCACATCTTGGCGATCTTTAACAGCTGTCGTAGTGGGGCCTGTCCATTAATTCCATCATTGCATCCAGGCTCCTTTTTAGCCGGACTTAAGGAAAGAGTGGGCTGCTTATATTGGTGTGTGTGTTCAAAGGGGGCGGGATGGTCCGGCAAACATTTATATCCCCCCCCCCTATCCTAACTATGGGCTATCTTCTCCATTAGCCCGGACTCGTGGTTAGCAGTCCATTATAGGTCTAGATATTCTCCTGCCCGGAACCACTATCCTCAATCTGCTCTTATCCTGCTTTTGGTTGGGGTTGCCGAGTTGTGGGTTTATGTCGCCAAGGGTGCGTCGCCAAAGGGAAATTATAAATTGAGAAGCCCAGATGCAGAACTGGCTATATGCATCAAAAGCTTTTTTTTAAAGCCAATCTAAAAAAAACCTGTCAAAACTTGTGTTAATACATTAATATTTTTTGATGTTGAAGAAAAATACATCAATTTTTCACTTTAATGCGTAAGTTTTCTTAGATTAATGAATCTAAATATTAATTTTACGTAACTTATTTTGTAACTAGAAAAAGGATTTGACAGTTTTTGCGAACTGAGTGGGTCGCCATTTTGTTTTGTTCAAAGAGCAAAAGCTGCTTTAAAATGTGGGGTTAATGCAGTTTTTTAAAGTACACTAAAGTTCATAAGACAAATTAAAAAGGGCAAATTGCTGCTTCACCCAGCACAAAATGTCAGCATAAAACCTTCATTGAATTGTAAAATTGTAAGGTTTTATGAGGAAAAACTGCAGTTCTGTTGAAATGAATGTTTTTGTTTCAATATACTTCATAAAACTTGTGAAAACCTTCAATTTTGAAGTAGTGAAATTGAGGTGCGTACATGCAAAACCAAACATGTCAAAATATTTATATACAATTCTCTTACCTGGTGATTGAAAAACGCTGTTTTTCTCTACTCGGATAGGCAACAGTTAGTTTGCTTACAAAAATCTGTTGCGTCCGCATCTGTATTTTGCCATCATGTAAGCCATTTTGACGAATAATCCCTTCAAATCATTGGTAAATATTTATTTTGATTATGTCAGCTTAATTAGGAAGAATATAAGCCTTATTATGTTAAAAAAAGAAGTTTTGTAAAACGTAACAAAACTGCAAATTTACGGAAAATTGCGGTGGCGCCATCTGTTGGAATTTTTTAAAACTATATTCGTATGAACTCCATCTGTATGACGTATTAACTCAGTAAATTACACATTTCTGGTAGGCAAGAATATGGTAAGCTTAATGTCAATTATATCCAAAACAAACTACCAATAAAGTTAAAAATTGAGCTAAAACGCAGGAAAGGCATAAAAATAACTAGAAAAATAATAAATAATGGTAGGTTTGCCAGTGGTATTATTGTTTTCCATTTGTAGTTGAAAAAGTTTGAGTTTTCTTTAAATTTAATAGATATAGCTTCCAAGACACACCCCAACGCTTTAGGTTTTAAAAATGTGCCAACATCGAAATTTTTAAGAATATAAAGTTTACGTGTAAGGGTCAAAAAACTGAAATCCATGGACGTTCAGCTCCGTCAGAGGGTTAAACATGTTGAAAATTCGAAGGTCTATATAAATGGCAGCATCTATCGATATTGTTTGTGCTTTTTTGGGGGGATTTATGGTATGCTTGTTTTTGCTGGCATGATCTTCATTTATTGAACGTTAATTCAGATTTTTTTAAAGATTTTATGCAACAAACTAAACATTTTTTGTTTCAATATCCTTTATAAAACCTTCAATATCACGATTTTGATAAAAGTTTAATACTATATTATTCCTTAGGCAAATCGAAAGTTATTTAGCCATTCACTTTCGGACGATCCACCGCCAATCGCGCCAACCCTCCCCACAGAATCCGTCACAGCCTCTTTCTTTCATGTGCCAGTGATTGGCCCGGGCCTTAATCTCTTCTATTTCATTGCCGCTAAAAGCACGTGGACGAACCTCTCTTTTTTTACTCTCCCTTTTTCCACCCACCAAGAGAGAGAGAGAGAGAGGACTCTTTCAAGTCCCTTTCTCCTTTCCCAAGCACTTTCCTTCTTGTTACTTCAATAAAAGCCATTAGAGAAAATGCCCCAGATAGCAATATGAGACGGCCCTCTGTATGTCGAATGCCCTATCTTCCTTGTTGATTGGGTTGTAGGGAGCAAGTATACTCTGGGTCTGGAAGAGGTCTGCTTCTTCATTTCAAGTAAGAGCTTTTCTTGGAGTGGGATTTAGATGGAAGAGGACGGGATGGGGATGGAGAGAGAGAGAGAAAAAAATTATAACCAAACCACTTTGTGATCAGGATTCGTCTTTTTTTTTCTTCTTCTGTCTCTTTTCTTTGACCAGGTTGGGTTTGGGAAATGGTATATGAATTGTTTTTTTGTTTGGTGTGGGTTACAAAGGATCTTGGGATGAAGGTTGGGTTTTTGATGTGAGATGGCAGGTTGGAGAATGGTAAGTGTTTCTAGGATTGTTAGGGATTTAGATTAGAATATGAAAAGTTTTATATTACTTGATTTTCTAAAATTTCCTTTTATGAGCGAGTTGGGGAGACCCAACCACCTAAACTTTGAAAACATTGTTATATTTTTTGGCACAAAACATATTATATATATTTAAGAAGATGTGTACAACATTTCAAAGCAATAGCAGAAGAAGAAAATGTGTTTTTTACGAGTTTATATGCCATTTATCATTTGTCTACCAACCTTTGATCTGCAACATGTCTGCTTGGACAATGGTAAGTGTTTCTAGAAAAGTTAAAAAAAATTATTAGGTTAAAAAGGATCATCGGATGAAGGATTTTTTTTTTTATATGAGATGGCAGTTTGGAGAATGGTAAGTGATTTTATTAGAATCTAAAGAGTGTTATACTACTTCGTTTTCTAGAATTTCCTTTCCCTATATTCTCCCAATTTCCTGCCTCCAAATTCCGAAAAAAGTATTACAATTTTTTTTTGCACGAAGCAATTCTATACATATTTAAGAAGATGTGTACAAAATTTCAAAGCAGTTGAAGAAATAGAACGTTTTTTCACATGTTTATATATCATTTATCATCTGCCTACCGATTTTTCGTCTGCAACATTCGTCATTTACTCAAAATACTTTTTTTTTAAAATTTTGTCACGTTTAAAATGCTAAGGCTTTATAAAATTTTTACTTAAAACTAAATTGTTAATAGTTTTTGAAGCTCTAATATTTGTTTTATAAAGATATGAATAGTTTTTTTTAATTAAGATATAAATTACTTTTTTAAGAATTAATGAACATAAAAATTTTAATATTTTTTAGATTATGAACTAAAAAAAAGTTTTTAAAAACAATTAAAACCCAAATCTGCAAAAATTTCTTCATGCGACTATAGCCTCTGAGGTAATTTAATCAATTAAAAAATATTAAATATTAAAAATTGAAAGAGGAGGAGTGTTTTTTAAAATAACCTAAAAAGACGAAAATATATTTTTTTATTTTATTTTATTGTTGTTTAGAAAAAGATGGTATAATAAAGCAAAAAAATAGTATTTCTGAGTTCATTAATGAAACGTTTTGGGTCTCAGGTATCCCTTAATTGCAGTTGTGCACCATGTAAAGTTACAAAACTTTTACAAATCTCAAATATCGTTTATAATGTGTTATTTTTACTTTTATGAAAATATTTTTTTTTGCTTAAATTTAACTAACACTCCTTTTAAGGTACATACATACTAGGAAATGTAGAAATCGACAAAGCAATGCAATTTTTATTATTTATTTTTTTCCATTATTTAATACTTTCCGATGAAACCAAGATTGTATACGTATTCCAAAAACTTTCATATTTCCGAAGTGTTATTTTATGGCCCTGAATGCAATGGGAATAGATTTTGTAAACTTTTTATTCAATTTATGAATAATTGTATTTTTACCATAAATCGCTTCATTCTAAACATGATTCCAAGCTTGGTTAAACTTTTTGAAAAAAATATTTTCCATTCAACTTTAAATTAGTTGTGGAATATTGTAAACCTCAATCAGAAAGATTGATTAAAAATTTATTTTAATAGATTTTTTTAATTTGAAGTTGGAAAAAAAGTGGGATTATTTTAACTTCTATGCAGAAAAATATCTTTAAAAAATAAAAACTACAAATATTCTAGAGTTTCAAAACATTAAGATTGATAGTACGAGTAACTTCATACAAACATTATACTTCTAGATCAAATACAACTAAAGTAATTGTGTTTGAAGGAACAGGCTAATTAAAAAATTAAATGCTAATTAGCATTTGACTTTATTCATAGTTTGTTTTTATAAATCTTCGTGAATTTTAAAATGTTTTCATACAAGAAAAAACTAGATTTTTAAAACTACAATGTTAAAAAAAATTCAAATCTGTACACCTTAACTTTTTTGCTAAAAAGTGGTTTTAAAAAAATTATACTAACAATCATCTTTGTCCCTATTTTTCCTACCTCTACATTCCCCAGGGATAATCTATATGTAATTAAAAGTTCACCGCTCATATTTTATTTTAAAGAAACAAGCTCTTTTTTGTTACGATTACATATTATTCTTTCCGTTTGAGAAATAATATACAATTTTCAAATTTAATTTTTAATCTTTTCCAAATGTTATATCAACTACTTGAAATCTTACGTAATTTTGATGGTAATACAAAGTTTATCTATAATGTGTATCAATTAATATATTATTAATAATAATAACAGTTCCATTTGTTTAAAAAATTAACAATGAAAAGTTTTGAACCTGCGATATCAGCAGAATGCTCTGTCTTCGTATGCTACATAAATGCGTATTCTGAAGAAAAAAAATGCTTCTAAAAACACAGCATGAGAAAGTTAATAGTTACTTATAAAAGTACATACATTTTTAAAACTTAAATGTTTGTAATAACTTATTCTTTTTTACCATTCGTGAATAAAAAACTGTTTGAAATAAATTTTGAATATTTTAACCCTAATATTTACCTTCGAGTTTTAAAACATTTAGTACTTTATAAGAAATTAATAAATATTAAACACATTTTTATCAATAGATATATTTTTTAGATGTTACATCCATGAAATATCAAAAAAAATCTATATTATTTTAGTTTTGAGCGTTATTAGAAAATAATATTAAATAATTTTAAGTATATTCTTTCGATATTGTCAACATACCCCAAAATCTATCAAGTTTGTCATTATAGTAATTAAATAAAACATTTATCTATAATATGTTCTCGATTTTTTTTATTAATATTTTAAATATAAACAAATAAATCCTTATTAAAATTAAGTACACATTCAATACATAATTCTAAAAAATATTTTAAATATTCATGAAATGATTAAAATTTAAATATATAGTTAGACAAATTAGTATTTTAATCTCTTAGTACTGACGATAACTTAAAATAAAAATATGCATATAATGTAATTATAAAAGATAAAATTATTAAATAATTAATCATTATTAATCAAAGTTTTAAACTTTTTGAATTGTCGTAGGATTAAATTTACGAAAAATAGTTAATTTAATTAATTAAAAAGTTAAAGGACGGAAATATTAACCGCAAGTTTTTAAACGAAAACTAAAGGGATTTCGAAGATTTTTTTTTTAAACGTTGAATTATGTTATTTTTATGACCACTATGTTTATTGAGAAAGTCTTGTTTGTGTAATTGCGTATTCGTTTCTTAGTTTGGGAACAAAATGGAAAAATAAGTTTGTTAATTAATAGCTGCATCTTAATTTTTTTTTATTTGTTCCAATATTTTATTATTATAAATGATATTTATTTTCTTTAATTAATATATTCACTAAAACATTTATGAGATTATGTTACATCTTATCTTTAACTTGATAATATTTCTAAAGAGTGTAGAGTATTTTTAAAAGTGTATTCAAAGTTAATTTGAATTCGTTTACACCACGAACGGTCAAGGCTGTGATTTCACGTGTTGATATATTAATTTTTCATATATTTGCACCAAAGATTATTTTCCTAAAAAAAACATCGATTTTACAATAATTTTCATTGTAATCATTTGACATGTAATTAAAAAGTTATATATTAAAAATGAATAAGATTTTAATAAAAAAATATATGAAAAAGTATCCCGCGTATGAGAAATTATGGAAACCTTAACGCAGTGGAAAAAAACATTAAAATTAAAAATATTGTTTAATTAAAATGTAATTTAATTGTAATGTTGGTTAAATGTAATTTAGGTTAAAATGTAATTTGAAAACCTGATAACTTTAATAATCTAAAAGTATTTAAGACATTCCAAAGGTAGTTTTAAAAATAAATTTTATATTAATATAATATTAAATAATATATTATATTGATATTAAATATAATATTAAATAATATATTATATTGATATTAAATATAATATTAAATAATATATTATATTGATATTAAATATAATATTAAATAATATATTATATTGATATTAAATATAATGTTAAATAATATAATTATTAATATAAAATATAATATTATATTAATATAAAATATAATATTATATTAATATAAAATATAATATTATATTAATATAAAATATAGTATTATATTAATATAAAATATAATATTATATTAATATAAAATATAATATTATATTAATATAAAATATAATATTATATTAATATAAAATATAATATTATATTAATATAAAATATAATATTATATTAATATAAAATATAATATTATATTAATATAAAATATAATATTATATTAATATAAAATATAATATTATATTAATATAAAATATAATATTATATTATATAAAATATAATATTCTATTAATATAAAATATAATATTATATTAATATAAAATATAATATTATATTAATATAAAATATAATATTATATTAATATAAAATATAATATTATATTAATATAAAATATAATATTATATTAATATAAAATATAATATTATATTAATATAAAATATAATATTATATTAATATAAAATATAATATTATATTAATATAAAATAAAATATATTAATATAAAATATAATATTATATTAATATAAAATATAATATTATATTAATATAAAATATAATATTATATTAATATAAAATATAATATTATATTAATATAAAATATAATATTATATTAATAAAATATATAATATTATATTAATAAAAAATATAATATTATATTAATATAAAATATAATATTATATTAATATAAAATATAATATTATATTAGTATAAAATATAATATTATATTAATATAAAATATAATATTATATTAATATAAAATATAATATTATATTAATAAAATATATAATATTATATTAATAAAAAATATAATATTATATTAATATAAAATATAATATTATATTAATATAAAATATAATATTATATTAGTATAAAATATATTATTATATTAATATAAAATATAATGTTATATTAATATAAAATATAATATTATATTAATATTAAATATAATATAATAATAATATAAAATATAATATTACATTAATATTAAATATTAATATATTTATATAATATTAAGTATAATATTATATTAATTTTAAATATATTATATTAGTATAATATTATATTAATATTAAATATATATTAAATATAACCCCACAAAAGAGCAAAATATTTTGGATGAAAAAGCTATACATAAAAAAAACGCATCCTCATTCAAAATTCTTGCACATCAAAAACTTTTTCAGAGGGCCCACACACTCCTCAATGGCGGATCATCACTCCTAATGGTTGCCACTAGAGGGCCCGGGGCCCAACACAGCCTCCAGATAACAACCTTTATCTCCTATCTGGCTCCGGAAAACTACAAAAACTTTATGCCAAAAAAAGACGAAAACTCCAAGATAAAAAAAAGTACAACTTTTGATGTGTTAAGGATACAAAAGTATGCTCAGGAGAAAAGTTTTATCAGGTAGGTTTCCTTCCCCTGTGGACCAGTTTTTTTCCTGGTTCTGCTTCTGGTACTGGTCTTTCATGACTGCCCAGGTCTATTTCCTGTCCGAGTGGACCGTGATAAAAGAAGCGTTACAATGGGCGATAAGGTGTGGCCAACAAGATTCCATTTCAATGGCGAGATTTTTTTTTTTATATTGGCGATACAACAACTAGTTTGACTTCGCTTCGCTGCCCGTATTGAGTTTTTGAAGAAGTAATGCTGGATATTTTTATGATGAATGATATATTGGTTTGTAGACTCAAAGCATCTTATGCATTATACAAAAGTAGAATTTTAAAAGTCACATGATTTTTTTTTTAATTTAAGACTTTTTTTTTATAATAT
Source organism: Troglohyphantes excavatus (assembly GCA_963932185.1). Lineage (NCBI taxonomy): Eukaryota > Metazoa > Arthropoda > Arachnida > Araneae > Linyphiidae > Troglohyphantes > Troglohyphantes excavatus. The sequence continues at coordinate 62,875,627 of OZ010669.1, read as the reverse complement.
TGATTAGGGTAAGGTAGCAGAAAATGGATCTTAAAACTCGATTTTTATGTTTCAAAGCTCAATATTTCATTAGAAAAAAAATTGGAAAATTATAATTGTTTTATAAAACCGTTAACTTATTTATTGGAAACATAATCCTATATTTTTATTTAATTGTGATGTTTATAAATATTTTTTAAAGTTATTTTTCTAAATTGCGATTCAATAATGGGGTAAAATGTGGGAATTATGGAGTTTTCAGTATAAAAAAGCATTACTAAAATAAACTTTTAAGTCAAATTATTAACTTGAATAAAATAGAATAAATAAAAACCTTAAAATTTTAAAACTTCAGTACATTTGATTATTATTATACAGTTGTTTTTCTTCTTAATCGAAAACTGTAATACGCCTGTCGCCATTTTAAAAAATCAATTATATTGTATAATTTATTTCCTTCGAAATATAACACTTGCTAATACAGGGTGCGGCAAGTTAACTTCCTGTTTTGAAGTGAGTGCTCTGAAGCTTACAGGAGCCCCAGGCAGGTGGGCGTGGTCTCGTTCGAGAGAGGAGTTCATAAACTTTTGTGGCTTTGTGGTTCAGTCGCCATCATGTGTTGGAGTAACGAACAGCGTGCATTTGCCGTAGAGGCCTATTTTTCCAACGGTAGTTCAGTGGTTTCAACCTAGCGCGCTTTCCGAAATCGCTTGAATATTACGCCTTTGGGACCTGTCCCGGACCGGAAATCTATTCTTTTGTGGGTGACAAAGTTTAGGGAAACTGGTTATGTGCAAAAAAAAAGAAGTGGAGACGCTCGTCCCATCAGAAAATGAACAGACTGCCACAGTCACTTCAGACCGTTATGTGAACGTGCTGGAAGAGTTTTTTTTGCCACGACTTGATGAAATGGACTTTGGAGCTGTATGGTTTCAGCAGGACGGAGCAACATCCCATACTTCCAAGGGTATCGATGGCTGAGTTGCAAAATCACTTGCCAAGTCGCCTCATGTCACTGAGAGGCGATTTGAAGTGGTCGGCGCGTTCTCACCTTTTGGCCCCATGTAATTTTTTTTGAAGGAGTATTTAAAATTTCGTGTCTATACTGACTGCCCACAAACTCTGGAAGATCTAAAAAGAAACATTCAGGGAGAAACGGCCAACATACACATCAATATGCTGGAGAGAATGATGAGAAACAGCAGAATTTGGTTCACTCAGTGAATCGTTAATGGCATGCGTCAATTACCCGATATGATTTTTAAAACTATGTAAGCCAAAACTTCAAATGTGTAACTTTTGTATTAAAAAAAAAGAGATATCTTTACTACTTTTTGTTTTATTGCAATAAGAAATTAGGAATTTATCTTGCCGCACCCTGTATATTCTTTATTTGCTTTGATTTAGGAACCCATGATGTATTAACTTCATTTTTAATTTGTCCCACCGAAGAATTTCTATTTCATTAAAAACATTAGTTTTAACTTCGAATAAAATGATCAAATGGAGGTCAATTTTGTATTGAAATATGTTTTTTTGTTATCAACGTATTTAAAAAAAGGATGTTACTTCATTATATTAACATATAAACAGTGTTAAACATATTGCAGTTAGTTCTTGTCAAGTATAAGCTTCGATATTTATATTTTTGTAGTATAATCACAATTTTGTTAATTTATTACGAAGTTCTTATTTTTTAACATTAATAATTCTAAACCCCATTTGTCCCACTTGGTAAAACATTAAAAAAACTCAATAAATTAGAATTTTTTTTGAATTTTTTCATTGGAATGTACTAAAAGGATTCTATTCTATACAAATCCCAGGAATATTTGTAAATAATCCGACTCTCTGGTTTATATACAGAAGTACAGAAAATTTCGTTTAGGAGGCAAATAGTTCTTAAAGCAATGTGGAAGGACGACTTTAATAACAATAGGAGCTGTGTAACTGTCTGACGGACGGATCACATTGACAATTCTTCATCATAACAGGTAGATTTGCATATGGTGGTAGGATCGCTTGAGGGGTTGAAAAACTGAAAAGCCAAGCTGAAGACGACCAGTAAAAAAAATTAGCCAAGCTTTAAATTTAGCAAATTAGCCCCCCCCCCCCGCCATCTTTGTTCAGAGTTGTCCCAAGCCCATCTCTTGACCTGTAAAATTTTTTACGTAAGGTTTTTTCATGGAGGTTAAAAAGTGTAACATTTTTGCAAAAATTAATCTAAAGTATTGGATGTGGTCACGTCTAGAAGAGGTTTTCTTGAACGTTGTTTCATTATATTTTAGAAATATTATTTGGTCACCAACTAAAACCTCTCCTACAAAAGGAAGATGAACAAGCTCTTTTGTCAGATGGCATAGACCTCCATCCACGCACTGTTCACGCTTTACATTATTTCAAGATTTTTCATCCAAAAGCACCTGATTTCTAAACAAATGAAACCAAATTTAAGTCAATCGTAAAATTTTCCCTGGAGCTATAGTGTCGGAACGAATAACTCTGAACACATCCCGTGACCCATGTAGCTCATTTTAAAGACGTATTACGTCAATAACAGATACTAGTAGATTTTCCTTTAAAGCAAACCCGTCTTCTATTTGTAGAAATATAAACATTTATCCTTCTAAGCTCAGAATAAATACAGAGACATCCAATACACAAGAAAATACACCTATACCTTCCACCACTGGGATGCAATACCCGGAAATGCAGATAAATATCTATAAAATTCCGCCACTTTTCAATTTTGATCCCAGAATTTCGCCCGGTCCAATAAAAATAAGCAAACGATCGACCCACTGGCAAATCACGGAAAGGGGGGGGGGGGGCGAATAAACGAACTTAAAAATCAAATCGTAAGGATATCTAAGGACTTAGTTGCCAAGGGATATGCTGGCCCGTAACTAACCGCTCGGTACTTTGTTGACACAGGATTCCCTGCTATCAATTTCTCGGACCCAGCCATCACATCTCATTCTGGGAAAAGATTCGCCAACACCGATTCGCGACGTTTGACCGATGGTTGCCGGGTTTTTGTTTGGCGAAGATTTGGCGTGGATGGGCATTGGAAGATTGTATACTAACGGCAATGAAATGGGATTTTGTATTAGGACTATGCTGATAGAACAATTCTAAACAAATAGAATAGCTGACAAAAAAATATCTGATAGAACAATTACAACCAAGACTTACCGCGAATCGAACCCAGATCCTCAGGTACCGCAGACCAGTGGCTTTATCCGTTGTAATATCAGCGCAAAGTGAAAAGTTATAAACAGAAGAAATGCTAAAAAGGTGTGCCAAAAAGAATGGGAAGTAAGATAATTGAGTTGTAATAACTCAGTTTCCATTTAAGCAATCGACATCAATGTTAAAAACCATCTTCAGGTCGCTTTGTTAAGGTGATTTGAACAGAAGCTGAAATTAGCAATATTAAACACTGCTCATTTAGGGAAAATACGATTACTTAAATTTGAGTACGTCGTTGCTCAAATTACGATGCAATTGTACTCAAAGAAAAACGAGAATGTTTAGGTGTCATTTTTATGTACCTTTTTTCAGGTATACTCGGAAAAATTAAAGTTTAATTAATATTTATTTTGATTGACATTTTTGCAAATTATTTGATTACTAATAAAATCCATAAATACATTTATGAGCTAGTCAATCATATTCAACACTTTTCAAAAATAATGTAAATGTATTAAAAATATTGTAATAAATATAAAAGAACATTGATGCAGACAAGTTTATGAAGAGTGGAGAAGTGTTCAATATGTGTTTGGTCCCTTTCTGGTGATTCGCAGGAAACTAAAAATAACTTTTCCTAAAATAGTTTACTCTTGACATATTCCAATTGTTCCATGTTCATTTTTAGGGGATATTTACAAATACAACGCAAAAATATGCAGTATTATGTATAATAACCTGGACGTTTTCACATGCATCTCTCTTCATCAACAGGAATTAAAAAGAAACAGTCTATATGTAAAGCTGAATGTAAATCTAGAAATTAAAATGTTGTCAAAGAACAAAATATATTTCAATTCGGAATCACCTATTGTGTGCCAGCAAGTGGGAAAAGTTAGAACTGCGAAAGTCTCATTAACGAACGAGTCAATTTGTGAAACGCCTCCAGGAAGTCAAGTTCGACTGGAGATTTACGTTTGCAAATTAAACGTGGGTTAGAAAAATTAAATATGTGATTATGTTCCCAAGAGTGTTCGTTAATGGATGTCTTTTTTCTTTCTTGTTTGTCAGTATACTCTTTGTGTTCCTTGTTACGAAATTTTAATGCTGTTTTTATTTGACCGATATGCAACATTCCACATCGACATTAGATACTATAGTTTCCTCAGTTCGTAGATGATCAAAGTATTTGCAAACAAGTTTGCGGAAAGTTATTTGCAATTTTCTTGCTCTTCAATTTCATCCAAGAAAATTAAATATTTCTATTCACGCCCAAAACGGCTGCCTTGCCAAATCTGTCAACCCTTCCCCACTCCACAAGTCCGCTGCTGTCCCTGCAGATCACAGCACCGGTAATTCCTAGTGATCAAGACGAACTATCTACGCCAATGCAAGAGGCCTATCTTTTTCTTCTTCATTCTCCTCGGCCTATAGGCCCTTATCTGTAGGCATTGCTTACTTGCGGTATGGTGACCCCTCCCCCCACCCCCCTACCCCGGCTATCTGACGCGCCATCTATTAAGTCGCGGACCAATTTCCGGTGGCCCGACACCCCAGGGGGTGTGGGTGAGAAGGGGGAGGGTTTTCGTTTTGGTTTTTAGATGTGGGGTTGATTGACAGTGGTGGTTTTGTTTGGGGGATGTTGTGTGGAAGGATTGTATTGTCGGACTAAGATACTGAGGTTTCTATTGTTTATGATTAACCTAAACGTTAAATAAAATCTCGAAACGAAATTGATATTAACAATTTACTTTAGAAATATATTTAGACATACCATTATTTCTTACTATTTATGATTAAATTAATAACTTAAAATTAATATGTCATATTTTAATATATATTTTTATTATGTCATAACAGCTTAAAGCAAATTGTTTTTTTTCATAGTATATATTTCAATACAGTAGTGACTTTGCTTTATTTTTTATTTTTAAAATTCAATGAAGTGTTTAAATACATGTAGTGCTGATAAAATTATGTTCCGGGTATCTATATGAGTATATTCTTTGATAACTGAAGATTCCAAAATATCCATAATTTTCTTTAATGCTGACTTATTTACTATTATAATTTAAATTTTTTCATTGTAGAGTAAAGTAGGAAGCCGGGGTAGGATACTTTGCTCCAATGTCAGAAATTTACTTTTTTCAATAGTAAAACTTGGATGGAGTAAATAAATATATTTGGTTCTTATTAAGCACCATTCAAAGTGTATGTTCTGTACTTGTTTTCCAAAATTAATTTTTCCACTGCCGAAATCATTTTAAAAAACAAAAAAAATTCTAATGACTCCTAAAATTTTCTTTCATTCAAATTAATTAATGAATTTGGATTGATTTTATTGTCAAACTTTCGCTCGTATACTTCAGTGTACCAAACTCGTATTACCAAAAAAAACTTATTATACCAACACAACTTTTATATGTAACCCTCCATAACAGAAAGAGAGGAGAAGTACAAACAAACTATTGGAAATCAGGGTTGCCAACACTCACAGGAAAAATATATTATCCACTTCTTTCATTGAATGTCCAGCCTTTTTTCAAATGTGAAACTGTTTTCAACAGATGGAGTCAATTTACCCCACAAGCTGTAAAGTATCCCAAGTTGACAGTATTGTTTTTTCACAGTGAGATTTCTCCATCGGAATATTCTTTTTCATTACATCCTAATAAGTACTTTGGTTTAATATTTGTACACAATGTCCTATCACAGTTATTAAAATTTTTTATTCATTGAACTCATTTTTGAGTGCAGGTCTTTTTCAAAATTGAAACTCATGTATTAGAAGCCATGATAAGCATCGAATGTACCAAAAATGAGTACATTTTACTCATTTTTGAGTACCTATTTTTAACAGTGTAGAGATTTGAAAAAAAAAATATTTTTAATAAGTTTAAGGTATTTCCTAAATATTTTTTTATTGAGAGAGTCGATATTTTTTATATATAAGACCCACCTAATCAAAATTATCACTAGATAGCTAAAATATGTTCTGAGAGCAATTATGACGCATTTCACTCTGACAATCTGGCTTCTTGTACATGTGTATTACATTAAAAAAAATCAGATAGCTTAGTAATATGTAAATGTTGTTTTCTTACGATGATGCTTATTGTAGTAAGAAAATGGGTTTCCTTGTTCTATTACATTATGTAAACATTCAATTTTTTTTTTTTTGGGGGGGGGGAGGGAACCCATTTATCATTTTAATTGCTTGAATACTTGTATGCATATTTCGTGTGTAAATTATCTTGTACATATTAAAAATATATACTCAAAAATAAAATTTAAATATTCGGAAATTCAATACCTGAACATTAAAATATTTTATATTTGATGTTGTTACAATGATGTCAAAGTAATTATTGTGAATAAATTATTATTTCAAGTTTAAATGTATTATCTGAATATGCAAACACTTCTTTTTAAAATAATATCTTATATCTGATATTAAATATATTTCCCTTATACACTTTTACATCGTTCACTATGTTATCGTTTCATCAGTAAATCCTGCAATTCGGTTTTAACCCGTCTTCTAAATGTTAAATCATCTTGAAACTTGGCATACTTTAGTAATTCCTATGATGGTACAATATTTTTTGTAATAATTAGTAATTAATTATTTGCATTATCGACTAATTAATTTTATATTTAAAAATTAGGCACATACAAGTTTTAAACTGGAAATGCATTTTCATGGATGTTTCCAAAAAAGCATAGGCAATTAATTACTTTTTTTTCTAAGTGAATTATTTGAATGTCTTGAAATTTATGGGGTTTGTAACACGTACTTTTATAATATATTTGGTAACATAAATTATAAATTCAATTAATATATATACATAGAGAATAATATCCGTACATTTGTTTTTATACAAATCTGCAGTTATATTACGAGCTTGATGGAAGTTTGCACACTTAACCCGTAAAGCAAGGGAATCATTGTTTACATGAGAATTCAAAAAGGCACTCCTGTTCCCTTTTTCCACCCCCTTAAAGCACTTTAACAATGACATTTTCAATAAAACAATGAAAAATTACATCATTGTAACAATGTAACATTTTAATATTACGTAACAATTTAGCATGCAAAATGCATTATAATTGGCTGATGAGTAAGTATCATCAATATACCGCCAAAATATCGCTAAATGAATAAAAATGTCACCAAATGAATAAAAATGTCACCAAATGAATAAAAATGTCACCAAATGAATAAAAACATAGCCAAATGAATAAAAACATAGCCAAATGAATAAAAAAAGCCGAATGTATAAAAACTTAACCAAATTAACTAAAATGTGATAAAATATGTAAAACTATCATCAAACTGGCGATATTTGTATCAAAATAGTAAAAAAACAATGTCTACATAATATTTCGAAATACCGTCCCCATCCCATTTCCCACCCCTTAAAGCATACATTACGTCTTACAAAAACCGCCATATGGCACTACGATGAAGAAATCGGCCAACACTTTGCGTAATGCCCTGGCAGCGCGGGGTAAATTTCAGTTAGTTATTTTATAAATTAGTAACGATCTCTATTTAACTGATTACTTCCTTTACAAAAAGATATTTAAGAACTGTCAATTTGTATAACATTAGGACAAAATCCTTTCTAACAAAAAATGGGTTGTAGAAAACAATGAAATCTCACTTCAGTAAATTAAAATACGCATAAAGGACATTTGGTTAAATATTTCAGAAGCATTTTCAATGTAGTTTTTGATAAAAAAAAGTTATAAGAATTACAAAAACATTGTGTTCTGCAAAACGGATTTTAAAGTATAAACAAGATTTATTTAAAGCAAAAATCTAACTTTTGAAAAAAAAATTAGGTATTACTTTTTAAGAAAAATTTACCAAAAATGTGTCAATTAAATATTACAAGTAAGACCCTGTAAAAGAAAAGCAGCATAAAACCTTCATAATTTTTTTTTTAATTTAAACTTTTTGAAGAAAAGCTGCTTATTTTTTGGAAGATCTATGAAATAACAGGCTTTTGTTTCAATATCCTTAAAAACTCAAAAAAAAAACCTAAAAAAATCTTCAATTTTTAATCATGAAAGAAAAAAGCAAATATTTAAAAAGTTTTATGTAGAAAATGAAAAACTTCAAAAACACTGTAGTATTTAGTTTCAATATCCTTTTAAAAAACTTTCAAAAAACCTACAATTTGACAATTTTAATGAAGATTTTTGCTGACATTTTTTGCTAGGCCACGCTCTCTTAAACTATTTTTAATCTTCATCTTACATTATAATTTTAAATTACCATAATTTAAAACTCACTTTAAATATATAATACTATAAAATAATAAATAATAATTAATATTTTATTAAAGTTTCCGAGAACGAATATACCAAAAAGGAGCCAATAACAAAGATTGCGAAAAGCGTCCACGTATATAATCCACCCATCTCCACCCAAAACGAAGCTGCTCCATCCTATTGTATCTCGATCCAACCAGTGTCATCACCAGAAGAGTATGTAATTAGAAAAAGGCCTTTTCCTCCAATCAGGTTTCGATTTTACGCACTCTGAGTTCGATTCCGATAAGGACGAAATCTCATTCTTCGGATGCACAGATTTCCCAACCTAAATGCCAGGGCGGACCCTTTTTCCTTCCCCTACAGAATTTCTCCAGAAAGCCGGGGCGCAATTTTAGGGCGCCCTTAACGAAGTGGATTCTCCGATGTAGGGTTGCAGTCGGATGGGCTAGTGACTTTTTTCGCCAAATCGTGGACAGAATATCTCCTGTGCTTTATTACTCCCATAGTGATTCGATGGCGTGGGTTTTATATTGGGCATACTGGCTGTGGCCGGGCTTAACAAATTTCTTACGGAGGAGTGGTTTTCGAGTTTACCATGAACATAGTAACTTGATTTCATATTCGATTGTTATTTTTAAGCATTAAATATGTCTATATTTATGTGTTTTCTCGTATCAAAGGTACCGGGTTCGAATCCTGAAAACAATTGATTGTGTGAAGTGGTACACTCACTAATTAACCTCTTTTTTCATAACATTTGCATGAAGTATTTCCTTACATGCACCGTCCCAGCGAAAAAAGTCAGCATAAAACCTTCATCAAAATTGTTAAAATTGATGGTTTTTTGAAGGTATTATAAAGGATATTGAAACAAAAAACTGCAGTTTTTTTTAAGTTTTTAATTTTCCTGCATAAAACTTTTAAAATATCTGCATTTTCCCTTCATGATCAAAAATAGAAGGTTTTTTACAGGTTTTTTGCAGTTTTAATGAAGGACATTGAAACAAAAACCTTTAATTTTATAGATCTTCAAAAAAAACTGCATTTTTCTTGCATAAAACCTTTAATTTCAAAATTTTGATGAAGGTTTTATGCAGACTTTTTTTGCTCGGGTTTGTTGACCATTGTTTTAATTTGATTTATGCTTGACAACCTAATGGTTCCCCTTATGATGAACCATACATCTAGCTTGTATAAGTTCTAAAATATTTAAAACTTAATATAGGCTATGCAGGATCTGGGTCAAGATTAAAATGCTGATGGATAAAAACTCGTCTTTCGAACATGACTCTGTGATTGGTTAATAAAAATGACGTGGTTTTATTCATCAATCACATAGGCAAAATTATGTTTTAACCTTCAAAAGTTTAATCTCGACGCCAGGTCGTGAATAGTGTTTATTAATTTAAATTATAACTCATTCAATCGTTTCGGGTATATACTAGACAAAATGAATTGTCGGACAAAATAGTTATTTTTAATTGCTTTTATGCTTATAATGTTATGCAAGTAATGTAAAGACATATATTATATTTATTAATAAAAAAACTTATATATTCGGAGCCATTATTAGCAGCAATTGTACTGAAGAATGAGCATATTTTATTTATTTTCGAGTACCTATTTTTTACAGTGTAAAGAGACTTTGTACAGTATAAACCATATTCAGCAAAGCAACCGGCTATATTGCTAGTGTTCTTTAGGTAAAATATAAGAAACCAAGCTATATTTATTAATAAACCAAGATTTTGTCTACTTTTGAAAATGCCTAGTTAGGAATAACAGTATTAGTAACACCCCATCATCTATTCAGCAAAAATGGACGATTAAGAACTTTCTCGTTTCATTGATAAACAAACTATTTCTGTTATTTCGTTTTTCGTTATACCTAAACAATTGATAATCTACAAGCGACTTTTTCATTACATTGTTATTAATATTGTCACTTAACCTTTTCACGTAGGCTGAGTTAAAAAAAAAGTTGCCCTGCATGTGGGATAATTCCTAAACCCTTAAAGGACGACTTGCCTTACAATAAGAGGCGTGTATATGTCTGACGGACAGATCATTAACAATTCATCCTCAAAGCATGTGAATTTACAGAGGTAGGGTCAATTGAGGGAGATGAAAAAGCCAAACATCGCATGTCCGAAACCATGTATTTATCTACTCTGCTGCAACCAGCATAATTTAGAACCTCAGTTGTTTTAAAAATTCTCCCGCTCCCCATCTTCGTGGTAAAAAATCTCCCAAGCCCATCAATAGACTTGTAAAATTTATAAAAGCTATGCTCTTCCAGCCCACACGTAAAAATTAAAAGAAGTAATAGGAAAACACAATTTTAAACATAGAGCTAGCTGATGTGAACTTTTAAGATTTCAGGTGCATAATATTAATATAGACTGTTAAAATCTCATTTTAAGTATTTCTAAATTTCAATAGTAAACAATCCCATCGATTATTCTTAACAATACTTACTACAATCCTATCACTTAATCGCTTTATAAAAAATGGGCTGTCCCCAAAAAGGCGTTCCACCGCCAAATAGTGGGTCCCCTCCCACCGTTGGCATGCTGACGGCAGCAGCAGCAGCAAAGAACGAGAGGAAGAGGGCCTTTTGATAAAAATTGGCCTTTGTCGTCCGGCCAGGGCGATTCGGCGGTAAATTGGGTGGCTTCGTGGAATGGCCGGGGCGGGCGTTCACCGTGAAATTAGACGCTGGGGCCCGGGCTTACGATGGGCCCTGGGCCGTGATAATCAGAACCCCACTTTCATTTTACCACCCCTAGTAGACCCCTCTCTTCCCCCCTCCTACAAAACTGGCGAAAATTAGAGGTGGATAGAAAATGTTGGTTTTCCCTCTCTCTCCCCCTCCCTTTCGGTTTTTCCCTTCTTTCGGGATGTAGGGATAGAAGCTATTCTGATGGCTATCAGTTATTTTTTTTATGGGCCTGCAATGGAGCTTTTTTTTGCAAGGGTCCTGGCAATGTTGGACTTGAGATTAATTTTCCTGGACTGGGAAGGGAGCGATTTATTTTTATTGTTGCGTTGACCGTCTTTACTGGTTCGGTCTTATTTAATAAAGGGATTTTTAATGTCAATTTGGTTCAAATTTTGGCGAATTTTTTTGTTGGGTGCGTTGTATAAGGATTTAGCATCAAATGTTCCAAGTGGTTTGTAATTATTGTTTAAAATTAATGAGTATATATTTTGATAATTTTTCTAGAAATACATCTAATAAGGATACACACAATACCCAAAAAATGGTAAAATTCTCGATTTTTTTTTATTTGCTAAATGTATAGTTTAGAATCTTTTAAATAGGCTGGAAAATGTCTAGAATTGTATCTATATTTCTAAATGAGTTATTTCAGATATTTTGCTGGATGACAGAAGAGAAAGGAATAACAACTTTAAATCATTATTTCTCAGTGTTTTTATTTTTATTAAGCTTCTGGAAACGATAAGTTTCTTTTATATTATTAGCGGAGAAATGTGTAATTTTTTTAAGTATATTTTAAAATATGTGTATATTATAAATTGACTAGGGAATTAGTTCTATGAGTAACAGTTTTTCATAACAAAATTAACTTTTAAGGAAAAATATTGTGCTATTATAAATAACTATTTATATAAAAAATTAAATACATTTGACATGCAATAGTTTAATGCCAATTTTTATGTATTAAGGATGTGAAAAAATTTGATGACAATATATTAAATATTTAAAAATCCTTAACGTTTCAAAAAAGGAAAGGTGTTTACATTTTGAAAAAAAAATATACAAACAATTATGAAATTTTTGTGAAATATTATTATATTCTGCAAAATTAAATAATGTACATTAAAACATAGATTGAAAAAGTAAGGAAAAAATTACATGATACCGTGTCTCCTTAAAAAGTTTAGGAGATAATATTTAAAAACTCATTTAAACAGCTTTTATTGCAAATAAGGAAATCATTACGGCATGGGACAATATGTAATTTATGTTACATTTATTTTTAGTATTTTCTTGCCATAAAAATATAGAGGACCAAATTGACAATATATTTTCATTAAAAAAATACAAAGTACTTTTTTATATTTATTTTTTGGATATTATATATAAAAAAAATATAATATTGCTTTAGTTTAACAAACTTTTTAAAAAACAATTAGTTAAAAAGGCTTGAAAGGTATTCTTCATTTTCGCAGTTGGCATGAAATGTCCAATTTTTAGAAATGTATGAAATCTTCAAGTTTTTAATTGCAATTTTAACAATTCAATAAAATTCCACTTCCTATTCTAATAGTTTTAAGGTACAGCGAAAAACAATTAGCAGTTTAGCGTTAACCTCGAATATGCATTTAATGTGTTTGTGTTTATTGAAATTTGAAACAGAAATACATTAAAAAAACATTATTCAACACACTTGCAAATATAAAATTTAAACAATTATAGATTATTACATTTATCATTAGGAAAATTTACTTAAAATTTTTTCCTAAATTATATATTTTTTATTTGCGGAAAAATAAACTATTGTGAAAAAAGTTAAATAAAATCTAAATTTAGAGCGAATTTCTAATTTTGCTACAACAATAAAGGTCCATAAATTTAATTTTAAAAACAAGTCTATACAAAACGCGAAATTCTTTAAAAAGAGTATCTGAAGTTTAAAATATTAATCTTATTGCTCTTTCATTTTCATCCACAAATGAATTCCCCCCTCAAATCCACTCAGGCACGACTACAATTTCACACTTTCACAATAGATGGCGCCACAGTCACCATTCCACTCCAAATGTTTGCAGAAAGAAAACCGTAAAAATCCGACCGGAATTGGCGGTCAAAATTGCCCGTTTAATTCGAAACGGGGGGGGGGGGGGGGGGGATAGGGCCCCATGTGCCGCTGCTACTTCTGCAAATAGCTTGGCTCCGAATCCCTGGACAGAAAGGGACCAATAATTGAATTTGTCCCCCTCTGTGATCCCCCAGCCAGATAACACGTGTCCTCTCTTTTATACGATGTTAGGTGGGTAGATACTTGCTGTATTGAGAAGTGTAATATAAAAATGTTCGATAAGTCCTTTCAAAATATTGTGTGACACACTAGGAAAAAAAGGGGAGGGTTGATTTGGGTATTGTGATTAATTTTAAATAAGATTTTTTATCCGGAAGTTATGTGAATGAGATGGCGTTTTCAGATAAATTGGGTGTTTTGTATTTTAAAGGGATTTCTATTACTGTGCGGTATTGTTTAAGTAAATAAAATCTGATGTGTTTTATTAATAGGCCATTCAGTTATAAAATCTGCATTGAACTGTAAAGTTTGTCAATTTTTGTAAATTAAAAAAAAAATCATCGAAAAAAATATTTTTGTCATACAGATATTTTTAAAGTTTGAAATTGTATTTTTTTTTAAATTCCTTAATATGAAATGTTTTTATTTTATGTAATAAATCCGCTGCGGTAATTATTGATAGTAAATCATCATTTGTATTTTAACCTAACAAAAACTTTCAAAAACAACACACTCTTTTCAAAAAATAAATAAAAATAATAATAATCGTAAACCAAAAATATAAATAAAAATAATAATAATCGTAAACCAAAAATATAAATAAAAATAATAATAATCGTAAACCAAAAATATAAATAAAAATAATAATAATCATAAACCAAAAATATAAATAAAAATAATAATCATAAGCCAAAAATATAAAAAATAATAATCATAAACCAAAAATATAAATAATAATAACCATAAACCAAAAATATAAATAATAATAATCATAAACAAAAATAAAAATAGTCATAATCATAAACCAAAATTATAAATAAAAATAAGCATAAACCAAAAATATAAATAATAATAATCATAAACTAAAAAATATAAATAATAATAATCATAAACCAAAAATATAAATAATAATAATCATAAACCAAAAATATAAATTTAATTACATAATGTTATTTCTTGTTTCAGACTTCTAAACAATATTGTTTTTGTATCTGTACAAGTGTTTCTTTTACTATAGAACTTCTAATGCAGTGAAACAACTTCCAGGCGCAAATTTCTTTCTACTCTCTCAGGGTAAAATGTGACTAATAATTTTGAAGGATATCGGGGGATATTTCATTAAAATAAAAAAAAAAAGTCATTTGGTATTAGATGTGAGGCCCTAATTTGCTGTAGCCTTTTTAAAAAGGTGGCAGTCTTTCGATATAAATATATAATAACTTGTTATATGTTTGGTCTCCCCGGCAAATTCTACTAGAATCTTCGAGCATGAATGGTCTGCAGTAGAGAGAATATGAAGACATAATCGTCAAGGCCACATCCAGAGTGCAAGGCCCATATCACGTGCCACCTCTTCAAATTTATGAATTAAAAAATACTCGTGATTGGCTGATGAATTGGGAAATGTGTAACAGTGAAAATTTATGAATAGAATGACGCAATTAACCACGTGCCTGGGGCCATATACGTTGGCTTCACTTTGATGTTAGCGAGGGTGACGTCATGACTCCTCTACTACAAAGGATACATGTTCGAAGACTAGAATACAGAAATTTCAGACATAGAGGTGAGGTATATATATTTCGCGGATCCTCTTCAACGCTGGGCTACACATAAATACAATATTTTTCACAAACAAATTATGTTCTCAAATTGCAATATTTTTATGTACAAAATGTCAGGATTCTAAGGGCAAAATTGTGGATTTTTTACATACGGGACTCATAAATCGGCAAGTGAATAGGGTTGTCGAACATGTTACAAAGGAAACATCTTAAAGGTATTTATATTTAAAAGTTTTAATAGTCTAGAGATCTCTTAAAACTCTTGTTTTCACTTATATTTCTTTAAATTAAAAAAAATCCAATAATAGAGATAGAGATAAAATGCCAATAATATTGAGAAAATGCCAATAATATCTACATTAACAGAATTTGAGCGAAAACAATGTAAATTTAGATATAAAAAAATATCAATGCGTAGAAGGGTGTGACTATGCAAAATAAATTCAGTTAAGCGTTCCTTAACACGTAGGTTTTAACATAGGGTACTACAAAACTATGCAATATTACACTCAAGATTTAATAATATTTTCGTAACTAATAAGAAACAAAAAAAATTTCAAATTCCTCATGTATCTCTCTGTGTTATTATACGAAATACTAATAACCAAACAATATTTTACAATTACATATTTTTTCGCCTAAAATATTAAATGAAGAAATATATCCTTTTTCCCTAAATAAACCACATTAACCCAAAGTAATGTGTAAACAACAACTCCAAATATCTTTTGGACACCGGCCTTTTGTCCACCAACCTACACCCACAATCGCCCTCTTCCATCACATCCCCAGCACACACCCATCCCCTTTTTCCACCAGGTTTCACGCACAATGGCCGCTTCCATCACATCGCCAACAGACACCCAGCACTTTCCCGAGACAAAAGCCTCTCCCATCACTGTCGACGCACCCAGCACCCAAATCAACCTACACCCTTCCCAAGAACAAACCCATAAATTTGGGTAGCTCGCGAGGATAAGCCCGGGCGCTTATAAACCCGCTGAGTGGATTAAGCAGCATCTGCTTCCATATTAGGGAGAAGGGCTGCCGGGTTGAGAAGTCGCCAATGGGGACGAAAGAAATCGCCAAATTGATGAGGTATTGTTTTAATTTGGTTAATATACAGCTTTATAAATATAATTTGTTTTTTCTAAATTGAAAAGTATAAATATACAAAACATGATATTTGTGTTTGATAATGTATCATTCTGAAATCAAAAATATGACAAATCGGCAATCTTATAAAAATCACAGAAAGTCGGGAAATAAGTGCAATTTTATTTAGAACTATTTAGAAATTATAACTTTGTTATACATGCAACTCAGCCAATATTCTAAATAACACATTACACGCATTTGACTATAGATTTCTCTCAGTATACAGAAACATAGGAATAAATTATTTATTTTAAAGACAGTAGTCTAGATTTCCTAGTGGCCACTTGCGAGGTTGTTTTTATGAAAACGGTGTTAAGCAGTTTCCGGTATGCTCCAAGTGTGGATTGGAGAGTGCGACCCCGGAACACATTCTGTCTTTTCTTCGGCTCACCTGGGACTTTTTTGAGACGGATCCTTTGCAGGTCCTGGATTTTTTGAGGGTGTAGGGACTCATTGAAGCTGTCTAGCTGCCGCAAGCCAGCGAAAGACTAGTAACAACAACAAAGACAGTAATCAAACGATTTTTTAATGTAATTGAGTTTGGGATGCCTTCATATTTATTTACAAACTAATTAAAACTTACACAAAAAATAACTATACAATTTTGGCTTAATTGAAAACAGATAATTCTGTAAAACTCATCATGAAAAGTACAATATTTACATATTACTAATTAATATTCATGATTACAACCCATGGTAATCTGGTTAGAAGAGTACCGCGCTCGTAATCGGAGGCTTACGAGTTTGATTTTCGTCATCCATCAAACACTGTTGTGCAAAGGAATTCAACACATTGTTAAAAATAAGTACTCGAAAATAAGTAAAATGCACTCATTTTTGAGCACATTCGATGGCTCCGAACACATAAGTTTCAAGTTTAAAAAATGCATTTATTCAAAAGTGAGTACAATAAGTAAAAATGAATATATGCTTGCCAACATAGGCTGATTTAGTAAAACCCTTTCAATAAATATAGACAGTTACAGTCATGTCTCACGGGGAATCGAACTCAGATCCTCAGGCACCGTAGTCCAAAGCATTTTCCAATAAACTACAACGGCGACGTGAAAAAGGTATATAAAAATATTTTTTTTAAGATGTGCCAATTGTGAAGTAAAATAATTGAGTTGTAATAATTCAGATTCTAGTTAATCCAATCGACATCAAATAATGACCGACATCAAATCAAAACCTTCTTCTGAGTTTAAATTTCTTAGGTTTAATTCAGTCTCTTGAACAGAAGCTGAGATTATAGCATTACTAAATCAGATTGTTCATTTTTGAGAAAGAACGGGTTACTTAAATTTGAGTAGGAAATGGTTATTTACGATGTAACTGTACAAAAAGAAAAACGAATAAGTTAAAGTACTCATTTTTAGTAACTTTTTTTAAAGTTCATGTTCTAACGTTGATCGTAGTGTGAAAGTTTGTGGCGATTGAGATACGTAGATTGTCACTATCATAAGACCACGATCCAAAATTATGAAGTAATGTTCTTAGGATTTTTCCTTCTGGACATATCTCAACCATTAAAATTGTAAGATAAAAACTCGTCTTATAGAACATTGTGTTAAGAATGTTAAAATACAAATACAACGTTAAAATACGCAATAAAAATTTATTAAATCTGGACATGTTTCGGGAAATACGTCTCCCTTCTTCAGCAGAAAATGAAAATTCTCAAAGTGGCATGTCATATATCGGTCAAACAAATAGAGCATTTAGATTTTGTATTAAGGAGCACCAAGAACATACTATTAAACAAGAAATAAAGAAGTCCGCCATTGCCAAACACTTTTGGGAACATGGTCATATGTTTAATTTTTCTAACCCACATTTAATTTGCAAATCTAAATCTCCAGTTGAACTTGACTTCCTGGAGGTGTTTCATATTTTTAGCAATATAGATTCGATTATCAATGAAACATTTGCGCTCCCAGTATTTCCCTCTTATTGGTACACAATAAATAACTCAAACCGATTTAAATAGTTTTTTTGTTCTTTGGCAACACTTTCAATTCTGGGTTTATTTATATTTTATTACACACATACTTTTCATGTTCTGCTGATGAAGGGAGATGTATCTCCCGAAACATGTCCAGATGTAATGGATTTTTATTGCGTATTTTAACGTTGTATTTGTATTTTAATATTAAAATTATGTAAAAAATCCGACTCTTCGTATTTGCAACACTTGAACAACCGCCAAATCGGCAATTTCTCCCCAAAACTGGCACCCCTTATTAAGAAAGAGACCGGGCCCTCTATAATTCACGATTAAGGCCCCCAGCCAGGCCACCGATAAAAGATACCACTAAACTACCACGGCTACGAGCTCGTACGTAATCAAGTCCATTACGTAAAGGTAAAACAGGCACGCAATCAAGTAAAGTAGCCTCACCGCATTGGAGCAAAGTGGCTTGTGAATCTTGCTTAAGGAGCCCGCTTCGGTTTTTTATTGGACGTTGCCCTTGTTTTCTGGTGCTCAGAGATGCTGAGTATATCTCTCCCGAGCTGTTGTCTAATATACGTAATTCATTGCGATGCTACGCTTGCTTGTTTTGACGTCTACTTTACAGATGGATTTGTTGTTCATGGTAAGGAAATATTTTGTGGGGAGTAAGATGGGAATTATAGTATAACAAAATTAAACTCTTGGTTTGTTATTTATGTGAGGGCGGAGTTATGCTATATTTGTAGGTAACAAAAAAATTCAAATGGTTGTGTTTAGGTTAAAATGGAGTACAGTGATTTGCTATTATAATTTTTTCGTAATTGATTTTGCACATCCCCAATTTTATATGACTTTGTACTTACTATATATTTTATTATATTTGAAGCGTATTGTTTCAAAACCAGTTAGATCACTTTTGACAATTTTTTCAAGAGAAACACAATAATAATTAATTGCATTATTATTTATGGAAGAAAGTTATCTTCTTTTTTAAAAATTGTATTAATAAAGCACAGATCTTAAAATTTTTTTGTCTCTGTAGAAACACTTTGAGAGAAAAAAGTGTTTTTTTTAGATCTATCTGTTTTCAACTAAACTATGAAATATATCTGGTTTTGAAACAAAGCTGTGGGATGTAGCTCGACTACTGAGCGGCGATTGGTGCGCAGTAGTTTATGCGCAGCTTGATCTATCAGGTTTTGAAATTGCTTTGTAAAAAAGGTACTTAAAATTGAATAGCTAAACCAAATCGTTTTTCTTCAAGTACAATTGCACCGTAAATGAGTGACGACGTACTTTCGCAAAAATGAGCAGTGTGATTTAATATTGCTCATCTCAGCTTCTGTTCAAGGCATCTTAACAAAGCGACCTGACACACTTAAAATGGTTGTTCATAAGATGGTTTTCTACAACATTTGATGTCGATTGCTTACATGGGAAATGAGTTAACTCAATTATCTAACTTCCCATTCTTCTGGCGCACCTTTTAAACAAGCCTTTTGTTTATAACTTTTTCACGTCTCCCTGGTAGTACAACGAATAAGGAACTGACCTGCGGTGCTCTAGGATCAGGGTTTGATTCCCGGTAAGTTATGGTGGTAATTGTCGATATTTATTGAAAGTGATTTATGAAGGCAGCCTATGTAGGCTAGCATCTGCCCTTTTTATACGTTGAGCTTATTTTTGAGACTTTCAAAAATGAAACTTATGAATTCGGAGCTATGATAAGCGTCAAATTAGTACAATTTACTTATTTTTGAGTACCAATTTTTAACATTGTGATGTCTTTACTTATATGGTTTTGCAACCAACTGCTACTTTACATCGCAAAATAAACAGCATCTATCTGCTGTGGAATGTTACGACTTCGCCTACTGATAGACATGTGAGAAAATTAAAAATCATCTATTTGATTCACGCTTTATGTACAATTAAAAATCATCTATTTGATTCACGCTTTATGTACAATTAAAAATCATCTATTTGATTCACGCTTTATGTACAATTAAAAATCATCTATTTGATTCACGCTTTATGTACAATTAAAAATCATCTATTTGATTCACGCTTCATGTACAATTAAAAATCATCTATTTGATTCACGCTTTATGTACAATTAAAAATCATCTATTTGATTCACGCTTCATGTACAATTAAAAATCATCTATTTGATTCACGCTTTATGTACAATTAAAAATCATCTATTTGATTCACGCTTCATGTACAATTAAAAATCATCTATTTGATTCACGCTTTATGTACAATTAAAAATCATCTATTTGATTCACGCTTTATGTACAATTAAAAATCATCTATTTGATTCACGCTTCATGTACAATTAAAAATCATCTATTTGATTCACGCTTTATGTACAATTAAAAATCATCTATTTGATTCACGCTTTATGTACAATTAAAAATCATCTATTTGATTCACGCTTCATGTACAATTAAAAATCATCTATTTGATTCACGCTTCATGTACAATTAAAAATCATCTATTTGATTCACGCTTCATGTACAATGTATATTTAAAAAAATAAAAAAAATAAAGGACATTTCAACCAATTAAAGTTTATTTAACTTCCATCAATTTAAATTCAAATTTTTGAAAAAACTATTTAAAAACTATAAATTTGGAAATAAATTTGTCAAATCGCAGGCATACCCTATTCACGGCACACCCTTTATATCAAACATAAAAATAATTTATGAAATTTGTCATAAATGCAGGTGGAAAAAAATACCTTAATTATAATTTTTCAGAAAATAGTGAGAAAGTGAAAAACAAAATTAGTGTCATTCACATGAGCAAGAACAAGAAGTATCTAAGTTTTTTGCTAAAATCTCCCTTAATAGGATTTATATTAAGTTACACCATTGCCAAAATTGGATTTATACACCTAATTTAGGGAAAAAATATCTTGAATGAAAATATATATCCCCTTGCGTCTTACAAATTGAATTGCGTTGAGCGCATTATATTGAAAATGGGGAAAAAATTCAACCCTACATCAAATCAAAACAAAGATCTACAAATGAATTTACTTAAATGTCTGCATGAATGGGCTTCTAAAAAGAATCTGTGTAATTTATACAAGCAAAAAAGTATCTACATCTCTAGTTAGTTACTCGTAAAGATACCCTTGAGAAAGCATAGTGCAGTATAAATAGCAAATGATACAACTCTTGGAACCACTCTATTCAATACACTATTAAAATGCAAATGAGAGTAGCGTTTTAAGACGAATTTGATAGTCCTTCGTAATTAATTTAGGGCAAACATCCCCCTTTTAGTACATAAAACCCTAAATCGATATTTTTTTTACATATTCAATGGGGTAAAAAACGGAGAAGTCACAACTCTTCTCCAGTTTCCTCGTGGCAAATTCTTCATTTATTTGATTCTCAATTAGTCTTCATTAATAAGAGGAAATGCATCTGTTTTCGTAATTACGAATCGCGAACAAAAACAGGGGGGGAGGGGAGAATCCTTCAAATTGAAGGGGTAAAATACACGCGAAAAAAATCAATTCGGGAGGGGAAATAGTAATCAGCACGTTGAGAAAAAACAAGTAACCAATGGAAGAAGAGTTCTTCAGAAATTTTCCAAATTAACCTTTCTCGTTTTTAACAAGCCACTTATTTGACAGCGTGGTGCCAGCAACCCCCTAGGCTGTAAAAGGGAACGGTAATTAATGACAAGAACGAAGAGGAGAGGTATTCTCTTGAAAAGGTTTATTTTCTACTCTTGAGTTCTTCTTTTTTTGTTTTTGTTTTTGAGTTCTTCTTCGTCTTCGTCTTCGTCTTAACCCTCCCCAATCCCGTTAATTTAAGTCTCAGGGTGCATCTCTAACAATTTGTTAAACCGAACGCTGCAAATGAAATTAATATTTAACGATCCTCGCTAATTAAAGGATGGGAGGTTGTTGTTTTTTTCTTCTCCTCCTCCTCCTCCTCAAGAAGAAGAAGAACTTAAAAAGGATGAATGAGTGAAAAGATGGGGATGAAACAAAGATACCTAATGGGTAAAAGGGGGGGGGGTTAGGGGAAGAAAAAACACAAAAGGGAAAAGAAGCAGCTACAATAAAAAAAAATATTGATGGTGGAAAACGGGGAGTACTAGTGACTGATAAGAGTGTGTTTCAGGTAAAGAAATCAATTAGCTCTCTAATTAGTATTTCGAACCGTGAAAAACAAACAAACGGGAGAAGATTCGAGGGGGGTGAAAACAGGGGGGGTTGAAATAGAATAAAAAAATCTACATTCGAATTGGAGATGTTCTTCTTCTGACAATGGGTTCTTTCACACTTTTTCATAGCACACAAATGAAGAGTACGTCTCTGTTTGCATTGCGAATCATTAACGATGCAGGCAGCAGTTGTATGAATCTTTTAGTGGGGGGGGGGCTAAATAAGACGGCGTAGAGTTGTTTGGGGGCAGTGGGGGGGGGGGGTCGTGTCTTTCCCATCCAGTTAGTGATTATGCAGTAATTTAGTTTGAAAGTAATTATTGAATCCGGTGTTCAATCCTTTTCAAAAGAGAGATATGCTTTGAGGGGTAGGCTATTAAAACTAAATGAGTTCTAGTCTCTACTGGGAAAAGTGATTTCGCTGCTCGAAAAAAAGTTTTTATTATGGGTTATTTGTGTATAGGTTCGATAAATATTTTAATCATTTGATACATTACGATTAATTAGTATTAAGTACTGTTTGTTATTTTTTTTTAATCCTTTGTATTTTTTGACGATTTTTTTGGAAGTGGGAGTCTGAATGGGCTAAATGGAAATGATTGTTAATGAATAAATAAGAAAATAATAGTGAATCTCTTGTGTTTTATTAATGTATCTACGCTTTATGTATGTGTTTATTTATTTATATACTGCTTATATTGTCATTAAATTTTTTTAACCGTTTCGCTAATATTATAAGATTTTTTTCATTGAACGCTGTCTTAAATCCACTTTTGTGTTTTTATATGTGTGTTATATTTATTATCATTCAATGTAAGACATACTAAAATGTATCAAAAAGAAATTTGGATATATATCTTTTTGATAAAATTGCAGCTAAATATTATTCAAGGATTGCATTGGATAGTTGATTACTATGTTTAAGTAATCCACCTAGCAACGAAAATGCCGTGAAGCGAAACTCACCTAGCAAGCGAAATGCCTCGCAACGCAATTTATTCTTGAAGCACAACTGACCTATTCCGGGTCTTAAATTTGATTTAATCCCCCCCCCCTCTTCCCATCTAGAAAAACGGTCACAGAAGGGAGATCGTATTAATGACCAATCTGGTCAACGCAAAATATCTTCCTCTACACGATGGTATGTCATTTATCTCTAAATACTGGTCCAGTCTGGAGTAATAGGGTTTTTAAATATCAACACTTTTTATGTCTGTGTCATGCAAGTCTGTTCCAAAGACCACAATACCCGGACCGATTTTAAAGAAGACATACAATTTTCTAAGCAGTGTGATTCTATAAATAAAAAGGGGTAGGGCGCTGTTGGCTGGAAAGAGGCATCCCGTTTTTGGAAGGGCACTTGTTTTATTAAGGGTATTTAAAAAAAAAAGATTTGGGGTGGTGTGGGCGCCATGACCATTCGTTAACACATCGGACCCGTGCCGAGAATGAATGGATACTCGACTCATAACAAGAGTATGGTATTCTATCTGATCCGCCGTGTAGAGGGATAATCCGCTGTGGTCATCACTCCTATTCAGGTTGCGTGGGGTAGCAGCTCAGGTGTTGTCACCGTATAACCATTGTCCAATATTACGCTTTTTTTCCCTAGATGAATTGAGAATCGTTTTCAATAGCCCACTACGCAGTACTTCTGCTGTCATAATTTACATATTTGCGATTTCATAAAGTTGAAATCGGTGCCTTTTTCAAAGACATCTAGGAAAGCAAGGGCGCTTGGGCTTGACTAAACTGCGGAGGAATGTTTTCAAATCCGGGGGACTTTTTCGCAACAAAAGGGCACAGGGACGGTCATTGAGATGGAAAAAGGGCGAGCAGGGCGGGCCGCTCGTCAGAAAACGCGCAGAGTGAACACTGTTCTAACAGTGTGAAACACAGGACCTCTAAACACCGCATTCACTTTGTGGACGACCCCTTCTCAATCTCCACGCCCCCGTAAGAGCCCAGCAATAAGATGCCCATCGGACCCTCTTTCATTTGAGGCTCGTCACTCAGACCGGGTCCTTCCAAATAAATCTCGGGACCCCCCTTTCACGCTCAGAGTGCGACGGAATATAACTCCTTCATTGGCATTTGTTTAAACAGGACTCGCAGCTCTCTCCTCCGAACATAAGAAAGCTTTTAGTGCTCGGGCCTTGATTACAATAGGCCAAGACGACTACACGAAGCCTCGTGGAAATGGGGGGGAAGGGTCTTTAGAACTGTATGGATGCTGCTGCTGAAACTCTACCATTCTTCATTTCATGAGGCTCTAAGCACTTTTCTGGAGGGGGTTTTTTGCTTGAGATTTTACCATTCCTTCCCCCCTTTTTTTTTGGTTTGTTTCTTCCTCTTCGGTATTATTAAGTTGAAATTCTTGTTTGGGAGATTTATAATGTTTTCCCTTGGAAAAAAAATGGCTTGTTTTGTGAATGTAAGGGTTTTGGGGTGGTTTGGCTTTGTTTGTGTCTGATGTTCTGGCTATGGGTGGCTATAAACAAATCAGCAGTAAAGCAGTGGAGGATTTACCCATAGAATATTAGGTGAAATTCTTCGAGATTTCCTAGCTTTCACTGCCTAAAATTAAAATGCGTTCGTTTAGAAAATATTTTTTTTCCAAAAGCAGATAATCATTCTTTTTATAACAAACTCGCAGGTTACATCGGGGTATTATGGAAATACTTTAAAGCCAGTGACAGATGATATGTATACACTATTTGAAGTCTTACACTATTCTACCAACTTGCACACCAAAACCAGCATGTAGTCAAATAACGACGACGGCCTAAATGTGCACCAATATTCTCTACACAATAATTAGTAAAAAAATATTGTTTCCATTATCTTGTATTTTGTTCTTCTAAATACCACGATATTGTTCAAATATCTTTGAAAAATATAAAGAAATACTAATAAAAGTAATTTTGAAAAAAAATCCCCATTTTACTTATTTACTTATCATAACTATATGATTAAAATATGAATAATTTAATAGATATGCATTTATTAATTTTAAATCTAAATTATTTATCAAATCTAATTATATTGTTTTTTATTAGTTAAGAATGTACAAAATTTGCATGAAAAACTTATTATTTAACTTTCCGATACTAAAGATCTTTATATATAATTCTCTTTACGTGGTGATCAAAAAACGCTGTACTTTATTTTGTGATTTGGCAACACAAGGTCGTCAGGTAGTGAGCAAAACGCCGCCACGTTAGTCGTAGGAACATATTTGGTGCTCGTAATTTTAGCATTTAAAAATCGGTTTAAGCGAATATTGTGTAGGGTTTGACTTGTGATACCATTATTAGCTAATTATAAATGTTATTGTTGTTTGATCCATATTATCAGTATATACAGGTATTTGGACAATATGTTTATCTATGTGTTAACGTTTGGAAAATAGTTTCAAAAACATACATTTTTCCAACTTTCATTACTTTGAATGTGTAATTAATAAAACTAAAAATATTAAACTAAACTGTTGATTTAGTTATAAATATTATAAAATGTAGTTGACTTTATAAAAAGTAGTTCGTTTGCGTCTTAATATGTACGAATTGATATAAATCAAGATTTAAAATAATATTTTACAGCTTTAAAGACACATTCTACTTGTTCAGTACATTTTGTAAACGTTTATCTTTTATTACTAGTATTATCTTTTATTTTTAACATTTATCTTTTATTTTTAACATTATCTTTTATTTTTAACAATTATCTTTCATTTTTATTATTTATCTTTTATTTTTACATTTATATTTTATCTTTTACATGTACCTTTTATTAATATTCATACATCAACGTAGGAGTTCCTTAGATAAATAACATTTATCTTTTATTATTATTTATACACCAACTTAAGATTATTCTTTAGAAGATTGTCATAAAATTTAAAGTGTGCCCCTTATTTCTGTAAAGTCTAAT
Source organism: Troglohyphantes excavatus (assembly GCA_963932185.1). Lineage (NCBI taxonomy): Eukaryota > Metazoa > Arthropoda > Arachnida > Araneae > Linyphiidae > Troglohyphantes > Troglohyphantes excavatus. The sequence goes on along the minus strand of OZ010669.1, from coordinate 62,849,364 downwards.
TTCCTGCCTTATCTATTCAACGTATAATTATCATTAAAATATATTCTCCAAGCATCTTAAAATAATAAAAAGAGTTACCTGCTTAATATCAATTATCCATCTCACCTTTCCATGAATTCAGCCTATCAGACGAAATCAATTTACCCAATTAATTACACAAAGAGCAAGAAATTAACTTATACGCATTAATTTCAATCGCACCCTTTCTATGACAGAGATAAAAGAGACGTATTAATATTAATAAATAATATCAATAACCCTTTTCCCTGAAAAAAATACCCATCCTAAAGCGAACTATTTGACGCGTTTGCAAAACTAATTACCAGATACGCCCCATCAGTTACTAAGTAAAATAAATGTACTCTTGAAGAGCGATTATTCAATCTGGAAAACCCTTTGATTCTGCAATAATAATTTATTTATATTCATTCTATTAGGCGACAGAAAGAAGACCCCCATCTAATCAAGAAATCTACTTTAAAACAGCGAATGCCTAAATTAAAAGAGGGGGGGGGGAAGGGTTTTATTAATAATAAGCATAACTGCGCGTTCATAAAAAAAAGGGGGTGACAATAAATTACGGAAGAAAACGCTGAACGGGTGTTATGCGCAAACAATGTCGTATGTATACGCCAAGAAAGAATTACGATCTGTTTGTATATAGCTTCCAATTACTTGCGTAAACATCATAAACTGGAATGCTCATAGAAATGAAGTAGGGGAAAAGGATAGGGGAAAAGGGAAGGGAGGTTCTACTGGCGCAGCAGTAGAATTCCCTAATTAAAAGTAAACAGTGGAGCCGTTTTCGAATGTCTAGTTTTATGCCTTTTACAGACGTTCTGGGAGGTTGTTTTTTTGTCTTTACTTCATCATTTATTTAAGCATTGCTTTTCTTAATTATATCGGTCAAAGGCGATGACTGTAAAAAGTGTCACATGTTGGCAAATTTGCTGAAGATGATGATGATTTTTTTTTTGGTTTGTTTGTTTTTGTTCAATATTTGTTTAAAAACAAAGATGTTTTTTTGTTGTTGGTGTTGATGTGTTGGCAAGAAAGATGCGAGGATTTATCTGTGGAATTGCATGAGTGTATTCAATGGAGTTAACTTGTTTCTATAAATAAAAACATTAATGAAAGTAAACAATTTTTTTTTAGTATTTAAGATTTAATTCCTTCTTTAATATGAAGCTTTATTGTATTCGCTCTGAAGGTTTTTGAAAAACGCCCAAAACACACAAACAGAGCAAAATTTTAAGAGTTGTAGTATTAATATAAATTATTATCATATTTTCTGAAACAAGCATTTTGTTTATAAATTATATTTGCATAGTTGTTATATCGCAAATTTCTTCGATTTAGTACCAAACTGTATTGCAAGTTACGGCCAGTTTCTGATTATAATGCAGTGTAAAATACCAAATCACAATCTTTAGGAAAAAGAATATTATGTACTTATAAAATTTTCTAAATAAAAACTGTTTTGTCATTGAACTATTAAGATGGTAAAGGGCACATTTGACTTTTTTTTTAATTTTTAAGATATCATTATAACTTTTTTCTACATATGTGTGCAAGGTATATTAGCATAATTACAAGGTCAAAAAATAATAATTTTAATAATAACAATTTAAAAATATTAATATTTTTTAAAAATAAAAATGTACAAAAAAGTTACATTTCTTATTTTTTATATAAACCGAAAAACTATTTTTTGATAAACTGTATTTTTGCCATTTTATAAACAGAGAAATGTATTCAACAAACTATGTTTACAGATTTTTGTTATATGCCAAAAAAATTTTGAGAAAAGTAAAAAGTATTTGAAAAAAAATATTACTAACTTACACAGGTCTTAACACAGGCCTAATTATTTTATATATATATATATATATATATATATATATATATATATATATATATATATATATATATATATATATATATATATATATATATATATATATATATATATACAGACAACTCTCGTTATCTCGAACTCGAAGGGAAGTGTAAAAAAATTCGATATATCAAAAATTCGAGTTATCGAAAATCCTATAAAAAAGCTGTTTTGGTAAAAAATATATACTAGTATACTTACACGACTTTATTTAACATATCTATCCAAAATAGTATGGTAAGTATTTATTTTTTTTTCGAAATCAATTATATTTTCCAAATGCACGATTGCTTGAAATGTCTCTGATGTTTTCATTTCTGGTCTCGATTCATTGAATGCACGCATAGATTTTATCGAAGATAGAGCCTCTTACAAAGTTATCTTTGGAGGAGGTTAGCATTCTTAATTATCATTCTGAGAGCGATATCTCATCTCTTCTGAGAGCGATATCTCATAAAATGCTGCTATAGAGAGTGCATTACCTAAACAAAAATGAGAAGGGGTCGAGCGTCTTCATATTTTAAGTGAGTTGCTTTCTGGACGGTCGGTAATGTTCCAAGAAAGTGACTCGCACGTTACCGAAAGCGCCAGCTGGCTTGAGGGACGATAAATCATTAATCTTCCTTGTTTGGTACAGCTCAGGGAATCCAGTCTGGCGACATTCAAACAAAAGGGTGAGGCACAGGTAGGAATACATTGTACGTATACCCTTTCAATAACGCACAATAAGAAAGAGAACTGATAAAGAAGAACGTGGCAATTACATATATGCTAAAGGTTCTTCAAAATCCGTAGTTTTGAGAGGAAAACAAAATTTTGAGTTGTGAGGAAACTTCGAGTTATCGAAAATAACGACGAAAAACTTCGAATTAAAGAGATAAAATTACATTAAATAAGTAATGAAGGTGCAGGGAAATGGATTTTTTTCAAGATATCGAAAAATTCGAGTTATCGAGAGTCTACTGTATATATATATATATATATATATATATATATATATATATATATATATATATATATATATATATATATATATATATATATATATATATATATATATATATATATATATATATATATATATATATATATATATGAGAGGAAACTTCGAGTTATCGAAAATAACGACGGAAAACTTCGAATTAAAGAGATAAAATTACATTAAATAAGTAATGAAGGTGCAGGGAAATGGATTTTTTTCAAGATATCGAAAAAGTCGAGTTATCGAGAGTCTACTGTATATATATATATATATATATATATATATATATATATATATATATATATATATATATATATATATATATATATATATATATATATATATATATATATATATATATATATATATATATATATATATATATATATATATATATATATATATATATATATATATATATATATATATATATATATATATATATATATATATATATATATATATATATATATATATATATATATATATATATATATATATATATATATATATATATATATATATATGAGAGGAAACTTCGAGTTATCGAAAATAACGACGGAAAACTTCGAATTAAAGAGATAAAATTACATTAAATAAGTAATGAAGGTGCAGGGAAATGGATTTTTTTCAAGATATCGAAAAAGTCGAGTTATCGAGAGTCTACTGTATATATATATATATATATATATATATATATATATATATATATATATATATATATATATATATATATATATATATATATATATATATATATATATATATATATATATATATATATATATATATATATATATATATATATATATATATATATATATATATATATATATATATATATATATATATATATATATATATATGAGAGGAAACTTCGAGTTATCGAAAATAACGACGGAAAACTTCGAATTAAAGAGATAAAATTACATTAAATAAGTAATGAAGGTGCAGGGAAATGGATTTTTTTCAAGATATCGAAAAAGTCGAGTTATCGAGAGTCTACTGTATATATATATATATATATATATATATATATATATATATATATATATATATATATATATATATATATATATATATATATATATATATATATATATATATATATATATATATATATGAGAGGAAACTTCGAGTTATCGAAAATAACGACGGAAAACTTCGAATTAAAGAGATAAAATTACATTAAATAAGTAATGAAGGTGCAGGGAAATGGATTTTTTTCAAGATATCGAAAAAGTCGAGTTATCGAGAGTCTACTGTATATATATATATATATATATATATATATATATATATATATATATATATATATATATATATATATATATATATATATATATATATATATATATATATATATATATATATATATATATGAGAGGAAACTTCGAGTTATCGAAAATAACGACGGAAAACTTCGAATTAAAGAGATAAAATTACATTAAATAAGTAATGAAGGTGCAGGGAAATGGATTTTTTTCAAGATATCGAAAAAGTCGAGTTATCGAGAGTCTACTGTATATATATATATATATATATATATATATATATATATATATATATATATATATATATATATATATATATATATATATATATATATATATATATATATATATATATATATATATATGAGAGGAAACTTCGAGTTATCGAAAATAACGACGGAAAACTTCGAATTAAAGAGATAAAATTACATTAAATAAGTAATGAAGGTGCAGGGAAATGGATTTTTTTCAAGATATCGAAAAAGTCGAGTTATCGAGAGTCTACTGTATATATATATATATATATATATATATATATATATATATATATATATATATATATATATATATATATATATATATATATATATATATATATATATATATATATATATATATATATATATATATATATATATATATATATATATATATATATATATATATATATATATATATATATATATATATATATATATATATATGAGAGGAAACTTCGAGTTATCGAAAATAACGACGGAAAACTTCGAATTAAAGAGATAAAATTACATTAAATAAGTAATGAAGGTGCAGGGAAATGGATTTTTTTCAAGATATCGAAAAAGTCGAGTTATCGAGAGTCTACTGTATATATATATATATATATATATATATATATATATATATATATATATATATATATATATATATATATATATATATATATATATATATATATATATATATATATATATATATATATATGAGAGGAAACTTCGAGTTATCGAAAATAACGACGGAAAACTTCGAATTAAAGAGATAAAATTACATTAAATAAGTAATGAAGGTGCAGGGAAATGGATTTTTTTCAAGATATCGAAAAAGTCGAGTTATCGAGAGTCTACTGTATATATATATATATATATATATATATATATATATATATATATATATATATATATATATATATATATATATATATATATATATATATATATATATATATATATATATATATATATATGAGAGGAAACTTCGAGTTATCGAAAATAACGACGGAAAACTTCGAATTAAAGAGATAAAATTACATTAAATAAGTAATGAAGGTGCAGGGAAATGGATTTTTTTCAAGATATCGAAAAAGTCGAGTTATCGAGAGTCTACTGTATATATATATATATATATATATATATATATATATATATATATATATATATATATATATATATATATATATATATATATATATATATATATATATATATATATATATATATATATATATATATATATATATATATATATATATGAGAGGAAACTTCGAGTTATCGAAAATAACGACGGAAAACTTCGAATTAAAGAGATAAAATTACATTAAATAAGTAATGAAGGTGCAGGGAAATGGATTTTTTTCAAGATATCGAAAAAGTCGAGTTATCGAGAGTCTACTGTATATATATATATATATATATATATATATATATATATATATATATATATATATATATATATATATATATATATATATATATATATATATATATATATATATATATATATATATATGAGAGGAAACTTCGAGTTATCGAAAATAACGACGGAAAACTTCGAATTAAAGAGATAAAATTACATTAAATAAGTAATGAAGGTGCAGGGAAATGGATTTTTTTCAAGATATCGAAAAAGTCGAGTTATCGAGAGTCTACTGTATATATATATATATATATATATATATATATATATATATATATATATATATATATATATATATATATATATATATATATATATATATATATATATATATATATATATATATATGAGAGGAAACTTCGAGTTATCGAAAATAACGACGGAAAACTTCGAATTAAAGAGATAAAATTACATTAAATAAGTAATGAAGGTGCAGGGAAATGGATTTTTTTCAAGATATCGAAAAATTCGAGTTATCGAGAGTCTACTGTATATATATATATATATATATATATATATATATATATATATATATATATAGCATTTTTTTCAAATAGATCTGAATTTAAATCGATGGTTCAAATTTGAAAAAAGGAGTTTTCAGTTACGTACTCAGTGAATTTTGTATCAAAACTTAATATTAATTCGAAAAAATAATTAGTTAGACTTTACATAAAAAAGTAATTTTATGTCGTTCGATTAAAAATAAAATGAACTATTTTTTAAAACAATAAAATATGTTTGGATATTTTTGATAACAATGTGCCCAATCCCCCCCCCCCCCCACCCCCAATAGAAATAATGTGTGTTTACTAAAATTTTATATTATTTATATGGAAATTAGACATTTCTTTGCGATACAGAAATATGTATAAGTTATACAACATTTCACAAAACCCATGATTAAAACAGTTACCCATAGTACCATGCAAAAAATCTAACCAAAATAGAAAATTTAAGACGAATCCATCTAGCAGTTTAATAGAAATGTGCGAAAAAATTGAAGGTGATGATTGTTACAGAAGCTAAACATAAAATAATGCTTACCAAATTATGGTTGGTAGAAATTGTTCGAGATTTTTTTAAGATTTAAATTCCCATCCATGTAAAAAACTAAATATACCCTGTTAAAAATCTGTATTCAAAAATAATTAAAATGTACTCATTTATGAGTACATTCAATTTTTAAAATGCCTCCGAATACATAATTTTTGATTTTGAAAAAGACATGTACAGAAAAATGAGTACAATGGGTAAAAAATGGTTAAAAAGAACATATGCTAGCCAACCTTCATACATTACTCTCAATAAATATCGACAAGTACAACTGAGACTTACCGGGAATCGTTCCCAGATCCAAAGGCACCTCTGTCCAGAGCATTATCCGTTAAGCTACCAGTGTGACGTGAAGAAGTTATGTACAGAAGTAATGTTAAAATAATGGGACGTAAGGCAATTGGATTATAATAACTCAGCTTGCATTTAAGCAATCGACATCAAATGATGTGGAAACCCGTATTCTGAATAAAGATTTTAAATTTTTCAGGTCGCTTTGTTAAGATGGCTTGAACAGAAGCTGATATTAGCAATATTAAATAACACTGCTCTTTTTTGCGAAAGTACGATTACTTAAATTTGAGTACGTCATCGCTTATTTACGATGCAATTTTGTTCAATTTTAAGCATCTTTTTTACAGTGTAAATTTAAAATATTTATAATTTGGATATTCCACGACAAAATGAGTGGACTTAACTTGTAATACAACACTCAAATATATAAAAAATAAATTGGATAAGCACAAAAAATAATGACAAAAAAAATCTAGGATAATATTTGATCCCCAAATCAGATTTTTTTTTATTAAGAACATTTAGAGAGATTCCAACAAAACAAAATACTGTCGCCAAAAAAAAAATACGCCAATGCGCAAGAAAATTAACCCGGTTATCACCGTTGCATATTAGGCATCGTCAATTTTAATCCTTTAATGAGGTAGAAAACTTAACAAGGGTAAATCTATCAAAATACGTAAAAAGTAGATTAAAAACTGTCCATAAAAAACATTCTTTGAAAACTTCGAAGCTTTCGCATTACGTGTTGATCTTGCCCAATGCTTTAATTTAAAAAAATGTCTTCGAAGTTTTTTTTTATTCCCAATTTTATTCATTATTTTCGACATCATGGTTTACCATCAGACGACATTACATCGGAAAGGTTACAAGAAAAAAAAAACGATGAAAAATGTCCGGCATTTTTTTTTTCGCCCCCTCTCATTTTACCGGCTTAATGTGCATTATTCTGCTTAATTAATTCAGTATTTAGAAGGGAGATTTTTTTTCCCTTCTTCCCGCATCGCTTATTTGGCGATTTTTTTTAACGTCGTTATCTGAAAAATAAAGGGGAAAAAAAAACTTTTCTCGCCACAACTCGCCCGAAAAAGTGCGCCAAAAAATGTCCAAGGAGCAACAATAAGGTAATATGTACTAATTAAGGAAAAGCATCTAGACTTAGCGAAACAGAAGTAAAAAAAAATAAACTCAGGACAAAATGAGTGTTCTTAAAAACTGTTAGGGGGGGAGGGGGTATGGTAGAACGGGCAATTTCCTACCAAATGAATGAATAAAAATAGCGATATGCTAGCAAATTAGTTGCCAGTTAAAGAACCCTAAAAACAAATAGGAAAGAAATGCTTGCTTGGGAATTTTTGAAGTGGGTAAAAAATAAAAAATAAATAAAAAAAAGAACAAATTTTACAATCTAGTGGATTTAAGTGACAACGACACTTTAAAAATGATACGACTTCAAATCAAATTTATGAGCGAGAATTTTTTTTTTGTGCAACCTCTTCAATTTTTTTATGTTTGTTTTTGTTGTAGTAAAAAGGAGTAAGGGCTTTTCTGAAAAGTGGGGGGGGGGGGAGAAAGAGGGGGAGGGGGGCAAAATAAATCAGTGTCAAAAGGGAGGCATTTTCTCGAAGTTTAATTAAACCCTGTAAGCAATTTTTTTTATTCGTTAAGCTAAAAATTGGACAGTTTTAAATACATTGTTAAAAGGGTTTGACATGCTATGAACAGGGGGGGGCTTGAAAAAGATATCGAGGCTCTTTTAAAGTGTATTTGACAAAAAGAGTGGATTTTTTTCCCCTGTAATTAATAATGTGTTTTGAGATATTTTACCAGTGAAAGAAAATAACATGCTTAATGAAGCACAAACGCTATACTTTTAAAACTTAGTTAATTTGGCTTCAAAAATAAACTCAACTTTACGCTTAAAAAAATAATTAATTTCTTTTGATTTTTTTATTATTTTCCAGACAAAAATTAAAACATTCAATGATTTTTTTAAAATTCTTAATGGTAACCTCTTGGTAACTTGGTAACTTTCAACTTGGTAACTTCTTGATTATGAAGGAATTAAGCTACTCAATAATTGTATGCCATATAATGACAGTACTTATGGCATTAAAAGGTTTCTTTCAGTATATTAAAATGAATAGTAATAATATTTAAAGACATAATTATCTAAAAAATATGTTTCTGTTACACTATATTTCACGGTCGATGTATAAAACTACTTTACTCCAATTAGAAAAGCCTACATAAAACCTTTATCAAAATTATGAAATTGAAGGTTTTTTTTTTAATGTTTTTATAAAAGTTATTGAAACTAAAAACTGCAGTTTTTTTTCAAGTTGGTAAAGTTATAATTTTCCGCATTAAACCTTTAAATCACCTGCATTTTCTTATCAATAATTTGAATGCTTTAAAGTTCAATGTTTTTTACACGTTTTATGAAGGAATTTTAAACACAGACTTTTAATTTAATAGAGAATTAAACCGATTCAGTTTTCTTAAATAAAACCCTAAATTTCACCATTTCGATGAAAGTTTTGTGCTAATATTTTTTGCTGAGCTGTTTTGCTTCAGTTTTGGCATTTATATGTTTTGTATAGCTTTTTTGTAGTATAAAATTACATTTAAACATTTCTATTAACCCGCAAGTATTGGTGAATAAATGCAGTCGCCTGTTTCGATTATGAAATCTCGTTAGGTGATTTCGAAGATGGTTATTTACTTTTTAAAAACATTTTTAATAATGGTTTGCTGTAAAAAGGAGGTAGCTTCAATTATTCAAGTTTGCATAAAGACGTAAAAAACGTTTGAAAATTCAAAATTCCAAGTTGTGTGGTGAAGATATTCTTTTTGATCTTCTTAATTGTTCCTACAGAATATGATAGTATTTTCACTCAAAAATATATCTTCCAGATGACGTGGCACATGTTGGATTGTTGGAGCTACCCCTTTCTTGCAACCAAATAGATGTTCTGTCTACCTCTGTGAAAAATATTTTTAAAAAAATACAATTTACTATAATATTATTTAATTTAAAGAAAACTTCAATTGAAATATATCATATAACTTGGCTTTAAAAACAAAAAACTACTTTTTTAATCATCACATTCCCTTTCTGTAACGTCCGGCTCATCTGCTGCGTTGTCTGGTCTATTGAGTAACGCGAGAACTAACGATTGGAACTACATCTTTCTGGCACCAAACGAACAAGTTTTTTTTACCACAAGATAATTCATGTAACTCCAAATTCAAATAGGTTGGAGCTACATCATTTTTACAGCAAACCCTTCAATTCTAGACGCAATACATAAAAAGTAGGAAACATTAAATATACCTAATGACAAGTCATGATTGTGCACAATATCTCCTCTAAAATAACAAGTTAATTGACGGTTCATTCATTTAATGTTACATTTTCTTCTAAAAAAATATTTAACAAGGCGAAAAAAATGACGTTGAAATAAGAAAACATGACTGATTTGAGAAGAATTTTTTTAAGTGTTTACAATATTTAGCACCTTATAATAATTACCTTATACAGGTAAATTAAAGCAATGCTTCTGTTCATCCGATAAAATGACTAAAAATATTTAAAATTCCATAATAAAACTGAAAATTATTCAAATATATATATAAAATATTTTAAAAGGTATGAGCTTGGGAGAGGTCGAGCCTAAACCCCAGATACGTATATTGCAACTTTATCAGCTGGGCATTTAAACTATCTTTGACGTCACAGCAGTTCATTGGTGAATTGATTTGGTATCTGAATAGCCAGAGATAAAATAGTATTTTTTAAATAAATTTTGCATTCAACTGCGTAACGCTATGAGCCACAGCAGTTATTTCCGTAAAACTTCTGCTATTCAGCTTGTTGTTATTATTCTTTCAAATAAATGGTACTGAATCTAACCTTCATGGAATATGCAGGTGTTCCCCAGTAAAAAAAGTCAGCATAAAACCTTCATCAAAATTTTGAAATTGAAGGTTTTATGCAGGAAAACTGCAGCTTTTTTAAAGATCTGTAAAATTAAAAGTTTTTGTTGCAATGTCTTTCATAAAAACTGCAAAAACCCTTCATAAAAACCTGCAAAAAACCTTCAATTTTTAATCATGAATGGAAAATGCAGATATTTTAAAGGTTTTATACAAGAAAATTAAAAACTTAAAAAAAAACTGCAGTTTTTTGTTTCAATAACCTTTATAAAACCTTCAAAAAAACTTCAATTTAACAATTTTGATGAGGGTTTCATGCTGACATTTTTTGCTGGGTTCTAAACACCTTTATAAAACCCTCATTTTCACAACTTTTATGAATTTGTTTATACTGTAATATATCCATTTTCTAAAACAAATTTCCGTTACTCCCCCCCCAAAAAAAACACCCTTCTCATTCAGCATGACCAAAACTAGACACCCGACATCACCCATGTTCAACGGCAAACATGATTCCGAGCAATGATCCATAGAGGGCCCGTCACATTACATACGGGACATTACCCAAGTCACCCTTTACAACGAATGGAAGAAAAAGGTGAACGGATCATTAGACCTCCTACACATCCCCAACTTTGTATACCCAAGAAATTTTTCTACCTCTTACATTATTATCATTACTACTATTATCCACAGGACCATTATTATTATTTTTATTGGTTAGAAATAAAGAAATATACGGCTATATTTTACTTATTTATTAAGAAAATGGTATTGACTCTCGGTTGCTGGAGGGAGGGAGTATAAGATCTCGCCAATCGCTCTCAAGGCGTAGTATTAAGGCTGTTCGATGTTGAAGCTTTTAGACTAATAGGCTGGAGCCTTGCAGGTGGTTTTAGGGTGGTGAGTTTTCCATTCGCTGAGTGCATTGTAACATCAAGTTTTCGCCGTCTGCTATTTGTTATGTTTGCTGTTTGCCCCTTTTTCATATTTGTGCTTGAAGTATGCTGTTGTAATTGGTCTCCAGGGTAGGTGGGTTTGTTGAATTTGTTTTCAGCTGGATGAAGTGGGTGGGGGTTGTTGAGAGGGTGTGTAAATTATAGTTTGGGTTGAAGTCGGGGTTTGCGAATGCTGTCGCCGAGCTTTTTTATAAAGTGATTCTGCGTGATTTGAATTTTTTAAAGTGTTTTTGGGGGGAGTGTCCGCCATTTGTCATTCTTGTTTCAATTGATTGATATGTAACTTTCCATCTGCAATCATTGGATTTACTTGTTGGATTCCATATCGTCGGTTTAATTCACAAACCACGCACCTACCATGATAGAGATCTAGCAGCTATAGAGGTTTGGCATTTTATTTTTAAAAAGTTGCCAAATGATTTAATGTTTTGGGAGCATGCGCCGTTTTTTTTATCGCAGTGGTTGCTTCATTTTCAATATTAAACCAAGTCCGTTCCAGCAAAAAGAAGTGAGCATAAAAACATTATCAAAATTGTCAAATTGAAGTTTTTTTTTTAAGGTTTATATAGGATATTAAAACAAAAACAGAAGGATTTTTTTAAGTTTTTAATTTTCCTGCATAAAACCTTTAAAATATATGCATTTCCCCTTCATGATTAAACAATGAAGTTTTTTTTTTTGCAGGATTTTTACAGTTTTTAAGAAGGATATTGAAACAAGAACCTTAAATTTCATAGATCTTCAAAAAAAATAAAGTTTTCCTGCATAAAATCTTTAATTTAAAAATGTCGATGAACATTTTATGCTGACCTTTTGCCTGGGATATCCATGGCAATCGTAAAGCACATTGTAGAGAAACGTGGTTTAACTGATCTTTATTAGCGCAGCGTTACTCGAAAATCATGTGATTATTTCAACCAATCCCTCACAAACTATCTAAGCTCAGGTATTCTGGGTATTCTGATCACTTTCTGTTATTTAACAATTCCACATTTAAAAGTGAATCTCTTTAATTTCGGCATCACACAGTTTCCGCTACGGCTGCTGAATCCAAGCCATTGGAGTTACATTATTTGTGAATTCAGTCGACGGTATATGAAATGAAGGATGGGTTCAAAGAGAAAACGATGGAATCCAATTTTCGCTGAAATCAGGATCTCAACACCATACTTCAGTTACAAGGAAATATTTTCAGCGCATAATAAAAACGATGATTTTCTGTAAAAAAATAACTTTAAAATATCTGTATTCCCTATCCACATCGATGGCAAACGACAATTTTATTTTTGATTTCTGCACAATCACCATGAGTGAACGGTCATCATTCTTCCCCTGGAGCCTACAATTATAATTTTTTATAGAAAAAAATGCTACCCTTTCGCTATCTTGCTGAGGTAACGTGGTGGTATGTTTTATTTAAATTTCCTTAATATGCATTTACTAAAAGAAAATTATCTCAAATTAAAAGAAACCCGTTTAAATTATACATTTTTTAAAGGCGCTTTTAATATTGTTTTTGAACTGTTATTTTTCCTAATTTTGAGTTTATGTTCCCAAACAAATTAATGTCTATGAATTTGAATGCTAAATAACACGAAAAATCCCATTTTTATTGTAATATATTTAATAAAAAAACATTTTCTAATTATTCTGTTTGTCTTTACTAATGTACTAAATGCATAAAAATGTATGTATAAAATGCATGAAAATGTATGTATGAAATGTATAAAATTATATGTATGAAATGTAAAAAAAATATTTATGAAATGTCTCAAAGTGTATGTATGAAATGTATAAAATTATATGTATGAAATGTAAAAAAATATGTATGAAATATTTCAGAGTGTATGTATGAAATGTATAAAATTATATATATGAAATGTAAAAAAAAATATGTACGAAATGTTTCAAAGTGTATGTATGGAATATATAAAAATGTTTGTATGGAATATATAAAAATGTTTGTATGGAATATATAAAAATGTTTGTATGGAATATATAAAAATTTATTTTTATTATTTATTTTAAATAAAGCTATTCAAAAATGAATAAAATTAACTAAGTTTACATAAACCTATTTACAAATTTATAAAAATAAAAAGTGTACATAAACTTATATAAAAAATTAATACATCGATCAAGTTTCTATACAACATTCTCAAACTCATTTTTTATACATAAAACTGTATAATAAATATATAAAATTCAATAAAAACTAACTTGCTATTAAATACCATTTATCCAATCTCTTTAAAACAAAAGTTTTCTTGGGCTGCTCCGAGATGGAAATAGATGAGGCGAGTTGAGAGTTTCTTCTGCTGCTTCCGGAAACATCCGGATAGGGCATTAGCTATCCGGAAATGAGAGCCATATACCAACTGCCGGACCCTGGGATACCCTGCACTTAGTTGAGATTTATCAAAAACAACTTTGAGTCGGTTTCTCCTAAGAAACCCTTCTCAATTGGAGGAACGGACGTTGGATCCATTGTTGGTACTGATTTTTTGGTACAAAAATTATCGTTATTTGTTTAAAAGGATTCACTGTAAAAATCATTTACTTAACTGTACCAAATTATTATTTTTGCCAAATACATCTTTAATAGACTTCACGTAAGGCGGAATAATCCAGAAAGGTAAATATATTATTATTTTGATTGCTTTTAAAACACATTTGGGTAATTCCCATACACACGATTCAAAATATGTACTCAAAAATAAGTAAAATATACTTATTTTTTAGTACATTCGATGCTTATCATAGCTCTGAATACAGAAGCTTCATCTTTGAAAAAGACATGTACTCAAAAATGAGTAAAAATGAATTAAAAGAGCAGTTGTTTTCCTACATAGGCTGTCCTCATAAATCGCTTTCAATAAACATCAATAACTACAACAATACTTACCGGGAATCGAACACAGATCCGCAGCCCAGTGTCTCATCCGTTGTACAACCAGGGCGATGTGAAGAAGTTATAAACGAGAAAAAAAAAGGTGTGCAAAATAATGGGACGCAAGATAAGTACGTCGTAAAAATTCAGTTTCTATTTAAGCAATTGACATCAAATAATGTGGGAAACCATCTTCTGAACAACTATTTTACGTTTGTCAGATCGCTTTGTTAAGATGGCTGGAGCAGAAGCTGAGATTAGCAATATTAAATCACTTTTGAGAAAATACGATTACTTAAATTTGAGTATGTCCTCGCTCATTTACTATGCCATTTTACTGAGAGAAAATCGAGTATGTTCAGTCACTCATATTTAAGTACATTTTTTATAGTGCACATATGCGTACATTTTAAGATAAAAAAATGAGTAAAAAAAATTTAACAAGAAAATCTTCCAACAGCTGTTTGAGAAAATAATGTGATTATAAAAATTTAATAAATATTATGAAATTATATACCGTTACACAACCGTCATAAGAAAGAAAACCCGAACACCAAGAAGGAAAACTTAACACGAAACAAGAAAAATTAAATGTGTCACCTGCATCAAAGTTTTGATACTTTGAAAAGCTTTTTTTTGTCTAAAAGTAGTTGTTTTCATGTAAAAAATTTTTATATTTTATTTTATCTTGTTTACCATGTTTCTCTATGTGCGATTTATCATAGATTGTGTGCCTTTTTCATATTTACTTGTCATATAGGGTCATCTTTTATCAAAAATCACCTCTATCTAAAGTTAGTGTCGATATAAATTTTATTAATAACTCTTGATTTTAATTGATTTATGGATGTTTAATGTCATATAAAGGTGTATATTTTAGTACGAATCAAATAAGTTAAAAATTAATTAAAAAAATGTGAAGTTACGGCTTTTTAAATTTTGACGAAATTATATATCTTTATAATAATATAGTTATAGAGGATTTAGATTTTTAGTTTTTGTCTTACGAATACAATTTATTTTAGGTTAAAATAACTGAAAAGTATGCATTATAAAAGAAATGTGACAAATAAGAATACATTTATTTTTTAAAGAATTACCACTACCTTTTTATCGATGGTTCATAAGTATACAAAATGTTTGGGAAAATTTTTAATAATAGGCATCAACTTTAAAAACAAGTCAAATATTTATTTTTAAAAAAAATTAAGTTATTCAAATTTAGAATATTTGTGTTTGTTTCTTTTTCACTTGACGAAAAAAGGATTCTCACTTTTTTTGGTAATTTTAAATAACAAGGGACAAAATGACATTTATTTTTGAAATCGTATAATTCATTGTTTATATAAAATCGAAAATATCCCAATTATTTAGAACCTGGCAATTAATTATTATTTGATAAATTTGGGATATATTTGATGAGCAGTTCTGAACGTTGCTTCATCCGCTTTGACTGTGGAAATTTAAAAATAAAACTTTATGAATAAATGTTTTGCTTATATTGACCTAACTTTCGTTGATATGGCTCGCACACAACCTTACAATTCATGATAGAAAATGTCATAAATATTTAAAAGTAAATATAATTTATTTTACATTAAAGTAATATATATTACATCAAAGTAATATAATTTATTTTCCATTAAAGTAATATATATTACATTAAAGTAATATATATTACATTAAAGTAATATAATTTACATTAAAGTAATATATTTTACATTAAAGTAATATAATTTACATTAAAGTAATATAATTTACATTAAAGTAATATATTTTACATTAAAGTAATATAATTTACATTAAAGTAATATAATTTACATTAAAGTAATATAATTTACATTACAGTAATATAATTTACATTAAAGTAATATAATTTACATTAAAGTAATATAATTTACATTAAAGTAATATAATTTACATTAAAGTAATATAATTTACATTAAAGTATATAATTTATATTATTTACATTAAAGTAATATGATTTACATTATTTACATTAAAGTAATATAATTTACATTAAAGTAATATAATTTACATTAAAGTATATAATTTATATTATTTACATTAAAGTAATATGATTTACATTATTTACATTAAAGTAATATAATTTATATAATTTACATTAAAGTAATATGATTTACATTATTTACATTAAAGTAATATAATTTATATTATTTACATTAAAGTAATATGATTTGCATTATTTACATTAAAGTAATATAATTTACATTAAAGTAATATGATTTACATTATTTACATTGAAGTAATATAATTTATATTATTTACATTAAAGTAATATGATTTACATTATTTACATTAAAGTAATATAATTTACATTAAAGTAATATAAGTTATTTTACATTTTATTTTAGAGTAAAAATGTTTTGGATCAACACGATGGATAAAACACATTTTGAAAGCGCTGTAACTAATAAGACTAAGTTTTGAAATAGCTTTATTAGTAATTTCAAAATTTGGATTTTTATTTCTTACAAACGGAAATTAATTAATTATAAAAATAATTTTTTATATATTAAAGAGATATTTTTAATATTCTGTTTTTTTTCCTTTCTGAAACACGTAGATATATTTTCATATCTTCGTCACTGTTACAAATTTCAGTTCAACGATGTACCATATCTTGGTTCAAAACAGAGGCCTGAAGAAAATTATACCATATTATGGTGGAATCTAGGTTGAACCAAATATCCTTTATCGGGAAAAAAATCGGAAGTTTCACCGATAATTGGTTCAACCCTTTTAACTGCAACCAAAATTTTCGTTGTCGCTGCATCAACAATCCGGGGAATATTCCTTCAAGCACGAAAACAATGAACAAGAACCTCCCCGTGACCCAGTGGATAAATCCGTTCAACTATGAATCAGAGGTTTCCTAGTTTGAGTCCGGTCGGAGACTTGACAAAGAAAAGTAAAAAAGTTCTGATCTTGTGATCGGAGGGTTACCAGATTCGCTACAAAACTTCTACTACTAAAATACTTAGAAATATCGAATTTTGAGTTTTATGCAATGTTATGAGTTTTGGTGCAACATTTCACCACTAAATGGTATCCGTGATAGCATAATAAAATGTTGAAACTAAGAAATGTCGGTTGTAACTAAATGGGTACCAAATTTTGGTGCAAGGTCGTAATAATTTTTAACAGTGGTCTTTTTCTACATTTCTTTGTTTTTCACTTTCTTCAAGAACTGAATTATTCAGTACACGTTTCTTGTCGATTGTATAATAAAAATTTAATGTAGAATATTCTTACAATATGTCGCCGAACTAATTTTGTGGAAGGCAGTCAATATTATACAACTATTTCTCTTATACAATGAGTTGTCATTGTTTTATCTCCATTGGTTTACTGATCGTGAAGTATTTTCCTTTTTCATACATTACTTTAAACTAATTTAAATCTGACCGGTAATTTACTTCATCTGTAATTAATACTATAATTATATTTACGCGTAGGAAATTTGCTTACACGCTTAAAATTTAAAATATCAATGTCCTGATGGGATTATATTTTTAGTAGCAACTTATTCCCATACTTTTATATGTTCCTTTCCTAAGTTATAAAGTGTACCAGCTTTTTAAAAGTATTCAGTTGTTCTTCTGAACAAATGATGATTTCCCTTCTTTGATTCACCTGTTCTGTGGGACCGTGTGTGTTTTATCTTCTTTTTTATTCTTTATTATATTCTATAATTCTTTTTTAAATCGAAGACTTTACTGATGTATTATAATAATGTTTTTGTTCGGGTTTATCCGCATCATCTTCATGCAGTTTAATTTTGTAATAATCTGACAAATTAATTGAGCGTTTTGAGAAGTTGAAAAGTTTGGGAACAACATCAACTAGTGCATATTGCTTATATACACAAGCATTGCTTGTGCAACATCGAAAAGATCAGTTTTGGAACAGACATACAAATGGTAAGTATCTAGTATTAAAAGTGTAAAGTGTTTTGTTCAAGTTACAAAACATTAATTTAAATACTTATTTAATACGTTTTATATCACCGAATTACGTCGTCACATTACTATCAAATAGTAATCATTTCCAGAGATCCTTTATATTTGATAGACATATTTTCCCATGCATGAGTTTAAATAAAATATTAAGATTTTGTAAACTTTTCCATGCACAAGCATATTAATAAAACATGGAATACCAACTGTTTAAATAATCAGTTTTAAGGGTTTTCTAAACTTGAAATTTGCAATAAAGATTAATGTAATTTTATATTTTCATTAATTCAAAAATTATGACAAATAATTTATTTAAATAAATGATGCCAGGTGCAATAAAATTTATATATATGGAATTCGATAATTCTAAGTTTCTAGAATGGCTATAAAACTTTAAGCATTCGATATATAACAATAAGCTGAGATAATAGTATATATTTTAACTTTTATTCACCTTTTAGCTTTCATTAGGTTCAAATACTTCGTAACCATCGAATTTTAAAAAGTATATCTTTTGTTCAAGATATTTATGAATTATCTTTAAAACTTTGATACGTAATAAAACCTAAAAAAATAATATGGCTAAATTAAGTTGCTTGTACATGTAACAACAACATACGAATTTTTTTTTGTGTTCAGCTATTCAAAGTACCATTTCAAAACCATTGACGCACTAATAAAGCATCAACACACTTAGCTTTCTACTGAGGATGGGTATATGAAACATATTTTTACAACGTTGACAAACTTAAAAAACTAGGGTAAGTATGTTAAGTCACTTGTACAACAACACATAAAGTTTTATATATTAACCATTTTTTAAATTTCTTTTTAAAGTTGTTTTTAATTGCGTATAAATAAATAACGTGTGTTATATGTACTTGCAACTTAACTATCTTTTACGTTTTATTACGTGTCAAAAAGTTGTATAAAGATAATTATTAAACACCTTGTATACTAACTGTGTAATGAAATTGATAACTTTTTATCTAATTAGATAATGTCAAAACTCATTATTTTAAATTAAATATTCTTTTAAATAAGTTGGAATTTAAACGAGAATAATTTGAGTATCCCAGATGCAGAACCAGTTACATCCAAAATTTCGAAAATTGAGATTTTGGCGCCGTTAGTTACTTTATCACTTTGGCTTTACATTTTATTTTACTATGAAGTATAGAAACATATATTTACTAATGAAGAACTCAAGAAATAATCCCAGAACAACAAAACCAGTTATAACGCCTGAGGTTTTTTTTCTTAAAATATTTAAAACTGATATAACGTGTTTTGTATCTGGACTACTCTTTTATATTGATGTAAAAACTTACTCATTTATAATGGGGTAAATACTTACGCTTTTATAATGGTGTAAACAATTACTTTTTTATAATGGTGTAAAAACTTACGCTTTTATAATGGTGTAAAAACTTACGCTTTTATAATGGTGTAAAAACTTACGCTTTTATAATGTTGTAAAAACTTACTCTTTTATAATGCTGTAAGAACTTACTCTTTTATAATGGTGTAAAAACTTAACCTTTTATAATGGTGTAAAAACTCAAAAAAATAAAATTTTCAGCACATTTTTTTAAAACAAATTTATTTTTTATGGAAACACTAATATTTACTGTCATAATTTACAACAAAGTATGGCACATCAATTTGCCTTCAATAAAGGTCTTCAAAAGTTTTTGATGAGAAACAACAACTTGGAAAACGTGCAGAAATAAGTCTTCTTTTAAATCACACCGTAAACTTTGAAGGAAGAAATGTTCTAACGCAATAATGACAGAAGCATCATATTTCAATAATTAAAAATAGAGAAAAACAGTAAACAACTTAAGTTTTAGCATTCTCTTTTTCAGTTTAAGTAAATGTGAGAATACATTCGGTGAAACAGAATGCTGCAACAAACACAAAGACAATATATGCAATATCAGAAATAAACTTTTATTATTAAGGGATGCCAATTTAGTATATTATTTGTATACTGAAAATTTGTCTTAATTCTGTCGGTACATGATTTTTTTTAAAATTATATTCTTGAAAGAATATTGTATTCTTGTATTTATTTAAAACAAATGTGAATATTAATACTATGTTAAGTAATATGTAATTTAAACTTATTATAAAAATGATGATATTTTCTTGTTTAGTTATTTAATGACATTATTTTTTTTGAAAAATAATTAGTGTTGTTACATTTTATAATAGTGTTAATTTTTGCATCAAAATTAAATAGGTTAATTTAAATACCCATGTTAGTTAAAATTTTAAAAGCAATATAGTAAACCTAATAGTTTAAAAACATTGAAAAGTACATATCATTTGATTAACTTTAATCTGTAGTGCATAACTTAATGCGTCATTTAATTTAAATTTCTTAAGTTTAATTTTGAATAAACAATTTTTTTAATTAATTAAAATTAATCAAATTAATTTAATTAGCAAAATGCAAAACTTACAAATTTCAATTACAAATATATTAAATAATATCCTAATTTTAATAATAATAACAATAAGAATCGAAATAATAGCATAACTTTCAAAGATTCCAAACCTGCATATAGTTCGGCTCTTATTAAATGGCGTCTGTGACGTCACGTTGCTTACATGGTTCAGCTAAACCGATTGGTCAACTCTCTTAAACTCGTTCGTTGATTGGCTAAAACTATTTTGGAGGGACAATTAATCGGAGTCAGAATATACTAAAAGCCCAATTTGGCATCCCTCTTAGGTTTAAAATATCTCTGATATTTATATCACATATTTTTATTTTACCATATGTACATCATGCAAAAAACAGTTCAAGACCAGATAACTTCTCACTTTTAATAACCATGGGAATTAAAACTTATTGGTACTATTTTATGAAGAACAACTTGTTTTTCTTCATATACAAAACAATAAGTTTAAAATCTGACTAGACCATCTACAGTGAAAGACTAAAACATGGTTTTTGTTTTATTTCTCCAAAACATTTCATTCAATACAGTTTCAACACTGTATTATACTATGAGAATTTCACTCAATTACATGTATTTGAATTTTCTGTTCTTTTATGTTTAAATTTTTATCATGAATATGAGATCAATCTATTTCCATACCCGTTTCGTTGACTAGTGTATTATGCAGATTTCAAATACAGTCATTCACAGTTATCAATATTATAATTTTATGAATTAAAATATTTAATATATTTCATTACGGCCAAATCGTTTAAATGTAAAAGAATATTTTCGGAACATTTCTTATTCAGCTTATATTGATTCAAGTTTTAAGTTAAATAAATATTGCAAGATATTGATTTATTAACGGTGGTAATTAATGTTATTTGAGATTACATTTTGTAAAACAATACAAGTAAAATTTTGTGTATTCATTCTGTAATAATATGTTTATTGACATAATCAGAATAGCGTTATTTTTAAGTTTATAAACTTTAATATTTTTTAATATAATTTAGAAGATGAATTAAACATACCTGAATACAAAAACTTTCAAATAATCTTTTAAAATAAATTGTGTAGACAATAAAATTAATGACTAGGATATTTGATGTGATTAGTACATATGAAAACTCTTTATACTTATGAAATAAAATAACTAAATAATTTTCTTGAATTTTAAATTAATTTTAAACAACATTAAAACAATAAACTCGCTGAAAATGTTGATTTTGAAAAGTTTTAAACACAATTTCTTATTTAAGTTTTGAATGGTTTTTTTAGATTAAATGCTCGTATATTTTATAGAGCACCTAAAATCTAGATTAAGAAAAATAATATATTTACTTTTTAGTTTATGAAACAAAAAAATTTTATGATAAAAAAAATATCTGAAATATATTTGCATCATGCTCTAACAATTCTTATATACAAATATTTACACTTGATTTTAACTTTAAGAAACAATTACAATTTTTCAAAAACGTATTTAAAACATATTTTTTTAAAGAAAATTTGCCATTCAGCTGTTTTATATATTAAAAAAATCCTATATTTTGATATTAATTTCAAATCATGATCATTGATACATAATCATGTTTGTATCTAATTATCGATATAAATTAAGGAATTTAAATCATGCATAGCAATATTTTAAAACGTTATCAATGCATTTCTGTTTATTTTTGACATAGTGTTAGAAACATCTTTCGTTTGACATCAGAATTCTTTTCCAATTGTTATATCATAAGATAAACGAATTGTGCACAAAACAATCCCTTGGCGTCCAATCGTTCACGGTTGGGATGTTTGATTTGGTGCGGATTTCTCGCCAAGGCGATAAAGTGCTTTTAAGTTTGGGGCTGACCTTGTAAATATGGGCTAACGAAAAACGATTTTTCAAAATTTTGCTAAACCGCGTCAAATCGAGCATCTTAACCTGTTCACATCTCTGCACAAATTCTCATTCTTAACCTGTGCACAAATCCGGTTAGCAATCCTGTGCACAAATCCGCGGAAAATTACCCTGAAATGTTCACAAACTCAGTGCGATTGCGACGCCGCAGCCTGTTGCGCCGCAAAGGCTTGGCGTCACTTGGCGTCGAAAACGGAGTCCGTGCTTCCATAGCCGCTGGATCTGTCGTCGTGTGCCTGTTGCTGGTGTTGCTGCTGGTGCTGTTGCTGCTGCTGTTGTTGTTGCTGCTGTTGCTGCTGCTGTTGCTGTTGTTGCAGCTGCAGGTGTTGCGTTTGGCGCTTTATCAGAGAGATGCTGTTGATGTTGTAGGGGAGGTTGGCGAAAACCATCCGCTCTTCATAATCGTATTCGCAGAGGATCTTGTTCTCGTGCAAGTAAAAACGATCGCCAACGCAGAATCTGGAATGAAATGTCAACATGGTTATGAAACATATTCATTCATATTCAAATGGCGATTTAACTGTTCAGCAGAACATTTATTTAATTAGGAAATTTATTAAGAAATTTTATTGTTATCGTAAAAATGCCCCTTAAACGATCTAATAGCTATTTTCAAGAAAATCATTAAGTAAATTGCATTAGCTAAACAAGCAAAGTTAACAATTACAAATTACACTATGTGTCTGATTTTATCTCCAACATTTCTGCCACAACCCAATTTAAAACACAAAAGTGTACATACCAAATACAATGTTTAAATATTTGTTTAACAAGTAGACATGCAAACTAGAACTTAAATTTTAAACATCATTGTCGTTAGAAACATTTTCTCGAATACTATATAAAATGCATAATAACAATATTATATTATTAATCCTAAAAAATATTAGTCATGTATTTTAAATAGGGTCATAAAAGGGTTCTGAAATTAACTTGAAAATGGTGATATTTTCTTAGTTTAACTGTCCAGAATAACAGGTATTTAATTAGTAAATTTATTACGAAAGTTTCGTTATTAGTAAAATTTAAAAAAACTATATAAAGAAATTTGTAATATAAATCCTCATACATATACACTTAACTCTTAAGGTAAACCATGGATTTAAGATAAAAATTCGTCTTATAAAACATTGCGTTAAGAATATTAAAATTCAAATGCAACGTTAAAACTACGCAATAAGAAAATCTAAACATGTTTCGAGAGATACATCTCCCTTCATCAGATGTATCTCCCGAAACATGTCTAGATATTATGTATTTTTATTTTTATGTATTTTAATTTTTATGTATTTTTTATTTTTATGTATTTTTTATTTTATGATTTTTTAATGTTATGTATTTTTATTGTATATGTATTTTTTTATGTATTTTTATTGTATATGTATTTTTATTGTTTATTTATTTTTATTGTTTGTGTATTTTTATTGTTTATGTATTTTTATCGCGTAGTTTTAACGTTGCATTTGTATTTTAAATAAATCGTAGATTTATTCACATATAAGCTCCTATATAATATATAATATTTATCATTTAAAAAAAAATATACAAAATCATTATGTTTGACAATGACCCATTTCCTTCCAACTCACTAAAATCGCTCATTAAGAAAATTTAATTTTAATTAACGAAGAACCATAACAAATAATCCCAAACTCATTTACCCCCAAACTCATTTCAATTTCCCTAATTAGCATAAGAAACAGTCCCCAGCCCATTAACTCCCTATTTACCTGCAAAATCCCAAACTTATGAAACTATAAAACAAAAATTACCTTCCCATTCCCATCCCGAAACCCAATCTAGACAATTTAAATTAAGCCTTTTGGCCATGGTCATTCTCCAAATCAGGCCACATTTCTAATTACGCGAACAAAAAATACCTCATTCCTTCTCTCTTTTTCTAGCCCCCCCCCCCAAGTTAAGAACATTAGGCATCCCCAAACCGACTTTTACGATGGATAATTATAACTCCCCTCCCCCCCCCTCCTTGAATATCCATAATAGACTCAAGTCCCATCTCTAATTAACCCTCATTATATCTAACAAGACAGCCTCAGTTTCCTATATAAGCCATATATCCTAATAATGATCTTTAATTACCCAAGGTTTTAAGGGGGAAGAAAAGGAGCCTTTTGGTATATACCATGTAAAGGTAAGTGTAAAAGAGCACAAAGATGAGGATGAAGATGGAGACGATGAGGATGGAGTAAGAGAAGAGAGAGAGAGAGGAGAGAAAAAAAGTGAAATTAAGATCTTCGGCTGGATGGAAAGAGATAATTCCTTTAGCGGTACGTACGCGATTAAGACTAATTACTTAGGCTTAGCAGGCAGATAAGCTGGAGCTTATTGGGAAGGAGAGGGTTGAAGGGAGCAGGAAGGGAGGCTCTTGTAGGGGTGTGTTAGTAAACATGGTTTTGATGGGGGGGAGGGGGTCGATGAGAGGGTTGATTGGCTCATTAAGGTCATATACGTGAGGGTATCGTGGTATTCAGAGAGCAAATGGGACCGTATACTATGTTCGTAAAGGTTACAATGTAAGGCTATATTTGGAATTTAGGGTTAATGAAACAGTGTAGTGACCCAAAACGGTTAATTCACTGAAAAGTCAGTTTCCTCAAGCATAGTGTAACTAAGGAGTTACATAAATGATCTTGTGCGTTGTATTCATTATCATTTGAATTAATCATGTTATTTAGATATTACATTATGTATTTCAGGATATGGAGTTATTTTCAATTACAACTCAGTCAGTTGTGAATCTCAAATTGCAATTTAACTTGGTTGGGACAACAACAATCCCATATATTTTACAGGTCTAGTGAATGATTTTGGTACAATTTTGATCACGGAGAGGGGAAGTATATATAAAGCATGTGAGGTCTGCAGTATGTTGCTTGCAGCAGAACAGGTAAATTACATGGTTTGGGACATGTGACGCTTGACTAATGGTTTCTACATAGCGCCTTCAGCTTTGCTTTTCAGTTTTTCAACCCTTCAAGTGACCCTACCCCTATCTGTGACTACCTGCTTTGAGGAAGAATTGTTAATGTTTCGTCCGTCAGACAGTTACATGCCTGTTATTGTAAAGCAAGTCGTCCTTTCACAATGTTTTGAGAAATCTTTGAGTTGCCTCACAAAACAACATTTTCAACATAATACATTTCTCCATTTTGAATAAAATAAACTCTTAGCGTTTCGAAAAACTTAACATCAAGATAAACAAAACTCTAAACAAAAAATATTCGTATGTTATTGATCCTTGAAAAACATGTAAAAGTCAATCCGTCATAAAATCTGAAGAATCCTGTCAATCCATCATCCATAATAACTCATTAAGAACAGATTCAGTTCTGTAATATGGCAAACATATTTAGAAAACTCCAATCTGTAATTTTAGCAAATAAAACAATATCGTGAATTTTACAATTTTGTCAGGTACTAAGCCTTCTTAAATTGAAATCGTGCATTTAAGAGTTAATTAATGCTATGAATTTTTTTTGTGATTTTTATAGTTTAATTGATTCAACAATTTACACGTCAACTTACCTAGGCATTAATAGTTGTAAGATTAGAAACGTGGCTCACCTGTGATTGCACTGTTGGCAGGCGAAGCACTCGAGGTGGTAGACATTGCCTCTGGCGCGCATCACCATCTCGAAGGCAGGTATCGTTTTATTGCACGCTGAACAAAGTCCCGTTGTTCCAAATAACCTGCAACACAAGGAGAAGACATTATAATTTCGAAAATAACAAGAAACTCAAATCATAATATTGACTTAAGTCACTCAACAAACTCTTCGTTATATAAGGGTATGAAATCTGCAGCCATTTCTGCAATTCCACGAAGTTCCATAAAGAAAATGCACATTGTTAAACTTAGTATCCCCAAGGTGTTACCGATGCATTATATCTCATAACGAACACTTATATTCAGTGTAATATTTTCTGCACTCATTTCATGTACGACTTTTTTTATTTAAAAAAAAGCGTCTTCACCACGACGCCGTTATTTCTAATCCATGTACGTGTCTAAAAATAATGCAGATTAAATATTTCCAAGAATCATAACTGAAACATCTTTGTTAAAAAAGGGTATGAAATCTTCAGCCATTTCTTCAATTCCACGAAGTTCCATAAAGAAAATGCACATTGTTAAACTTAGTATTCCTTAGGTGTTACCGATGCATTATATCTCCTAACGAACACTTATATTCAGTGTAATATTTTCTGCACTCATTTCATGTGTACGACGTTTTTTTATTTAAAAAAAAGCGTCTTCACCACGACGCCGTTATTTCTAATCCATGTACGTGTCCTCCAATTCACGAAAGCCTAATCACTTAATGGCAAAATCACGTACTTTTATTATAGGGCCCCATTCTTAAACACTAACGCCCAGGGAGGTTCCCATTTCTATATTTAAGCCCTTCTCCCCTAATTGAATCCAGATTTTGCCCCGTTCCACCCTAACTCCGGACCATAACTCATACCCAACATGCATCCCATTGAAAAAACACTCGCCAAGGAAACTTCTAATACCTACTAGTCGCCCATTAAAGTAAATATTTAAATACCCTTTTGAGAGACCCTCCTCTGGCGAACAACCACGCCTGCAACCTTTTTCGAATTTAATGAATGGCACCAAGACTTTTGGCGATTAACGTTCACAGATAGCGTCAATAATAAATGAAATCGTATTAGCGTTCGAAGATGGTAGCCGCTAGGGAATCGTTTTGGCGAGCGATTTCCCGCCAAAATTTGGGGTTCGGTAATTACTGTCGCGTTTAAGTGAATGGAATATTCAGATGGGGGAATCTCATGTTTAACGACGCCACTTCGGTTTCTGGCACGTTTCGGATTAATCGGAGGCGAATCTTCCAGGGGGGGGTTTAAGGGTGGTATCGAGTGAAAATTCTCGAAGGCCTTGATGCAGTTTTAATGACGGTTGAGTGGCGATTTCAGGAGGGAGTCAGACGCCTATGCGTGCGGATTGCCTACAGAGGGAAGTTAACTGCTATTCATCGAGCTTAGTTTGGGATCTTAGGTTGAATAACGAATGTGTAATCTCAAGGCACCAGGACATTAGGCATCCCTGCCTCTTCTGCAGTGCCTTGCGTAGATCAGAATACATACCGCTTGTTTAAAAGCTCTGGGATGTTCCTTTGAATTAAAATCGTTAGCATACTATGTCTGACTAATGAAGATTAAGTACAGTGCACGCTGGATACAGATTTCTACAATAGCGGAACAATCAGCCGGTTAAAAATATGTACTCAAAAATAAGTAAAATGTACTCATTGTTGAGAACATTTGGTGCTTATCATGGCTGCGAATATATAAGTTTTAATTTTGAAAACGACATGTACTTAAAAATGAGTACAATGAGTAAAAATATATAAAAATGATTGCCTACATAGGCTGCCTTCATAAATCGCTTTCAATAAATATCAACAATTACATTCCAGAATTACCGGGGTTCGAACCAAAATCTTCAGGTACCGCAGTTCAATGCCTTATTCGATAAACTGCCAGAAGACCATCTGTTAAAAATATGTACTCAACAATAAGTCAAATGTACTCATTATTGAGTACATTTGATGCTAATCATGGCCACGAATACATAAGTTTCAATTTTGAAAACGACATGTACTTAAAAATGAGTACAATGAGTAAAAATATATAAAAATGATTGTCTACATAGGCTGCCTTCATAAATCACTTTCAATAAATATCAACAATTACATTCAAGAATTATCGGGATTCGAACCAAAATCTTCAGGTACCGCAGTTCAATGCCTTATTCGATAAACTGCCAGAAGACCATCAAAGTATACTGTTAAAAATATGTACTCAAAAATAAGTCAAATGTACTCATTGTTGAGTACATTTTATGCTTATCATGGCTCCGAATACATAAATTTCAATTTTGAAAACGACATGTACTTAAAAATGAGTACAATGAGTAAAAATATATAAAAATGATTACCTACATAGGCTGCCTTCATAAATCGCTTTCAATAAATATCAACAATTACATTCAAGATTTACCGGGAATCGAACCCAGATCCTCAAGCACCGCAGTTCAATGCCTTATTCGTGAAAATACCAGAAGTCTTGAAGAATTTATAAACAGAAGAAATGTTAAAGAGGTGTGCGAAGGGAATGAGAAGTAAAATAAAATAGTTGTAATAACTCAGTTTCCATTTAAGCAATCAACATCAAATACTGTGGAAAACCATCTTCAGATCAACTATTTTAAGTTTGTCAGGTTGCTTTGTTAAGATGGCTTTAACAGAAGCTGAGATTAGCAATATTAACTCACACTGTTCATTTTATAGAAAGTACGATTGCTTAAATTTGAGTACGTCATCGCTCATTTACGATGGAATTGTATTTAATGAAAAAGGAATAGGTTCACATACTCATTTTTTAGTATATTTTTTTAACAGTGTACTTTCTCCGAAATAGATAGTTGTTCTAACAGAATCAGAAGTAGCAGATGGAAAAAGACAGTACTATAATAAAATTTCTGCTTGGGACAGGAAAGACGAATGTCATAATTGACAGTTGTGGGAGAAATGGCTTCTAAATTTGACGCACAACCTAATTGCGATGTTACGGAAATCACGCAATTCCTTGATGTGAAAGGTTATGAGAAGCCAGAAGACATTGGTATCTATTTCATTTGGAACTTTAAATTGTATACATAAAAATAGTTTTTAAACAATGTAGTATTTATAAAACTGGCATTGGTTCTTCTTGTCCCAAACCTCACAATTATGAATGATTAAATATATATATATATATATATATATATATATATATATATATAACTTTTGATAAAACACTTCATGAGACTTCAGCTAACGCAAGACTAACTGAAAAAAAATCATTTTAATTAAGTTTTTTTTTATAAAAAAATTATTTATTTTAAGAAAAAGTGTGTATTTTAAGAAAAGATATGTATTTAAAAAAAAATTATGTATTTTAAGAAAAAATACGTATTTTGATAAAAAAAATATGTATTTTAAGAAAAAAATATGTATTTTAAGAAAAATATATATTTTAATTATTAATAAAATCTATGAAAAACAAGTGTGTAGAACTTTTAATTGACACACTGAGACATGAATTTATTTCGAAAATTTACAAAAACTTTGTCATGCATTAACATGAATGCGCTTGTTATTTTGATGGTTTCCAAAAAATATGAATAACCCATGCAATTACCGCAAAAGTTTGCATTTAATTTACGAATTTCAACATACGCAGTATCTTCATCCGTTAGTACTGATTGCATTTATCGCATATTTTATTCATAAAAAGAAGTTTTCAGTTATAATGATCTGTATCGAACTTCTTTTTCCGACATCCAAAAGAAGCGAAAGGCGCCCCTTCGCTGACATTATCGTTCATTTTTAAGAATAAAAAGGTGTCAGGAACTCAACTAATCACCCCACTGAATAGAAGAATAGAAAAACGTAAAACAATAGCTCATTTGTATGAAAACCCTGCAGCAACCAAAATAACGACGCCATGTTAGGCTTAATTGCTCAGCCAACTTGGCGGCTTTTCTGTTCGAAAGTTTTCATCATTATCATCACATAGTTAAGCGGCTGTGGAATAGGAAAGTGAATAGCAAAGCAGATTATTGTGCAAAAGAAAGAAAAAAAATACCTCAAAAATCTACAGATCTATTTCAAGAAGAATTTTTGCGAACGTCAGATCTAGAAAGCTTGTATGCTAATTAAGGAAGCGCGAGGCAATTTAATTCTATTGTAAAGTTGACAATTTTGGCTCTGATTACAAAGTTGTAATTTATTATTGCAGAAGAATGAAGGGTAAATTATGTTTTATAACAGCATTTATGGTTAGTTAAACATAATTCGTACTAATCATATCGTCGTTTAGAACACGTAAAAAACGTAGAAAAATTGTCAATTTGCATTTTCAGTAAAATTATTTATATTTTGTTTATATTCTAACAAAATATAATATCAGATTCTAAAAAAAATTCGTATTTATCTGCGCCTAATGATAATGTTATCTAATAAAAGAATATAATAAAGACATATCACTTATATTATTTTCTCACCTGAAAACATAAAGGAATCTGTATAAGTATATACGTCTCCAGACAGACATTATACAATGTTTATTTAAAAGTTTTCTTTAAGTTTATCGTATTCTAAGCCAAAATTTAAAATTAAGTCATGTTTATTTTATAAAAATAAATAGTACAAAATAGATCTAAGTGGTTCAAATACTTCAAGTGATGATACTTGTAAAGAATTTGTTATATATAAGTTATAATACTTTTACAACAGAAAACAGAGAGCAAATTATGAGAGAGGATACAACATATTCTCCAATTAGGACACGTAATTTACAACGTAGTTCTACATTTTTAATATAGATTAAGTAATTTTAAAATAAGATAAAAGAAAAATAGTTTTTTATTAATTATAGTACAAAAAATAAATTAATTTGTATACGGTAAAAATATTATAAATTAGATTACATCGAGAGAAAATGTGAGTTATACTATTAAAAATGTCATTATATGTTTTAAACTATGAATGTACATTATTGAACACAATGTCTAATTGCAAATAATCCGATAATGCTACACCAATTTTTATAACTCACAACAATATAGTAACGTGTTCATTTTGTTACGAATTATTATCTAAAAAACTAAGAAGATTTAAATTTAAAATTCCTTATACTTTTAAAAAAATGAATCAATATTTGATTGCTGAAACAATCATAATAATTTTTCGAAACCGAAAATATCTTCTCTGCATTCGTAAACTCCTATTCTGTCTGCGTAAAGTTTACGTCAGTGCGTTAAATCTATGTATGTTAATGATACATAGTTTATACCTTTATATCTTATTTAGTTTATATCTTATTAGTTTTATCCACGAATTTATATCTTTTGTGTAGTGAATATTAACATTATTACTTGCCGTATCGCAACTAATCTTCAATGTTAAAAATTGGCATTAAAAAATAAATAAACTGTACTCATTTTTTAATACATTCGTTGCTTATCAAAGTAAGATAATTGAATTATAATAACTCAGTTTCCATATAAGCAATCGACACCAAATAATATAGAAAACAATCTTCTGAACACTTATTTTAAATTTGTCAGGTTGCTTTGTTAACATGGCTAGAACAGAAGCTAAGATTAGCAATATTGAATCACACTGCTCATTTTTGCAAAAGTACGATTACTTAAATTTGAGCACGCCATCGCTCATTTACGATGAAATTTTACTCAAAGAAAAACGAGTACGTTCATGTACTCCTTTTTAAGCACATTTTATTATAGAGTTCTGTCTAAGTAAAGTGTACGTCAACGCGTTAAATCTATATATGTTAATGAGACGTAGTAACCAACGAGTTTATATTTTTTACGTAACGTGCATTAAAATTATTACCCGGAGTATCGCAACCAATCTTTGATTAAAAATATCGCCACTGTCCCAAATATCATTTTTCTTTCATACATCCAAACCCAATTACGTCAACTTATCTCCTAATCACCCCAATTTCGGCTCTTATCCTTGACAGAGAAATCGGGGTATGAAAAAAAACTGGAAAATTTTCTCCAGGATCTTTCCCAAAATAGAAGAAGGATGGCAAAAAAATGCCGTAAATAAGAGCCCTCCTTGCATAATCCTGGATGGAAATGAGCCAATTAACTCCTATTTCGAGCCTTCTCGATCGCATTACTCCAATTAATTACCCACAAAAGTGAATGTTCAGGAGTAATTATGGCCTCAGGCTACATTCTGTCAGTTGTGTGTGTGTGGGGGGGGGGGGGGTTGGACCTTATTGTGAAACGTCTTTGGATGCTGTGGACAGAGACTTGAATATTTTCTCAGGTTTCTGTTAAATAGTTCGTTTAGCATATTAGATGTGAGATTATGCAGGGCTTGTTATGTATGTACTGTAAAAAAGGTGCTTAAAAATGACTGCATGAACGTACTCAGTTTTTAGTACAATTGCATCGTAAATGAGCGATGACATACTTAAAATAATTAATAACTTCGATTCTGCGTAGTGTATTTTTCCAAACGTCGTATTAGAAAAACAGTGACTTATATAAAATGTATGTATATCAAAGTTAATTAAACCTTTGAATACTGAATTATTTGAAGATTTTTATGCCCATGGGACGGATTTAATTTGGTTCAATTGATCTCATTCTTGACCGACCCTACAACAAACTGTTTGCGATCAACGCTCACTGGCGGGGGTGCCGCAAACATCAACGCCTGCTTCTTAAATTCAGATGACGATTCAGACTCGTCCACCGTAACTTCGCCCAAGTAAGCAGATGACGAGTCTCACTCGTCAAATGTACCAAAAGGGTTAAAGAAAATTAAGTATTTTTTTACAAAGTTTTTCTACATCGCGCAGCCACCGGGACCTTCCCTCCCCATGTCATGCCACAGCGACGAACGATAACCCCACCTCTCCAAGAATTCGTGACGTAATAAAAGAATGGACCCATTTACGAAACATACAAAACAAAAGAAATTGACAACAATGAATACACTATTTAGAATTCAATAACATACGAATATGAAACGCTCCTTTAAATTATAAACATTCAATTTGTCTCCCATTTTTGCTTTATGTACCACAACAAACCCAATAACTCTATAATAGAATCCAAGGACTCATACGAACTGCGTATCCATTGTTTCAAGAATAAAAGGATTTGTTCGGTTTTGTACCTTTTTGGCACTCTCAGTTATAAATTGTTTGATGAACAATCGGGACACTAAACATGAAAAAAAATGAAGCTAATTACTAATCATTCATGTAGACAAGTCGCTTTGGGGAGTGCTTAAATGCTTGCTCTACCACTTCTTTCAGTTACGAAAACAATTATTCACGGTTTATGAAAAGCAAAATGGCGTCTTTTAAAAATGGAATTCTGTTGCGTACAAAAGACACGTCGTGTTCGTTTGTTGTCGTTTTTAATTCAACAATGGGAGATGGCGTCGCCACTGATTAAATATTGTGTTCGAATATCGCAATGATTAAATATTTTATCATGGAATGCTTTAACTTATATTTTTGCCAATGAAGACTGAATTTGTGTTTCAGAGGAACTTCGGGGTTATTTATTACCTCGGGAAAATTTAAAATGCAAATTAACAGTGTGGATAGTAATTCATTGAATATGCATACAAATATAAATGGATTAAAGTTTAAATGTTTAAAATATTAAGTTATAATCATATGTGTAAGGTATTTTATTTAAATGCGATATAATGCAAAATAAAATTCGTGTTGGTTGTTAAATTACAAAAAAAAGTAATAACAATATGCTAGCTGAAACCAAATAATTCACTCTTCCCTTCATTTGGCGAGATTTTCCCTTCGATTGGCGAGATTTTTCCTTCATTTGGCGAGATTTTACCTTCATTTGGCGAGATTTTACCTTCATTTGGCGAGATTTTTGTTAGCGACCAATCCCTATTCCAATCAAATGCGGACATAATGTTTAATGTAGAACGAATTTG
Source organism: Troglohyphantes excavatus (assembly GCA_963932185.1). Taxonomy (NCBI): domain Eukaryota; kingdom Metazoa; phylum Arthropoda; class Arachnida; order Araneae; family Linyphiidae; genus Troglohyphantes; species Troglohyphantes excavatus. The sequence goes on along the minus strand of OZ010669.1, from coordinate 62,814,508 downwards.
GCCGTGCTCCGACACAACCTCTCGATTTTTTTTAAGAGAATACCTCGGCCAGAACCGTTGTATCACTGGATAAGACACAAATTATAAAAATTAGTTATGTAAAAGGAAATGTAGTGTAACCTTCAATTAATTGTTGTAATTAGTGGAATGATATGAAAGCACTAAATTAACATTTATAAACTTTAATTTCTTGGAAACATTACAATTAATTACTTAATAAATCTCGGGAGGGTCGCAAAGTCCAGCCTCTTCTCGTAGAAGCACTAAATGTATATAGCGGTTTTCTTCGGAAAGTTCTAAGTTCTAACAGACCACCAGAGGGCGCTGGCATTCGTAATTACGGGAACTTTAAAAAGTTTTATGAGTACATTCCGATGTGATACGGATACATTAAAAGTGTACTGGAACTTGTTTAACTAAAATGAAAATAAAACAATTTAGGGTTAGATAGTACTGAAAAGAATAAAAAGCATTTTAAAATGAATTAACCAATTTGAATATAAACGAACCAAATCCCTTTTAATACCGAAATCAAAAATAAAATCAAAGTTACACCACTTTTCCCATAACTTTTCTCTAGAGGAGAGGGTTGGATTAAAGTTGACCACTTCCCTCCCCACCCCCCCACCCCCACAATCGCCTCAGTTAAACCATAAGCACCCTAACAGCTGGTAATAAAAATGAACTGCCTTGTCACTGATTGCAGAAAAAAAAGGTGGAAAGGTTTTTATTTCTTATTTATATACTTTTCCCCGTTTTCCCCTATCTCTTTTCCCCTCGGGGAGACCAACTTCCCCGACATTTCTTTATTTTTCCCGTTCCAGTTCCTTTTTTTTATTTTCTCTTATTTTTTTTAAAAAAAAGCTACACATTCTTTACTTCATTTTCTACTAACCCAGGTGAGCATTTGCGAGTCGAACTGCGAAAAAGGTCCGACGCATCTATATATATATGACAAAAAAGTAGAGGGCGCTGCGAGCGGTACATAAAATAAAAGAATATATAGGAGGGAAGTTCTTATCTTGAATGTAGGGAAAACTATATTTTTATGATTTTTTTCCCCTTGTTGGTACAAAACACGCGGTTTACAGTTTTGTCCCTCGGGGGCTAAACAGTAAGATAAGGCAGTCAAGCCAATGAGATAAGAAAGAACGTTTATTGGAACTAACATTTATTTCTCTGTGATTTGCAGACAACAACCATTCCCTCCCTGGTATTTTGTACTCTGTTTCTGCGGGGGCCGGAAATACCCGTTTTGGATGGGCTTTAGTTATGATTCCATGTACTTAGTCTTGTGTATTCAGCTCAACATGTGCATGTGGTCATATAGATTCATGTTCTGTAGAATCTGCCGAAAAGTTTGAAAAATGTATAGAATAGTTTATTTACAGTTTGATGAAAGTTTCGTAACTTGTTGTATACATAATTTGTTTGTTAAAATAAACAATATATTTGTTTTTTTGCGATTAGACTTATGAAATGGAGCAAAATATTTCAAAGTAATTCGTTCTTTAACGAAATATGTGAAGAAACTGACAATTAGAACTTCATAATCTAATTGAAAATGTATTGGTTGAAAGCATAATTAAAGAAACTTTCGCCAAATTTGAGTAATTATTTTTACTCTGTATTTGTAAAGTTTTTATTTGTTTTTAATAAAAATTTAGATCACTGTTTTATATATATATATGATTCTATCATATCCATAATGGCATCAGTCTCAACCGTGATGCCGCAAATGGATGATGAACACTATCCAGTCCGTGTAGACCAGTCTAGGGGTAGATGATTTATGTTGGCTACTTCCATAATGTTCATTAGAACATTCTTTTAGATTTATTGAAGATAGATATTGATAGATATTGTCTCATAGCTGCAACTAAACGCACATGTCAGCCTGGTGAATAGTTTTTGATATTTTATGCCAATGCAGCTTACATGAAGAATCAAAGATTTGCTTGTTGATACCGTTATAAGGACTGGTTTATTATTGAAGAGCCTAATAATGAACCAGTTGTGCGTTCGATTTGGACAAAAATAACTTTAAATATTATATGGACCAAATTTCTTAAACTTAACAAATTGAAAATTTAGTGTATTTAAAGATTATTTTTAATTAATAGAAATAAATAATTTTGTTGGTGAATCCTTTTTGTTGGAGGTTCTAAATTGGAACATATTGCCATTCAAAACCATTCAAAATTCCTCAATCGTTAAGGCCTCCGTGGCCGAGTGGATTCGGGCGTCAGCTGGGAATCCAAGGGGTCCCCGGTTCGAGCCTTTGCGCGGACTAGACTAAAGAATAGCAAAAAGTAGTGATATCGCGATTGGAGGGTTGCCAACTTCGCTACCAAAATACTAGAATGTCGCCCAGAACATCCACAAAAAATGAACGGCATGTATACGGGACTGGTGCACGATAAATCTGATCGAGGTTCAAAGTCCCGACGTCTATTGAAGGCGTTGGGTGCCAGCTATATTGTCCTCGTCTTCTGACCATGGTTCAAAAATACGAGGCATCGTTCCCGGGTCTTTCCTTCGAGATAGGCCCCGAACCGTCGCCAATAGCCCGCTGTGCAGCTCTAGTGCGACGTTAATTAACCAAACCTCAATCGCCAATCAACAGCTGCAAAGCATTGATTAATAAATGAAAATCCCTTTTTCTCTTCCAAGAATTCCCTGAAATCCCTACAACCCTCTTGAGATTGGATAAACAACCCCTTAATTGATTCCCCATTAAGCATTACGACCAAAGAGGGCAAACATGTCACCCGGGTACTTTACCCGAACCCCCCCCCCCCCCCCAAATGCCCCATTCCCACACACACCACAGATCAGAAAGAAAGGGAAAAAGAGGGCCAAAGAAAATAAAAATACCGCGTAATCGCCACTTTGTTTGCAAATGAGGCGTTTGTATTCTGAGCAGAGCGCGCGCAAAAAACGGAAACGTTTTGGAAATCGAATCGGGGACAGCGCGCAATGCTCCTTAGGGGGTCTTCTTGGTTTTAGATACCGGAACCGGTTGGATCCGGCGGGGACCACGTAGTTTTTCTCTGAGTTGGTGCGGGGGTGGTGTTCTTTTTTTGCGACGGGACAACGCCCTGCGGAATTGAATTTGACTTTTTTGGTGCTTCCGGGAATTATTCGGTTGTAAGTTGTTCCACCCAAGGGCGACGTGTCGTTTTTTCTGGTAAAACATACATCGTTTCGAAGGATAAAGGTCTCGAATATTTTTTCCATTGAAGTTGTGTATTCATGCTAGGCGGTAGTGGTTGTAAACCACATGTGAGCCGTCGTGTTTCAAAACCAGATATATCTACATTTTTGGAAAAATCGTTTTTTATATTTTTCGTAAGTTCTCACAACATCACATTACAAAGCTGAATTGACCAAAAGTATCAAGGGGTTTAAAAAAGTAAGGGGTCTAGAAAACTAAGTGTTCTAGGTACCCTTAAAATAATCAAAAATTACATTTTAAGCAATTTTTATAAAAAAAATTATATAATCATTGAAAATATTAATAAATACAATTCATTGTACGTATACATAAAGAAAATATTTGACTTTTTATATTTTAAAAGAAAATATTAATATTTGAATTTTAAAAATACATGCTCAGAAATGAATACAAAGAGTACAGAGAGAAATGCTAGCCTACATTCATAAATATCGACAATTACAACTAACACTTATCGGGAATCGCACCCAAATCCTCAGGCACCACTGTCCAGAGACTTATAAGTTAAGCTACAAGGGTGACATGCAGAAGTTATAAACAAAAGAAATGTTTAAAAGTGAATGGGAAGCAAGATAAAGTACCAGTACGCCGTTTTAGTCTCACTATTTTCCTGAGCAGCAGAATCGTATTAAGAGGGTTATCATGAAACTTAGCACCCATAACATTAAATTGTTATATTCTTTTTGGAAATCCACTAAAAGTTTTCGAAAACCAGGAGCAAAAGCATCCAATTTAAGGATTGGATATTGTGGTAAATAAGAATCAAAAGAAGACAAATGTTACCAGTTAACACACGTAAACAAATATATTTTATTACATTTTAGTACTTTCTAATTTCAGTAAAAACAAAATGATATGGTATTTTAAAGGTAATTAATTGGAGAATAAAACTATATAAAAATCTCAAAAAAACAATATTTTGAAGAATTTGTTGTTCCCTTTCCCCTTAATAATGCTAGCAATAAAATCGCAGTATACCGAAAAAGGTCTCAAAAAGTACCGGTGCGCTGTACCGGCCCCACTACACCTGTGAGCCGCAGAATCCCATTAAGAGGGCTATCATGAAACTTAGCACCCATAACATTGAATTGTTATATTCTTTTTGGAAACCCACTAAAATTTTCGAAATTCAGGAACAAAAGTCACCAATTTAAGGATTGGATATTGTGGTAAATAAAAATCAAAAGCAGACAAATGTTACTAGTTAACACATGTAAACAAATATATTTTATTACATTTTAGTACTTTTTAATTTGAGTAAAAACGAAAGTAATATGTTATTTTAAAGGTAATTAATTGGAGAATAAAAATCTCAAAACGATATTTTGGAGAATGTGTTGTTGCCACTCCCCTTAATAATGCTAGCAATAAAATCGCAGTATGCCGAAAAAGCTCTCAAAAAGTACCGGTGCGCTGTACCGGCCCCACTACACCTATGAGCATCAGAATCCTATTAAGAGGGCAATCCTGAAACTTAGCACCCATAACATTGAATTGTTATATTCTTTTTGGAAACCCACTAAAAGTTTTCGAACATCAGGAACAAAAGTCTCCAATTTAATGATTGGATATTGTGTCAAATAACAATCAAAAGCAGACTAATGTTACCATTTGACATATGTAAACACATATATTTTAGTACTTTCTAATTTGAGTGAAAATCAAAGTAATATGTCATTTTAAAGGTAATTAATTGGAGAAAAAAAATCTCAAAAAACGATATTTTGTAGAATTTGTTGTTCCTTTTCGCCTTAATAATGCTTGCAATAAAATCGAAGTATGCCGAAAAAGTCTCCAAAAGTACCGGTACGCTGTACCGGCCCCACTACTCCCCTGAGCCGCAAAATCCCATTAAGAGGGCTATCATGAAACTGAGCACCCATAACATTGAATTGTTATATTCTTTTTGGAAACCCACTAAAAGTTTTCGAACATCAGGAACAAAAGTCTCCAATTTAAGGACTGGATATTGTGGCAAATAACAATCAAAACTGGAGTCGAAAATTAAAAAGAATAAAAATTATGAACCTGTCCTCAAAGTTTTAAAACTCTCCTCCGAGAACAGATTGACGGAGAACGCTTTGAAGAAGCTCCCAACATGTCGATACGACTCCCCATTCATTTACCGCCCTCGCCCATTGTGCCACACGATCATTCTCGCGACATCTTATTTTAAAAGTTCCACGGCCCGCGGGCAAAGCACACACACATACTGTAACAGCCTCCATAAAGGCAGCGCGGGGCAATTTGCGGTTTGCGGGAGCAGAAAGACAACGGGCGCAAAATAAACGATCAGGAAAGTTCTCCACGAATGCAGTTTACCCAGTCGGAATCTTTCCCCTTCTTTTTAAAAAGAGACACAATTAGAATAATTGGCTGTTGGCGCTGGGTGGTTTTAATCACCTTTAGGGTATAAAAGGGGGGCGGAGGAAACACAATGTCGTTTGGTCTTTTTATTTTCTTTCCATCCCTCGATGGCTTTCTGTCGCGGGTCTTAACGATACGGCGTTAAGTTCACTCGAAATTGTTTCCCGCGCTTTTAAATTTTCTTCTGCTATCGTCTGGTGAACAATGAATCGTTTGGCCGGAACACTTTTAAATATCGTTTTTAATTCGGGGCCGTATCGTTATCGCGTTGTTAGTGGTGGCGGGAAACCTGCTGCCTCCCGGGCATGTTCCTTTTCTCGAACGCACAACAAGGAATTCGAATCGAATATTTTTATTTTTTTTATTCTTTTTCGAACTCTTGTTTATGAACTGCGCGATTCATTGTGTGGGCAAATGGCATCGGAGATTAGAGGTTTTGGAACTTGGAAGCAATTGCTTTAGAATTTCTATCGGGTGGAGTTTTAATTGTGATGTTGCGACCCCATAAAGGGCGATAAAAGTTTTATTAGTGGGCTCCGGAGACCCGTTCGGCTGACTTACGAGCAACTTATTGGAGTTGAATGTGTTGGCGAGAGAGAAGAGCCTTATGGTGGTTTTATTTAAAAGGAAAAGTTTGGCGATTGTGTGTTTATCGTTCTCTTTATTTTTTTTAATAGGGATTTTGGGGTTAATTGAAAGATAACTCGAATTTGTTTTGAGTTGTTTTGTCGTTCTTTTAAAAGTTTCGAAGTTATTGAAAATTAAAAGGAGTAAGAGATGTTCTGGGTTTATTTTTTTTATCTTCTCAAATGTAGAAAGTTTTAATTTTATCTTTATTTAGAGAAATATTATTCCATAAATATGAGTTGTTTGTTTGATTATATGGATGCAATGCAAAAATATATAAAACTAGGCAATTATTCTAAAAGGAATATTTTAGAGTTTTAACTGACAGCATACGTTTATTAAATTGTATCTTAGAAGTTGTAAATGACTATTTATTAATTAATAAAAATGTAAATGAGTATTAGTTAATAAAAAAATTAATGAGTAATAATTAATAAAAATTTCAATGAGTATTTGCTGTAGATTAGATCAATGAGAGACATTTTATTTTCCCATTTTGTATACTTCTAGAGAACTCATAAACTTTTGTAAATAATAACAATTTAAAAGTATAAATTTATACAAAGCCTTAAAGCTATTTGAAAAAAGTTTTATATTTAAAATATGAAAATTAAGGAAAATAAAACATATCTTATTTATATCCATTATAATAATTATTATTATAAAAACATTTACCATTGTTCAACTTATATAGTTAACTTATATAACAAAATTGTCCACAAAATTTATAAAAACAAATACAAGAGTACATTTATTTGTGAGCGTTTTTACATTCAAGAAACAAAGTACGGCTCCACATTTTTTTTTACCCAGAACAAACAGAAACGCAAAAGGACTTTAAAATCAAAACCTTTTCCGTCCGAAATCCCGGACCCTTTCCGACGTGATTATACGCAGCCCTCCCTGGGCCTCAGCAAATGTCCTTTAAAAGGTCCCGCAGTCCCCATCTAATCGCGCTTTTACATCTTTTTGAACACTCCACACAGAAAAAAAAAATAAGGAACGTTTTATGCTTATGCAGACCCACACTCACTTTACCAAAGAGCACTTAACCAATAGCCGGACAACATAACATTCCCATGGTCAGCTAAGATTACCAGCTCCCCCCCCCCCCCATCCCTTTAAAAGAAATACGTTCTACCCAGAGATGGCATTTTTCCTTTTATGTATTTATTTCTACGAATCTTGCGTCTTATATGCCCTGTGCATTTTGCGTTTAGGCAAAAAGCTTTTCGTTCTGTGACCTGTTTCTTTTCTTAATACATATCCAGAGTGCCCGTTTTTCCTTTTTTTGTGTATGTTTTTTGTTTTCTTTCCTTTTTTTTGTGAACCATAAAGCCGCCTCCATTTACAAATATATAAATGTAATAACGCTCGAAAATTTGATGTGTTTTGACGTTCTTTTTTTTTCTCTTCTTGTCCATGTCTCTTGCGGTATTGGTCAACTGTTTTGTGATATTGCGAATGGGGCATTTTTGTTGTAACATTTACGGGTAATGTTATAGATTTAACCGAATTGTATGTAACATGCAATAACATTATATTTGGATGATATTACAGATGTTGTTTTTTTTACAATATATGTGATACTCAGGAATATAGAATTCCCAAGCATTTTTAAAATTTTAAACTATTCAGTTGAGCATCGAAACTTTTGCATAATTTAGTATTAGCGTTTACATAATTTAGCCTTAGTATTAATATAATTTAGCATTAATATTTATATAATTTAGCATTAGTATTTACCTAATTTTTTTAGTATTTACATAATTGAGTAGCAGTTTTTACATAATTTAGGATTAGTATTTACATAATTTAGAATTAGTATTTACGTAATTTAACATGAGTATTTACATATACTAGGAAGCTCCGCCAACCCCCGAAGGATTGCTACGCAAATTCTAATATTATTGGTATTTTGTTTTTGATATAATTGACGTTAAGTTTACAATAATCTTGAGAACCAGAAACGTTTAAGTTACTGAGTAATGACATCAAACAGATGAAGTTTATGTGGAATGTAGTTTGCAAAACTGTTCACAGTCGGTTCCACCTCAATATTCTCTTCATTTGTAGTTTGGATATGTTTTACAAAACTTATTTTTCTAAAATGAAATAAGCCTTATATTCTTCCTAATTTAAGCTGACATCACCAAAATATTTATTCCCCATTGAATTGAAGGGGTTAATCGTCAAAATAGCTTACATAATGGCAAAATGGAAATGCGACGCAACAGACTTTTGTAAACAAAATGATGTTGCCATTCCACGAAGAGAAAAACAGCACTTTTCGATCACCTCATAAAAGAATTATATATGTAGATTATTTAAAATTAGTATTTATATAATTTAACATTAGTATTTACACAAGTTAACACTCATATTTGAATATTTTAACCCTAGTATTTATATATAATTTAACATTAGTATTTAGATAATTTAACGTTGGTATTTATATAATCTAATGTTATAGTTTCTACAAAAATTAATGCATTATGAAAATTTAAGGACTAATACCGCTTCTCGATAGAATAAGTTAGGTAAATCATAATATTTTTTTTTTGAAGATACTCAAAATAGAAATAATTTTAAAATATCCTATTTTTTTCGCAGTGTACAAGCATATCGATTAATATTTTGAATAACATTGGAATACAAAATAAATAATCAGGGCTTTATAGTAGCTTCATAATATTCATTTTTAACACTGTATTTCTATTTACAAAGGCAAACATTCAAGTATCTTAACAAAATCAACCAATTAGAAATGAACACCAGTCAAATGTATCACGCAATAAATAGAGCTTCACCAAATGATCTTAATACTTACATTTCGCTTTCCAATAGTATCAAAATCCAAAAGAAAAAAAGTTAAAAAGTCATTTTCCAACCTATCCCAAATCCTCAAGCCGATTCGAAACGGGAAATCCGACGAGATCTCGGGAATTCATTTCGACGATATCCTCAAAAAGCTTCCCTTCAAAATCGACGATTAATTCTAATTACTCGCGCATTAATCACCAGGTTAGCGTCCATGTCAAAAAGCCCCCCTTTCCACCCGCATAAGTATGCACACACCGTCAAGCGTAAGCCTCCCCCCCCTCCTCTAAAAGTAATCAATCGGCATTGGGCACACTACCTTATCCCCCCACCAACTCTTGGGCCAACTTAAATACAAGAAGAAACCCAGCGTCAATTTAAAATCGCATAAAAGTTCTCAGGCAGTGTTGCTGTCATGCTGTAATTCATTCGCAATTTTCTGCCTTTAGGATTTTAATTACTCCGTTTAAAACAAGATCCTCGACTAATTCCCTAATTAATTAGTTAATTCCCAACCACCCCCCCCCCTTTACCCCCCCCCCATCCCCCCCTTGTTGGATCCGCAGCAGCCAACCCTCATCTCACCCCGTCTCCCAGAACCCTCCCTTTTGCACTACGCACGAGAAGTTTTAGCATTTCTTCTTCTTTTCTGCCGTCTTAATCATAACACGGTTTCTCTTCTAATTGCGATTCTGTCTTGAAAATGAAGCTTAAGTTTGCCGTGCTTGGGTTGCGCTTGATGCCGGGGAAGAAGTTTAGCTCGACTTCTTCGGGAAATTAAAACCCCATTTAATGTCTTGCTGCTATTGATATTTGAGATTGGGTTCACTGGCGCTAACCGTGGCTGATAAATCATTTATTGCTTAAATTAAATTTTATTTTGCTGCGATTTGCAGGCTTGTATTGGTCTGAATGTAACATTTGGATGATGAATTTGTATGCCCATTTTGATTTAGTTTTGGTGTCTAGAAAATTAAATTTGGGTTTGATACTGAGGTTTAAGTTATGGAGCTGATCGCTGAAAAGTTAGACGAACTTCTCTTGAAATATTAAAGTTATTTATTGTATTGCCATTTTATATTGTAGCTGTTACCCGCGGATTTACACGTGTTAAAACAATTTTACCCCCATGGTTCATTCTCCCCGTTTGTTCCTCCTCTTTTATTTTCTCGAAGACAAAATAATTGGTCTATTGTTCAGACATCACCGTTTACATCTCCAAATGTTATCTTTTACATTAGTTTTCCCATTAAAGCATAATTGTCAGAAAGAGATATTTCGCCAAAGCTATTTTTGATCGCCAACTTTCAATTGTTTAAAACAATAAATATATATTAATTTATTCATTGTTGTCAAGAACTTACGATTTTAGAACACTGTAACTTTATAACAAGGTTTAAACTATTTTATTATTGACAATTTAAAATAAACATTTTCTAAAAACATTATCAACTGGAACCTAAACAAAGTTTTTATTTTGAAGCCTTATGTACACAATTAGTGGTTGAATGGTATCTGTATATAAATTTTCATACATGTCCGAATAGTGAAATATAGTGTTTTGCGTGCCAAATACACACACAGGATCTTTATTTTATTATTATTGAAAATAAAAGTGACTGAAGTAAGAAGAAATATATCTTAAGGTTATTGATTTCCTGTATAGAAGTATAGAATTAGGAAAATTTACACTCAGAAAATAACATTGTATACTTTACCACTTCTTAAAAAGAGTGAAAAGTAAAACCTTGACTGTCTATAAATTTATTGGATAAGACAGTATATTGTCGCAGTCACTCTCCCTAAACTATATAACCAATTTTTATGATAAAGATGTTATTTAAAGGGCAGTAAATTGTAGATGAGCCAAAAAGTGCAAAACTATAAAAATATTAAACAATCAATTAGTTTATTACGCTTTAAAAAAAACGAAAAATTATCATCGTGGCGCCATCTACATCTCAAAATTTGAGCAACAGTAAAATGACTTTGACAAACAGGCTGAATTATACTAACACGCAGGAATGCCAAATACTCGATCGTAGGAAATATAATTAATGAGAGCAAAGCTAGAATTGATTGAAGGCAAACCGACGAGGATCGTGTAGCAATCCTTCGGTGGTTGACGAACGTGAGGAAGAAGGGGCTGGAGCCCGTAGTTGAATGTTTATTTTAGTAGACGGTAATCATTCAAATTAAGATATAGCCTTTTGCAAAAGATGAATTTGGTAAAAGGGTAGCAGCTAACATCCCCAAAGTTTACAGCTTTGAAAATATGTATAGTGTAAAAAATTATATCAATGTCAATAATAACAATAGTTTACACGATATAGTATCTCGTGTAGAGTGTACAACCGATGAAAAGGCTATATGAAAGAACCAAAGCTTCAAACTGTAGAATGTATGTGCACAGTGCACATAAATAAGACAACGATATAAGCCAATCTACATTAGACAATCTACCTTACAGGGGTTAAGCAATCAACGAAACAGATGCCCGAGAATTCAAAGTTTAAGACTATTGAAATTGTGTATGGCGTACAATGTTAGATAGAGATCCATGGATAGTAGTTCTTCTAAGTAGTCTACTTTGCAAAAGGACGAGGCAAGCAGCGGAGCGGCTTCTAGAAGCATCCAAAGCTTTACAATATAATAAGTTTTTATGATGTACAAATATAGAAACCAGTCGTTGAACAAATCGTCTACATGAGATAGTCTACTTTGCAGAAGATAAAACTAAACAAAGAAGTGTATACATGAAGAAACCACAGTAAAGTAGCAAATTTGAATATTCACATGGCTTACCAAACTAGATAGAAATCAATGGAAGTAGGCATTCTACTTGAGATAGTCCTTTTTGCAGAGGATGAAGAAAATTACTCAGAGACCTCCAATAAAGTCTACTGTAGTAGATCTGTAATACTGTAGTAGTAGCTCACTCTGAAAACTATTACGGAATGTACAAACTAGGCATGTCTTACCAAACTAGATAAAAATCGATTAAAGTAGGCATTCTATTTGAGATATTCCCTTACGCATAAAGCAAGTTACTCAGATGTCCCCTATAAAGCCTATTGTAGTAGTTCTGTGGTGTTGTAGTAGTAGCTCTCTATGAAAGCTATTGCTGGATGTACAATCTAGGGAGATAGACGAATTGTGTTAGTTTCATATGTCATACCTGAGGTAGTCCCTCTTGCAGAGGATGAGGTTGGCTTTGGTGAAGAGCGTGGATCCGACCTCTCCGAGCCTGCAGTCGCAGCAGGCGCACTTGAGGCAGTCCTCGTGCCAGAACTGGTCCAGGGCCTTCAGTAGGTATCGCTCTCGAATGGGCTTCTGGCACGCGGCACAGTTGGCACTCTCTGCGGGGGGTCGCGTGATGGACCCACTGTCCACGGGCAGGGTGGGATTCCGTGAACCTTCAGCTTTCATTTCCATTTCTCTGGGTGCCTGGAATCAGAGAAGACACGTAAATCAGAAACAGTAAATCCGGTAGTTGGTGCATTAAAAAAGTTACTTAAAATGAATACTTATATAAGTAAAACTATCAAAGTAAACAATTATAAAAATTAACCCAATAAATCATTGCATGGGGGGGGGGGGGGTATAAACACAAAAATTATTAAAGCTGAAGCATAAATTGAAAACTTTTAAGTAAAAAAAATATGGGTGTCAATTTTGTGTTTATGTATATCTTTTAATCAAACGACCCGGTCGGGTTCGCAACATTAAGCCAAAAAAGAAGAAATAACACCATCTCGCCAAAGCAGCCAACAAGAAACGAACGTCCGACGGGACTAAGTTTATATACTGTGCACAACTGCTAATGTTAAACCGCGTCCGTAAAATATATTCCAGAACCCGAACTACATTTCGTAAAAAAATAAAACCATTGTGGTTAGAACCGTATCAGTGCAACCTTTACTTTAATACAATAATATTTTTTTTAATTGAAAATCAACGGAGGTATAGAGTTTTTTAATTTGCGTAAAGTTAGTCAATTTGTCACTTTTTCAAATTCTGAAACCGAAATTTGTTAAACAAGTTAGACACTACATTATTCAGCCGATTATTTTGATTAATAGCTTATATGATAGCTTTATGGCATTACTAGACCCTTGTGTTACTTTTATTTAATAATATTAATTACTTATAAGATTAATTAGCTAAAAAATAATTAAATCTTAAAAGCCAAAATTCTCGCCATTTTGCAATTAGTACCCAAATTTGAAGTCCTTCCACTATCCGGTCGCCAAAGAAAAACATTTTTAGAGCGGTCTAATAAAAGTTTAAATTATATATCAAAATTTCTTTGCATCACAACTTTTTTTTTAAAATCCAAAATTTTAACAAAGGAAAAATATTTTATATTCTTGGAAACACACGCAACTTTCCCCAAAACTTTTCAAAAGATAAAACACCCCACACCAAAACTCCGTCGCACATCTCAACGAATAAATAAACTTCTAAGAATATATTTATTTGCATTAGTTAAACAAAAATATATATCAAAATTTCTTTGCATGACAACTTATTTTTTCAATTCCAAAATTTTAACAAAGGAAAATATCTTATATTCTTGGAAACACACGCAACTTTCACAAACTTTTCCCAAAACTTTTCAAAAGATAAATCACCCCACATCAAAACCCGGTCGCACATCTCAACGAATAAATAAACTTCTAAGAACAATAAACTTCTAAGAATACATTTATTTGCATTAGTTAATATATATATATATATCAAAATTCCTTTGTATCACAGCTATTTCTTATAAATACAAAATTTTAACAAAGGAAAATATTATATTCTTGGAAACACATGCAACTTTCACAAACTTTTCCCAACACTTTTCAGAAGATAAATCCCCCCACATCAAAACCCCGTCGCACATCTCAACGAATAAATAAACTCCTAAGAATGCATTTATTTACATTTGTTAAAATATATATATATCAAAATTTCCTTGCATCACAGCTTTTATTTTAACTCCAAAATTTTAACAAAGGAAAATATCTTATATTCTTGGAAACACATGCAACTTTCACAAACTTTTCCCAAAACTTTTCAGAAGATAAATCACCCCACATCAAAACCCCGTCGCACATCTCAACGAATAAAAAAACTTCTAAGAACAATAAACTCCTAAGAATACATTTGCATTAGCTAAAAAATATATATATCAAAATTTCTTTGAATCACAACTTTTTTTTTAAATCCAAAATTTTAACAAAAGGAAAATATCTTACATTCTTGGAAACACACGCAACTTTCACAAACTTTTCCCAAAACTTTTCAAAAGATAAAACACCCCACATCAAAACCCCGTCGCACATCTCAACGAATAAATAAACTCCAAAACAGGAATTACAGCAATTCATCCCTCAGAAAAAAAAAGACAGACCTAACAGGAAAAAAAAATCGAGAATCAACAGCGAGTAATCGTCCACTTTATGCATTAAAAAAAAAGCGAGAAGAAATAAATGTAATATAAAAATCCCTCAACAATCCAACCCTCTCAAACTCGTTATCTGCCCCACACTTGTCATTTTTTATCCCGCCTCCGTTGGGGTAAGGGGAACTGTGGAGTCTTCATCCTCAATGCACACTTAAGTGATGGCGAGAGGAGGAGTGGGGGAAAAAAATCTGACAAGTGCCAGAGAATCAGTGAAAAAAAAATTTATATGAAGACAAAAAAGTGAAATGAAAAAATTATGTGGTTTTTAAGAGATAAAATGATGACAGAAGGAGGGGGGGGAGGGAGAGTTTTTAAGAAAAAATAATTTCTCCGTGGAGTTGGATTTTTTTTTTACTTGAAATGAGACAGATGGATTTCAGTGATTCTGTCTGTTTTTTAAAAGATGTTTATGTGTTAATCAAATCAGTCTACATGACAGGGGCGTTTCGTCTTTTTTTTTCTTTTCTTGTGACGTATGGGATATAAAATGTTTTGTGTTTCGTTGAGGTATTATGAAGGATCATTAAAATTAAAAAACGAAGATAATTTTTTTTTTTGTTGTTGAAGTTTTTCGTTATTTATATAAACAAGCAAGAAAAATTAAATAGTTTGAAGGCATCTTTACTGAATTTTATCAAGACGGAAGCATATAATTTATTTACGGATAACGTATGTAAGGAGTGCTCCAAATGATGATAAATAAATGATCCAAATATGTCAACAAATATAAAACACGAGGTAAGCATTGAATTTTATACACAGGGTGTTTAAGAATTATCTTTAACAACTTTAACACGCACTGTAAAAACAAATGTGCTTTAATAGGAGTGCATGGACGTATTTGTATTTTTTAAGTACAATTGCATCGTAAATGAGCGATGAAGTACTCAAATTTAAGCAACCGTACTTTCGCAAAAATGGGCAGTGTGATTTAATATTGTTAATGTCAGCTTCTGTGCAAGTCATATTAACAAAGAGACCAGATAAACTTAAAATAGTTTTTCAGAAGATGGTTTTCTACATGAGTTGGTGTAGATTAGTTAAATGAAAACTGAGTTATTACATCAATTATCTTACTTCCCATTCTTTTGGCTCTTTTTTTACATTTCTTCAGTTCATAACTTCTTCACGTCGCCCTCGTAGTATAGCGGAAAAGGCAATGGTCTGTGGTGCCTAAGAATATGGTTTCGATCCCCGGTAAGTTTGGGTTGTAATTATTGATATTTATTGAAAGTGATTTATGAAAACAGCCTACGCAGGGAAGCAACTGTTCTTGTTATTCATTTTTTGAGTTCATGTATTTTTCAAATATAAAAAAATGATAAGCAGTACTAAAAAGTATAAATACTATAAAATGAGTACATTTTACTCATTTTTTGTACCTAACTTTTACAATGACTGCTTTCAGATATTCACGCATCCTTGCTTGCTACATCTTCAATAAACCCTACCCACATAAAATATCCATCTCCAACCTTAATTAAATACACACACGTCATTTTTATTACCCCCCATACACTTCCACATCCCCCCTAAACCCATCCTATCCCAAAGTTCAAAAAAGGAGACACAAAAACCCTTTTTTATCACCCCAAACCATTCAATTTTAATTCCAATCCCATAATCCCGCGCATTAACTTTATGAATAGTGGATTAAACTTATCACGGGTTTGACATACCCTCCCGGAAAACAGACCAGCGGGAACAGTTACTCCAGCAGTCAAAGATCCGGGCATAATCCCAGTCCACTCCTGGCAGACAAACATAATATAGGCGGGCATTAAATCCGAGGGAACTGCCCGGGCAGAGAGAGAGAGAGAGAGAGAGAGAGAGAGAGAGGGGGTGGGCTGTAAGATAAAGGGGGCATTAAAGCGTAATCCCAGCCGCTTTCTAAACGGACACCTTATGGTAATAGGCGAGTGAAGGGGCTATCGTCTTACCCTGGGATCCCTTTATCATTCTGGACATTAAGCAAAAGGCGAAGGCCTCATCAAATTTCTGATCCCGAAGTCTCTACTCCCTGAAATAATACTCCTGCTGGTGTCTCGGACGGGTTTGCCGGAATTTCTGTCACGGGGTCTTTCACAATGAAAGGGATATCCCGGATGGGGATGTGGGGGGTTGGCGAAGGGTTTTGGCGAGTTTGGTTTGGGGCAGAGGTGGCGCCACTGGGGGTGCTGGGGGGGCTGTAGCCCCCCCGTCGGGCAAGCCAAGCCCCCCTGTCGGGCAGAATTATGAAGTTCGTCGGGGAAGAAGTGTTAATTTAATTGTTAAAAACAAGTTTTTGTGAAACATTAAATAATTTTTTTTAATAAAATGGATCTATGTCATCTCGACAGGCAGAATTCCAACAATGTTACAGTTCATTGAAATCCCGACTTTTATGTCCGAATAAGGGGCTCGGACAAGCATCCGATGGGCGCGAGTTCAATCCTCAACATGTGTGTAACGATTTAGTAAACGGATGGCTGTCAAATTCGCCCTTTTCCCGACCAAGATACTATATTCTCCGTGTATGAGCTTGCTGGGGGGCTGGATGTAACGTAAGGGCGCAGTTAATTGAAAAATAATAGTCAGTAAATTTAAGAACTTTTGGGGGGTTGTGGCGTATTATTTCAAGATTGGTTTGTCGGGCTTGACATCTCATCGTAATTTTGATCCTGTCGATATTTTTACGTTTAGGAACTTTAATTAACCTTTTTATACAGTAATTTCAACAAACAAACAAACAAAAAAAATTAGTAATAAAAAATTAGGTAGGAAGTGTCTCTCTCAAAACGACCGCGGTGTTTAAGGCATGTAACGTCAAACTAAACTCAAGCACTTTTTGGGTTCCGATAAAAACTCTGCATGCTCTCAGACGAGTATGAGTTAGATGATAATGCAATTACGCCAACGCTGTTCAAGGCTTATGATTTCGTTACGTAAGTTTTCGTTATGTTCATGTTTTTTTTTAAAGTTCACTTCGCCCACGCCCTGCATGCACCCTTTACACAGATACGATTTTAAAAACATTACATGTAAAGAAAAAGATTTTTACTCTTATAAAATACCGTCTCTGGTTTGTACAATTGATCATGGATACTGAGCAAAATACGTATCTCCGGTATTACCGTCTGTAAAATTATTTCAATAATGGTCATAAAAAAAAGCAAGTATATGACTCTAAGGCCCATTTTACACAATTCTACATTTTATGTCAACGAGTAAAACGCACGTGAGCTTCTCGGGGATTCGAGAATTCATACGGTATGGGTTCTCGAATCACCGAGAAGCTCACGCGCGTTTTACTTGTTCCTGTAGAATGGACCTGCCTTACCTTAAATTGTACCTATTATAAAAACAAAAAATAAAACAGATTTTTTTATTATACAACTGCAAGTCAAAAATTAGGAAAAAAACTCCGTTTTGAACTATTTTTTGTACATTGTCTTTACGAAACAAATTTGGCATGACGCAAAAAAAAACATTTCATCCAACATTGATTACTTCAATAATACAGAAAAAAAACAATAGTCATTTAATTGCTGTCTCAGTTTACCATGTTTTATGTTCATTTAGTTTCATTTTAACGAATGTGGACAAATATATCGGATTTTGCGCAGTCTAGTTCCAAACGTAAAATTTATTTTACTTTTTGTCGAGGCAACCATTGTCACTTGACCATAGAAGAACAATTTAGCCGTCCACGGCAGTCTGAGAGTCGCTTTATTTCCCAGACCAGACAGATGCCTCCAAAAGATAAAATCAGTTTCATCGAGTGAGAACATTGGTCCCTCTTCTATGTTTCTCGACCCCCTTGTGTTTCTTGACAAAGGGACGGCAAGACGCCCCTCTCGACTCGGATCCAGTTCAGCCTTAGGGGGCATACTAAACTACAACAACTATGACAATTTAATAATATTTTATTTATTTTGTTAAGAACGGAGTCCTATCGTTTGTTGATTTTTATGTTTTCTGGATTTCGAAGAACTATTGCAATTTTTATATTGCCTATTTAATTTATTTAGTATGGTACTTTTTTCTAACAATAATTTTTTTATATGAAGTTTAAAAAATACCTTTATTTTTATTACAATTTTTATTACTGTACATTTTGTGAAATTTAAATTTATTTGTAATTTAATAATAAAATATCAATATGGAATAAGTTTTTCATGTGGGATCGTAAAAATTAATATATTGAGAAATATTTGTTCTAAAAAAATCAGTTCAGAAGAAATCAGATCCTATTTTAAAGGACAATCATGGTTCAATTAGGTAGTCAGAAATAGTTTTCCATTGAATGGACAGTCGTTAAATCCATTAAATTTTTAATTAGTCCTACTAGGTAATTTAAACATGTCAGTGTAAGTAAAATGAAAATATAAGATTGAATTGATTAAAGAAATTTGAATTTTTAACAAATATATATTTCCTAAATTATTATTAGGTTAAACAAAAGTCAAAATATGAGATTTTTATGTATTAGACACAGGCGATTCCATTGTCAATTCAGCTTTAATTTTTCAGGCTGACTAAAAAATTGAAAACGACATTTTTTCTTATGTAACAAACATTTAATTTTATATGTTCACTGTTTCATACGACATTAAAATTTATAGAAAATTTAGATTACTTCTAAAATTGAACGAAATCGCTTCAAAGTTTAAAAAAAAAAAAAAACGATATCATGGTAAAAGTGAAATGTTACGGATAACAGATTGGATTGATTTTAAGATACACAGAAAGTTAAGTATTAAAAAAATTCTTTTTAATATAATTTTTTCAAAAATAGTACAAATCCAAAATGTCTTCGAAAAATTAAAATATTTCTTTAAAAAATATGTCACACATCCTATTTTTTGTGGACTTTTAAATTTGTTATCTCAGTCGTAAATATATTGTTTGGAAAAGGTCGTGGAAGAAATAAACGAATGCTTAAAATTTTTTAAAAAACTTTTTCATCTTTAACCATGATTGACCTACAGCTCAATGTTATGAAAAGAATTTCATAAGAAATAACTCATCGCTCATTTCCGTTGCCTTTTATAAATATAAATGTTTTATCATTGTTTTTAAATAAAAAAAAACCCCACTAAATTAAATGACAAAGCGGTATGATTTGTAATTTTTTTTTACTTATCTTTTCCCCACTATACTTTAGGTTTGCGAAAACTGTAAACGAGTTAAATAGTAATTATTCCAACATAAAAATTATACTTGTTGATTGCAGTCCAGAATATTTGAAACTCTGCAATTCTTTAGTAATAACCCATTAAATATTACAAGCATTTAGTTATAATCATTTAGTTAAGCAATATTTATCCTCGACATGTTATTTAGGAAAATTTTATACGTGTATTTTACGTCGGGGATATTAGCCCCCCCTGTCGGGGAAGACTAGCCCCCCCGTCGGGCAATTCCTAGCGCCACTACTGGTTTGGGGTGAAGAGTAAACAGGTTAGTTTTCTGCTTGTATTGCTCACTGAGCTCTAAATGTAACTTCTGGATTAGCCAAGGCATTTTGTTTACTTGAAGCCAATTGGCGAAATATCTGCACCCCATTTTCATTGCTCACTAAACTCTAAATATAACTTCTGGATTGGGCAAGGCATTTTGTTGCCTTGAAGCCAATTGGGGAAATAACTGCAACCCATTTTTATTTCTCACTGAATTCTAAATATAACTTCTGGATTGGGCAAGGCATTTTGTTGCCTTGAAGCCAATTGGGGAAATAACGGCACCCCATTTTTATTTCTCACTAAACTCTAAATATAACTTCTGGATTGGGCAAGGCATTTTGTTGCCTTGAAGCCAATTGGGGAAATAACTGCACACATTTTTCATTGCTCATTGAACTCTAAATGTAACTTCTGAATGGGGCAAGGTATTTTGTTGACTTGAAGCCAATTGGGGAAATAACGGCACCCCATTTTTATTTCTCACTGAATTCTAAATATAACTTCTGGATTGGGCAAGGCATTTTGTTGAACGACGGTTGTGATTGTATTGGAATAACATAGACGACAGGAACATGTTACTAATGCAATGTTAAGGTTGGATTTTATTAACGTCTGATTGAAGCTGAAAGAAAAAAAACCTTTGTTGTAAACACTGCTTGAAAACTATTTTTTAAACCAATTTTTACCTTTTTTTTTAACTTTTTATCTTTTTACCATCAAAAATACTGCAGAGTTTCAGCAGCTGTTAATTTACATGCATAAAACTTGTTTTTTGGACTTCAGTATAAAAGACATACAATATAAAATTTATCATTATTATTTTTTATTTCTGCTTTGTTTTTCTGGGACTGTTTCAAAATTCTGGACCACGGCCTGATGACGAAAGCAACAACTGAACTGGTACCCACTATTTACACACTGCGATCAACGTGATGACTTTAAGGCAAGACATAATTACCATGTTCCAATCGCCTCTATATAAGGATTTTTCTATAGAAGTTAGTTGGGAAGAAATCGGAGACATTCCAATTATAAGTTCTGCCAGGATATCGCTGTCTTGCACCTGAATATCGCGGTCTCTTTCCATTTTAGAAAATAGATTAGAAATCTTATTCCTATAAGACCTCAATTATTATGTGTTAAATGTTATGATATAATTAATAATATTACTAAAAGGCATTTTTAAGTTGTTAGATATATTCCTGGCATATATCAGAAATATTATCATGATTTGGAACATTGAATTAAAATGCTCTTCAAACTACTTCCCAACAACATTAACTACATTGATACAATACCAAAATTAAATTTTCTAAGTTTAATTTTTGATATTTCCATTAAAACAATAAATAAATAACTTTATTGTCATTTAGCGAATTACCGCCAAATCGAGCAACCCAAAATGCCCTCTCCCCATCACAATTTTCACCAACACCCACCTACTTGGGCATGAATAACGAAAATCACCCCCTCACGAAAAATACAGATAAACGCCCCCCTCCCCCTTCCCCCATCCCAGGATATAAGATTAGGAGCTCAAGTTGGGTTCTCTGGTTTCCGGTCATCTTCGCGAAAAGGCGCCGCGATTCACCGTTTTGGCGATAAAATAATCATTAATCATGTCCCAGGTGGCGAGATTTTTACCGCAAACACTCGGACAATTGACGACTTTTTTTCCATTCTCTGTTCCATATCTCCTGTCTGTTTTCCATATTCTCCTCTCCAAGAGGCCTTTTGAAATACTTTTTACATTCTTTGAGTAGGATTAGGAAGATTTATGAGCTATTAGAATATTAATATTTTTTTAGGGTTGTAATGTGGGAGAGTTCTACCACGCAGAAGTGAACCAATGGAGAAAAGATTAATAGATTGACATTTAAGACGGAATATATTATTTGTGTTTAGAATCCGTTCAATTCTAATTAAAAATTAAAATAATAAATACTGGGAATTTATCAAAAAGAAGTATGTTTATATTGTGTATTCATATATTAGGTAAAATGCGATTAGTACATTGTAAAAAAGGTACTCAGAAATAAGTACCAGAACCAATTCGTTTGTCTTTGAGTACAATTGCATCGTAAATGAGCGACGACGTACTCAAATTTAAGCAACAGTACTTTCGCAAAAATGAGCAGTGTGCTTTAATATTGATAATCCCAGCTTCTGTTCAAGCCACCTTAACAAAGAGGCCTGACAAACTTCAAATAGTTGTTCATGTGATGGTTTTCCACGTGATTTGATGTCGATTGCTGGAAACTGAGTAATTATAACTCAATTATCTTAGTTCCCATTATTTTAACATTACTTCAGTACATAACTTCTTCACGTGACCCTGGTAGCTTAACGGATAAAGCTCTGGACAGCGGTTACTTCGGAACTGGGAACGATTTTTAACAGCGTTTATAAAATGAAATAATTTAATATCATTTAATTAATATTAACATATCTATAATTTTTATGTAAGATTAACATACCACGATAGTATAATTACAATACCAAACTATTTTATTCATAAATATGTATCTTAAAACCATATTGAAAATTCAGTTTCCATTTTGGATAAATTACCACATAATGGTGCTTTTCTCCAAATTACCTCTCGGTAATCTGATGACTTAAATCGTCATATCCCCATTCATATTCATATGACATTTAAGCTTTTGTTTCAATGATCGACACTCAATCATGGCATTTTTTGCGCTTCTAAATCCCACCTTCCTTTCACAGCGGGTGACGCAATATTTTATGGGAGCCATTTTTTATTGTTTCATGGGGCTCCCATGAAAGATGACGCTCTCAGGAAGTTATTGAAATTCCGACCTTTCAGGGAGGCTTTTACTTTATGGATTGTTATTTTAAGCAGTAAATAAAAGGCTGAGAGCGATCGGTGCGGTTTTAAGAGGGGGGTCTATGCGTGGGTGAAGTATGGAGGGTCGTTTGCTTGAAGTGTCAATAGTTTTAGAGGTAGGCATTCGTTGGGGAGCAGAAGTTTCTAAAGAGGAAAAAATTAAAACGTCGGTAGTGTTCAGAAGCGGGAATTTCTCACTGAAACGGCGAGAAATACAAATGGTGTGTTTGGAAATTGAGTGCTGCAAAGGTGAAATAGCAACAATAGTTGACTCTTGCACTGTTAAAAATAGGTACTTAAAAAAAGATGAAATAGCAACAATAGTTGACTCTTCGACTGTTAAAAATAGGTACTTAAAAATAGATGAAATAGCAACAATAGTTGACTCTTGCACTGTTAAAAATAGGTACTTAAAAAAAGATGAAATAGCAACAATAGTTGACTCCTGCACTGTTAAAAATAGGTACTTAAAAAAATGAAATAGCAACAATAGTTGACTCTTGCACTGTTAAAAATAGGTACTTAAAAATATGAAATAGCAACAATAGTTGACTCCTGCACTGTTAAAAATAGGTACTTAAAAAAAGATGAAATAGCAACAATAGTTGACTCTTGCACTGTTAAAAATAGGTACTTAAAAAAAGATGAAATAGCAACAATAGTTGACTCTTGCACTGTTAAAAATAGGTACTTAAAAAAAGATGAAATAGCAACAATAGTTGACTCTTGCACTGTTAAAAATAGGTACTTAAAAAAAGATGAAATAGCAACAATAGTTGACTCTTGCACTGTTAAAAATAGGTACTTAAAAAAAGATGAAATATCAACAATAATTGACTCTTGCACTGTTAAAAATAGGTACTTAAAAATAGATGAAATAGCAACAATAGTTGACTCTTGCACTGTTAAAAATAGGTACTTAAAAAAAGATGAAATAGCAACAATATTTGACTCTTGCACTGTTAAAAGTAGGTACTTAAAAATAAGTAAAATATACTCACTTTTGATTTACATTCGATTCTTGTCATACCTTCGAACACATAAGTTTCTTTTTTGAAAAAGATATGTACTCATAAATGAGTAAAAATATCAGTTGCTTGCCTACATAGGATGTATTCATAAATCCCTTACAATAAATTTCAACAATTATAACCAAGAATTACAGGGAATCGAATCCAATCCATCTACCTAATGTCGTCCGCATCGAGGTCCAATGCTTTATCCGTTTTACCATCAGAGCGCGTGAAGAAGTTATAAACAGAAGTAATGTTAAAAAGGCGTGGCAAAAGAATTTGAAGTATAAAATAATTGAGTTGTAATAAGTCGGTTTACATTTAAACAATCGACATCAAATAATGTGGAAAACCATTTTCTAAACAACCATTTTAAGTTTGTCAGCTTGCTTTGTTAAGATGGCTTGAATAGAAACTGATATTAGCAATATAGAATCACACTGCTAACTTATATATTAGTTTACCTTCATTCTACACTGTATAAAAATATACTTAAAAATGAGTACCGGAACCTATCGGTTTTTCTTTGAGAAAATTGCATCGTAAGTGAGCGGTGGCGTATTCCAATTTAAGACTCTACTTTCTCAAAAATGAGCAGTGTAATTTATTATTGCTAATCACAGCTTCTGTTCAAGCCATCTTAACAAAGCGACCTGATAAAATAAAAATATTTGTTCAGAAGATGGTTTTCCACATTATTTGAAGTCGATTGCTTAAATGTAAACTGAGTTATTACCACTCAATTTTCTTGCTTCCCATTCTTTTAGCACACCTTTTTAACATTTCGTCTGTTTATAACTTCTTCAAGTCGCCCAGTTAATTTATTGGATAAGGCTCTGAACAGCGGTGCCTAGGGATCTGGAACCAATTCACGGTAAGTTTCTTTTGCAATTGTCGATATTAATTGAAAGGGATTAATGAAGGCAGCCTGTGTATACTATCATCGTCTCTTTGTTCTAATTTTTAGTATATGGCTTTTTCAAAATTGAAGCTTACATATTCGCAGCCATGAGCCAAAGCTTGTATGTAGCGATAAACTATTTTTAAAAATTTTCATTTGAAAATATAAATTTAAAAATAAACATTATTAAAACAAATGTAAACAAAATATATTTTTATATTTATTGCCAGATGTTCAAACCCAGAAGATGTGTTTATTTAAAATTTTAAATTGATTGAATAAGGTCATAACACAAAGCACGAAGTAGTAAAACTTTGACAGTTTTAGTCAATATTTACATCACACATAATTGTAACTTCTTAAGGGGGTATATGACACATTATCATCAAAAATATCCAAACATATTTATTGCTTTAAAATATAGTTCATTTTATTTTTAATCGAACGCTACCAAAATTATATTTCTACGTTAAGTACAACTGATTATTTTTTCGAATTAATATTAAGCATCGGTTCAAAATTGCCTCATTTTTCTCAGTGATGACTTTTTGGTTACTTTTAAATTGATATAAGTTCATATCTACTTGAATAAACTGCTCCAAATTTACTACAGTGTATTTTCAAACAACATATTACTTTAATTTGTCTTTAAGGATTTGTAATATATAGATTATATGTTTTTAGTATTTTTTTAAAAACAGTTTCACCATTGAAATGAGTGATTTTTTTTAATATTATTTTTCACAAACGTTCTTTTGCAAATAACAAAAATATGTAAAGACAGTTTGTGAAACACGTTCATTCGTTTGTAAAAAGTCAAAAATATAATTTTCAGATAATATTTTCTTGACTTATCTTAAAAATAAGAAAGGCTGTTTTTGTGATTTTTTTATTTTTAAAAAGAAAAATTATAATGTTTTTAAATATTTGACAATGTAGTT
The DNA here is from genome assembly GCA_963932185.1 of Troglohyphantes excavatus. Classification (NCBI taxonomy): domain Eukaryota; kingdom Metazoa; phylum Arthropoda; class Arachnida; order Araneae; family Linyphiidae; genus Troglohyphantes; species Troglohyphantes excavatus. The sequence continues at coordinate 62,788,851 of OZ010669.1, read as the reverse complement.
ATGTAAATATGCGTTGCACACACATATGTATTGTTATTATAGAGAAACACTTATTATAATATCTGCAAAATTAAAGAAAAATTTCAAATGTTTCAAACCTTTAAAATATCTGCATTTTCCCTTCATGATTAAAAATTTAAAGTTTTTTTTACATTTTTTTTATGAAGGATATTGAAACAAAAACCTTTAATTTTATAGAACTTCAAAAAAACTGCAGTTTTCCTGCATAAATCTTTCAATTTCAAAATTTTGATGAAGGTTTTACGCTGACTTTTTTTTGCTGGGGTCCTATACCACTTAAATAATATCAATGAGCTAAGATTTCACATTAAAATTCTTAAAAATACCACTCCCAATATTAAAATTCATGTAAGAAACAATTATAAAATTAAATCATCAATGATCCGGCAACAAAGAAAGTTCACGCAATTTAAAATTTATGTAGATCCAGTCAAATATCACAAACTAACAACAAGCTTACACCGCGAAAATAACAACACAGTTACTTTTTCGAGATTACTAAACAAACCTTGAGAAAGGGTGGGACATTTTAACAGGTACCACAGAAGCGGACATCCCAACCGATCAAGAACACTTTTAAATAATCCCCAAAATCCGACAACAACCCAACTACTCAAGACAATAAACGTCCGCGCATTGTTCCCCATAATCTCACATAATCCCGAACACCCCTACCAAAAACAACAGATTAAAGAGTTTTGGCACTCCTCTCTACATAACAGCCTCATTGTTCTGCTCTACGGTCAGAGAACGTGTCGAAAAGAGGGACGGGTTGGCGAGCGCAGCGAGCAGGGTTTGATGCTTGTCACGCCCACCGAGAATTACATTTTTAGGAACGTCCCTTTTTGCTGAGACTGAGAGACGGGGGGGGGGCGGCGAAGAAAGTGTAAAAGGGGGGGGGTAGAAAAGGGTTACCCCTTCACGCCCAACTTCACAACTTAATTAATTCTGTTGCATGATCTATTAATTACCGCTCGCTTCGCTGAACATCTATTTAGGATGACATATGGGGCAGAAAACGAAATCGTTTTAATAACGCCGCGGTTGACAAGGGGGGGGGGACCCTTCCCCCTGCCCCCCCTTTGATGAGAGAGCTGTCGGCATGCTTCAGCGAGCTCAACTTTTAAATTATAAAATCATTGCTTTTGCGTCGCTGGTCGCCTGTGTTCGGGGAGATGCTTATCAGGTATGGTGTGTGTAGAAGAGACAAAAATGGCAAGGGGTATACTGGCGTGTAACCCGATAAGCCAGTGGTGTTATCGATAACTGAATGGGGACAGGGAGGGGGTGTCTTTAGAAAAGATAAGTTTTCAACTATAGTTTCCACTGTATTATGATATTCGTTGATGTTACTGAGATAAATTCAAAGTTTTTTAGTAGAAAATACAGATATTTTGGAGATAATGTTAAAGTATTTGGTATTTTTTATTATTATAAATGATATTCTTTAGTTTTGAGTGAGAAAAATTAACGTTGTTACGGTTAACGTTGGTCTATCCACTGCCGTTCATAGACGTGATATTCTTTTATGGTTTCAACAGGAATGTTTACGTTTTTAAATTTTATAAAAAATTTATATTTTTACAATATCTTCTAAACATATAGCTTTAAAAAGCAATGTAAAAGATGTCTTTAAAAAAGATAAGTTTTCAGCTGTAGCTTCCACTGTATTATGATATCCGTTGATGTTACTGAGATAAATTCAAAGTTTTTTAGTAGAAAATACAGATATTTTTAAATACTGGAGATAATGTTAAGTATTTTGTATTTTTTATTATTGTAAATGATATTCTTTAGTTTTGAGTGAGAAAAGTTAACGTTGTTACCGTTAACGTTGGTCGATCCATTGCCGTTCATAGACGTGATATTCTTTTATGGTTTCAACAGGAATGTCCACGTTTTCTAATTTCATAAAAGTGTTATATTTTTACAATATCTTCTAAGCGTATAACTTTAAAGAGCAATGTAAAAGATGTCTTTAAAAAAGATAAGTTTTCAGCTGTAGTTTCCACTGTATTATGATATTCGTTGATGTTAATGAGATAAATTCAAAGTTTTTAGTAAAAAAATAGAGATATTTTTAAATACTCGAGATAATGTTAAGGTATTTTGTATTTTTTATTATTGTAAATGATATTCTTTAGTTTTGAGTGATAAAAATTAACGTTGTTACCGTTAACGTTGGTCTGCCACTCATAGGCGTGATATTTTTTTATGGTTTCAACAGAAATGTCCACGTTTTCTAATTTCATAAAAGTGTTATATTTTTACAATATCTTCTAAGCGTATAACTTTAAAGAGCAATGTAAAAGATGTCTTTAAAAAAGATAAGTTTTCAGCTGTAGTTTCCACTGTATTATGATATTCGTTGATGTTAATGAGATAAATTCAAAGTTTTTAGTAAAAAAATAGAGATATTTTTAAATACTCGAGATAATGTTAAGGTATTTTGTATTTTTTATTATTGTAAATGATATTCTTTAGTTTTGAGTGATAAAAATTAACGTTGTTACCGTTAACGTTGGTCTGCCACTCATAGGCGTGATATTTTTTTATTGTTTCAACAGAAATGTCCACGTTTTCTAATTTCATAAAAGTGTTATATTTTTACAATATCTTCTAAGCGTATAACTTTAAAGAGCAATGTAAAAGATGTCTTTAAAAAAGATAAGTTTTCAGCTGTAGTTTCCACTGTATTATGATATTCGTTGATGTTAATGAGATAAATTCAAAGTTTTTAGTAAAAAAATAGAGATATTTTTAAATACTGGAGATAATGTTAGGTATTTGGTATTTTTTATTATTATAAATGATATTCTTTAGTTTTGAGTGATAAAAATTAACGTTGTTACCGTTAACGTTGGTCTGCCACTCATAGGCGTGATATTTTTTTATTGTTTCAACAGAAATGTCCACGTTTTCTAATTTCATAAAAGTGTTATATTTTTACAATATCTTCTAAGCGTATAACTTTAAAGAGCAATGTAAAAGATGTCTTTAAAAAAGATAAGTTTTCAGCTGTAGTTTCCACTGTATTATGATATTCGTTGATGTTAATGAGATAAATTCAAAGTTTTTAGTAAAAAAATAGAGATATTTTTAAATACTCGAGATAATGTTAAGGTATTTGGTATTTTTTATTATTATAAATGATATTCTTTAGTTTTGAGTGATAAAAATTAACGTTGTTACCGTTAACGTTGGTCTGCCACTCATAGGCGTGATATTTTTTTATGGTTTCAACAGAAATGTCCACGTTTTCTAATTTCATAAAAATGTTATATTTTTACAATATCTTCTAAGCGTATAGCTTTAAAAAGCAATGTAAAAGATGTCTTTAAAAAAGATAAGTTTCAGCTGTAGTTTTCACTGTGTTATGATATTCGTTGATGTTACTGAGATAAATTCAAAGTTTTTAGTAAAAAAATAGATATATTTTTAAATAATGGAGATAATGTTAGGTATTTGGTATTTTTTATTATTGTAAATGATATTCTTTAGTTTTGAGTGAGAAAAATTAACTTTGTTACGGTTAACGTTGGTCGATCCACAGCTGCTTATAGACGTGATATTCTTTTATGGTTTCAACTGAAATGTCCACGTTTTCTTATTTCATAAAAGTGTTTACAATATCTTCTAAGCGTATAACTTTAAAAGACAATTTAAAATATGTCTTTAGAAAAGATAAGTTGTTTTCATCTGTAGTTTTCACTGCATTATGATATCCATGGATGTTACTGAGATAAAGTCAAAGTTTTTTAGAGATAAATTTAAAGTTTTTTTAGTACAGAGGAAATATTTTTTAAATACTGATACAATGTTAGGTATTTTGTATTTTTTATTATTGTAAATGATATTCTTTAGTTTTGAGTGAGAAAAATTAACGTTGTTACCGTTAACGTTGGTCGATCCACTGCTGATCATAGACGTGATATACTTTTATGGTTTCAACAGAAATGTCCACATTTTCTAATTTCATAAAAGTGTTATATATTTACAATATCTTCTAAGAGTATAACTTTAAAAGACAATTTAAAATATGCCTTTAGAAAAGATAAGTTGTTTTTATCTGTAGTTTTCACTGCATTATGATATACATTGATGTTTCTGAGATAAAGTCAAAGTTTTTTAGAGATAAGTTTTAAGTTTTTTTAGTAGTTTATTTAGGTATTTGGTATTTTTTATTATTATAGATGTTATTCTTTAGTTTTGAGTGAGAAAAATGAATGTTGTTATGATTAACGTTTGGCTACTCGCTGCCGCTCATAGGCGGGATATATTTTTTCTGGCTTTCGCAAAAATGTCCACGTTATTTAATTTCCTAAAAGTTTTTTTTTTACAATATCTTCAAAGCGAATAGCTTTAAAAGGTAATTTAAAAGATGTATTTAGAAAAGATAAGTTTTCACTGTATTATGACATTTATTGATGTTACTGAGATAAATTCAAAGCTTTTAGAGATAAAGTTTTTTAATGGAGAGGAGATATATTTTTAATATACTGAAAATAATGTTAGGTATTTGGAATTTTTTATTAATATAAGTGCTGTTCTTTAGTTTTCAGTGAGAGAAAAAAACTTTGTTACGTTTAATGTTGGGCTACCCTCTTATAGACGTGATATCTTTTTGCTAGATTTCACAGAAATGTCCACGTTTTTTTAATTTCCTAAAAGTGTTATATTTTTAGAGTATCTCCCAAACGTATAGCTTTAAATGCAATTTAAAATATATTTCTTTAATAAAGATTGGAAATAATTATCAAAAACACTTACTTTATATTTAATTATAAAACTCTTATGCGCCGTCAAAATATTCGCGTTCTTGCTTACACTTCTATAGATGTAACCGATCTGTGTAATATCATTCGATTCAGTTTTAATAAATGAGTACATGGACATACTCGTATATCTTTGAGTACAATTGCATCGTAAATGAGCGAAGTCGTGCTCAAATTTAAGTAATCGTACTTTCACAAAAATTAGCAGTATGGTTTAATATTGCTAATATCAGCTTCTGTTCAAGCCATCTTAACAAAGCGACCAGGCAAACTTAAAATATTTGTTCAGAAATTTCTTCACGTTGTTTGATGTCGATTGTATCTTACTTCACATTCTTTTGGCCACCTTTTAAACATTACTTTTGTTTATAACTTCTTCACGTCGCCCTGGTAGCTTAATGCTCTGGACATCGGTGCCTGCAGATTTGGGTTCGATTACCAGTAAGTTTCGGTTGTGATTGTCAATATTTATTGAAAGCGATTTATAAAGGCAGCATATGTAGCACTTGCACTTTCAATTCATTTTTACCCATTGACTTATTTTTGAGTACATGTCTTTTTCAATATTGTAACATATGTATTTGGAGCTATAATAAACATCGAATGTAATCAAAAATGAGTACATTTTACTTATTTTAGAGTACCTATTTTTAACAGTGTACTTTTTGAGCAACTGATTGTTTTCTCTTTAGAGAGCGTTACCTCCACTCTCCCCAAAAAATCATCAATATTATTTTCAATATTATGACACAACCCCAATCTCACTCGTTTCCAAACTTTCCCCCACTCGTTTCCCCCACTTCCTCGACCAAACACCTAATCCTTTGGGCAAACGAAACCAACCCATCACCACAAAAAAAACAATCACAACAACTCCTTTATTCCCCCAAAACTGATTGATACTGTATCACCTATATGCATTCCCCCCTCCCCCTATATGTAGGCGATACCGTAGATCTACCCGCCCATATCTCTACCCATTGTCGACTGTTGTCCGGCGATAACGTCTGAGCAAACACGCGGAAGAGTGAGACCCTGATGGGAGATAGTGGTACAACAAAGGGGACGACTAAATCTTCGTGGGAAGGGGCTCTGATTTAGGCCTAGATTTTTTTTATTAGGGTGTGGATGAATTTATTTTTCGGATTAGTGGAATCAGGGGTTTTGTGTGTGGGGGGATGAGTGTTATAGGGGAGGGGTGAAGATGTGGTTGTTAATGGACACTGCACTTATGGGACGACGTTGGACTCGTACCTTTTCAGTCCCACACTGTTAAAAATAGGTACGCAAAATAGGTGAAATGTACGCATTTTCGAATACATTCAGTGCTAATCATAGCTCCGATTACATCAGTTTTATTTAAAAAAAAGACATGTACACAAAAATGAGTAAAATTAATAAAAAGAGCAGTTGCTTGTCTTCATTGGCTGCCTTCATAAATCACTTTCAAAAAATTTCAACAATTACAACCAAGCCTTACCGGGAATCAAACCCAGACCCTCAGGTATCACAGTCCACTGCCTTATCCGTTCAACTACTACGACGACTTGAAGAAATTTTAAGCAGAAGAAATGTTAAGGAGGTGTGTCAAAAGAGTGGGAAGTAAGATAAATGAGTTGTAATAAGTCATTTTCCAATTATGCAAGCGTCTCTCATTTCTTTTCAAGATTGTTTTAAATTTTTCAATAAGTGACATTTATTCATTAGTTTATTTATTTTTAAATAATTAAATATTCAATTTTAAATTAGTATTTTATTTGTTGTTAATTTGATTTTATTAACGGGTTTTGATGGTTCAGATTTCCAATTTATTCATAGAATAGAAATTAATTTAATATCCGAAAATAAAATTAACTAATTCGTAAAAGTAATCAGTCTTATTTTTTTATATTTTTTATTCATTTTTAATGGAACATAAAACTATTTTACAATTCATTTAATTTAAATTACTAAAATTAATTACAGATCAATGAAAATTTTGGATTTCTTATTTTTTTTAATAGATTATTCAAATTTATTTTTCTGTAGCTCTCTTTTATAATTTTTGTGATTTTTTACATGATATTTATAAAAAATATATTGTAATTTTATTCTTTACATAATATCAACGTCTAAAGCACCAAAATTAATAACCATTTTTTTTTACTCTGAAATAGTTACAAACAACAAAAATATATCATCACACACCACCCAAAAACCAACAACCTCTCTAATTAGAAAAAATGACACCAGGACAATTCACCATTCTACGAGTGTAACAAAATTGTAACTCTCCTCTCTAACGATGAGGAATCCCGCCATTCTCGAAAATCCGCGCTTGCCCCCTTCAGAGACCGCGCGAACCCGGGCAAATTTGTCAAGGGCTTAAGCCCCGGCTCTAATGCGGGGGAGCTTGAAAAACGACGCCCTAGCAAGCCCCGGCTTAAGCTCGCCACTTTATTCCGAATGAAAAACGGAAAAGGAATTGTGTCAGAAAGAGTGGGAGAGAGGGCTTTTTTGCCGAGTAAAAAGCCCTGGCCCTTTTTTTTACTGGGCCCCTTTTTTATTATTGTCTAGGTGGTTTTTGAAAGGTTTCAGGGGTATGTGTAAAAAGGAGTGAGTTGGAGTCTGTCAGGCGAGCGTGTGAAACCCATTAGATTCTAAGTCGATTAGGACATTAGTTTCGATGGTTTCTTTGGATTAACATGGAAATTATGCATTCAAGAAGCTGTAAAAATAAAGGGGAGGTTAGGGTTGAGTAACCTCAAAATTTGGGGGCTATGTTTCCAGTAGTAGGGTAAGGTGGGGTAAAATGGGTATATTGGAATATAAATTACACGTTGTTAAACTCATGCTTTGATCTGGTTCTTTTTTTTTTTAAATAATACTTAATTTAATGGAGTACAGCAAAAAAAAAATCAGCAAAAAGTTAAGCATAAAAAATATATTTCTTGATGATTTAAATGAAGCCCAAATGTTGATTTGATTGAGTTTGTGATAAAAATTTGCGAAAAGGTGATGCGTGGAAACTTCTATGTAGAAACTACCCACCTGATTTATACAAACGTATATATCCGTTCGAGTATCACCAGTTTTTCCAGTAGTACACGTAATATAAAAGTTAATTAAAGTTTGTGTCGTTTTAAAAATAATTTTCAAATTTAAAGCAGTATAAGGACTTTGAAATACTTCTCCAGTGATATAATTAAAAAACAAATTAATGAATGTGTTGAAAATATAAATTAAACTCTCATGCAGTAAAAACATACCTACAAAACGAAATATTGCTTGTCCGTCAAAGGGCTGGAAAACTCGAAATATTTACCATTTTGTATAGATGAGAAAGCTTTTAATATATTTCAATGAAACAATTAGAAAAAAATCTATTTCATTTAGTGGTTTTTTTTCAATGATTTGCAAGGAGGGGTAAAATGGGTAGTCGAATTGTTAATGTAAATTATGGGAAATTCGAAAAAAATTAACGATCTTCGAAAAAAGAGCAATATTCTACAAAAATATTAGTTTGCAGCTTATAAATGACAAGAAATATCTACAATGTATATTAACACAGTTTATATGTTAATCTAATTAAGTAACATACCTGTTTTCTAAAACAATTTGTGTTGGCAACAAGCGCTACGCACAATAGGCAAATTGTGATGTGACGTCAGTTATGTTTTTCGTAATAAAAGTAAGAAGCGGAGTCTCGGTTTTCTGAGATCCGCGCTATTCACCTAAAGCATGACTCGACTTATTTCTTCCACAATTATCCAACATATGGTAGCAGAGCGTGGTTACGTCCGTGGTTGTTACATCCATGGTTGCTTTCGTAGTTCTTTCAATGATTCGAGAATTTTAAACTATTACTAAACGGTGTTTCGAGAATTGTCAAGCATGTCTGAATATAAAAGTTTCGACTTCGAGAAACTGAATGAACAAAATTATCGTACGTGGGAGTTCAACATGCGACTACTGTTGTGTAAAGAGGACCTGTGGACTATTATCGACGAATCTGAAAAACAGCCAACTGCAGATGCCGACGCTAAAGAGATGCAGAGGTATCGTTCGAGGAATAACAAAGCCTTTGGATTGATTGGTTTGGCTGTGGACGACCGACTGAAGGAGCACCTCATAGAATCGAAAGATGCGGTTGCTGCGTGGAAGAAATTAAAAGAAGTTCTTGAACCGTCATCAATAGCACGGCTGGCTTCTTTGCGGAGGAAATTTCTGGAACTCAAGTACACTGGAGAATCAATGGCTGCGTTCATCAGCAAAATTGACAGAGCGGCTAAAGAAGTATGCGAAGCTGGTGGAAAGGTGGACGACTGTGATTTGGCTTATCAAATGCTGGATAAACTTCCGGATGAATTTGAAGGTTTGGTATCTCAAATATACCAGGAGCCTAAAGAAAACTTTACCTCGGAGCTGGTAAGATCAAAGTTACTAGCCGAGTACGACCGTAGAGTATTGAAGAACGAAAGGTTCGCCAGTCAAATGAACTCTAAAGCTTTTGTTTATCGAAATGCAAATGCTGGACTCGATTATCGACCAAGTGAAGCAGCTAACTACTCGAATCGAAGAGTATCTAACCAAACGTCTCAAGGAGAATATAGAAGTTCAGTTCCTCAACATGGGAGACCAGACTGGAAACCAAGAAGAGGTATTATATGCCACAGATGTCAACGAAAGGGACATTTTTCTCGGGACTGCTTGTCAAACAGACCGGCGTCTTACTCCTCTCCAAGACAGGGGAACTCTTCCTTATTTGCGGATGTGAATTACACGCAAACCCAGGACTTGTCGGACTGGATTATAGATTCGGGAGCAACAGAGCACGTCTGTCCTCAGCGAGATTTCTTCACGGAGTATGAAGATATTGAACCTATCGAAATGGGACTTGCTGAAGGTACGTCTATAGTCAAAGGCAGAGGGACAGTAAATCTAATTGCTAAATTTAGAAATGAATATAAAAATATCGAATTAAAAAATGTATTTCATGCACCTAATTTAACTAAGAATTTAATTTCAGCATCTCGAATAGATATAGCAAACTGTAGCTTGATTATTAAAGATCGAACGTGTAAAATATTTGAATCGGATGGGTTAATTTTAGTAGAAGCAAAATTTGTAAATAAGTTGTATATATTAAAAGCTAAGGTTGTTAAACGTAACTCTTGTACTAAGGATTTAAAGTACAATAAAAGTTCTAGTAATTTTGTAACAAGGTCGATGAGTCGTAAAATTGAAGCTGAAAGATTAAATAAAGATAAAGAGGTAATAATTCGCGAACTTAACCCTACATTAAAACTTGAAGAGGCTATTGTTCCGAAAAATATTAAAAGTAACTTAGAAATCGAGAAGGAAATGGTTAATAAAACGTGTAATCCGGATAAATTAAGCTTATGGCATACAAGATTTTGTCATCAAAATATCCCTACTCTAAAGCGTTTAAGCTGTAGTAATTTAATAAGAGGCCTAGATAAACTTGAAAAATATCACTACGTGTGTTCTCCGTGTTGCGAAGCAAAAGCAACTCGCGCGTCATTTCCAAAAATAGACCGTAGAATCACAAATAGTAAGTTAGAAATTGTGCACATGGATTTATGGGCTTCACCCGTGGGTTCATTAGGTGGTTTTCATTATCTATTAATTATCGTTGACGATTATACTCGATATTCTTTCGTGTATACATTAAAATATAAGAGTGATGTATTTAAAACTTTTCTTGAATTTCAGGCGACTGTAGAACGATCAACTAATTGTAAAATAAAGTCAATTTTAAGTGACAGGGGATTAGAATTTTGTTCCAATGAATTTAGTCAAAAACTTCAAGAATTGGGGATAAGGCACAGACGAACTTGTAGTTACAGTCCAGAAATGGATGGCGTATCGGAAAGACAAATCAGGACATGTTTTGAAGGTGTTCGTACAATATTGTGTGAAACTAATTTACCTTACTCATTATGGGCTGAATTAGCAAGAGCTTTCATTCACGCAAAAAATAGGTTCCCACATAAAAGGTTAAATGGGCAAATACCCTATAATTTGTGGTTCGAAAGAGTATGTAACGTATCTTATCTTCGTGCCATAGGATGTGTGACATACGTGTACATTAACAAAAGGTACAGGCATAAATTAGAAGGTAAAGCGTGGAAAGGGATTTTAGTGGGTTATGCAACGTCTACTCAGGGATATCGTATATGGAATCCTAGTAACGGGAAGGTAGAAGAGACTAAACATGTACGTTTCGATGAATCGCTTAGAAACTATCAAAAATTTCAGACGGGAAGTGTAAACGTAAATATCTTTTCGAACGAACCTGAAATTGATAGCGACAATGAAAGTGTTTTCGACTCAAAAGAAATAAAAATTGACCCCGTAGTAAAAACTGAAATGAGTGAAAATGATCAACTTGAATTAAGGTTAACTTCTGCCCCAACTATCGATGAGGTTAAAAATATCCCGTGTTCATTTCTACCTCAAATTCCGACCACTTCGGCAATCGAAATACCGAAGCAGCCCGATGTTAAACATGAGGAGAAAGAAACTATTAGCGAAATTCAAACTAAAGGATCTAGTAAAGATTGGGTGCGCGAAATAAAATTTCGTAAAACTGGTAAAACTGCAGGGAAAGCGGATGTTTATTATTACCCTCCAGGTCATTTAAAAGAATCAATCAGATGTAGGAGTTTCAAAGATATTTCTCGATATTGTGATGCTAATCATTTAAGCTTTAATGAACGAGATTTTTCATTTAATGGAAATATTTTATATCTAAATGAAACGGAAAAACAAGATTTTCCAAATATTGAGGCAAATTTTTGCATAATTCCAAATAATTTTTTAGAAAGTCAAAATGTACCCCAAAAGAAAGAATGGTTAAATTCTATGATTGACGAAATTGAAACTTTAAAATCGCGTCAAGTTTTTCGGGAAGTCGAAAGGCCGAAAAATAAGAAAGTTTTAGGATCGCGGTGGGTGTACAATGCAAAAGAAAATAGTGAAGGGAAAATTGTTAGGTTTTGATCAAGGTTTGTAGCACAAGGATTTAATCAAAGGTTTGGAATAGATTACGAAAATGTTTATTCACCAGTGATTGATTTTCTATTTATAAATTATTTTATGATTGTATTGGTGGTTAGGAGAAATTGGGTATCTCACCATTTAGATGTCAAGTGTGCATATCTTTACGGGCAACTAAAGGAGGAAATATATGTTGGACCCCCTGAAGGTTTTTGCAAAAGTAAAAATACTGTTTGGCTATTGTTGAAATCATTATATGGGTTAAAGCAAAGTGGTAGAGTTTGGTTCGAAACTTTACAAGAGACTTTACAAATGTTGGGTTTTTCGAAAGCTAAACATTACGATTGTATTTATTTTTATTTTAATAGAGCAGTTATTCTATTCTATGTTGATGATATTATTGTATTTTCTGATAATGATGAGACTTTACATGAAGTATTAGATTTATTGAAATCTCAGTTTGATATTAAAGATCTAGGAATTGTTAAACATATTTTGGGTGTATCGTATATGTATGAAAATGATTGTATTTATTTAAACCAAGAACAATATATAAGTAAAATCATTGATAAGTTTGATATAAATGTTTTCAAGGCAAAGGTTCCAATTCCTGTAGGTATATCAATTAAATCCATAACGGAAGAAGATGAAATGGTTGACACAACTTTGTATCGTAGCATGATAGGTAGTTTATTATTTTTGGCGATAAGAACTCGTCCTGATATATTATATGCTGTTATTTTATTATCTCAATATTGTTCTAAACCTGGTATTCATCATTTAAAGTTGGTGCAACAGATTTTTGGTTATATTAAAGGTACGAAAGGTTATTCAATTAATTTATCGAATGCTTCTGAAGATTGTATAACGATGTATGTGGATTCGAGTTGGGCCAGTGATCAAGATGATCGCAAAAGTTTCAGCGGTGATATTTTGTTAATTGGAAATGTTCCTATTTATTGGTCGTGTTGTAAACAGAAAGTGGTAAGTTTGTCAAGTATGGAGGCTGAATATATAGCGATAGCAAATAGTTCAACGACATTAAGTTGGTTTCAAAATATTGTTAATGATTGCAATGATAATGGTATAAGTGTTTCTATAAATGTACCTATATTGTATTCTGACTCTTTAAGTGCAATTCATTTTTCAAAGAACTTAATTTGTAACAAGCGAACACGTCATATTGACATAAAATTTCATTATATAAGAGACTGTGTAAAATATAAAAAATTTTCTTTGCAATATATTCAAGGAAATATGAACTTGGCTGATGTATTCACCAAACCTCTTGCCTGTAACAAACTTTCAGAATTTTGTGAATGTATTTATTTTTTATGTCACATCAAAGGGGGGAATGTTGGCAACAAGCGCTACGCACAATAGGCAAATTGTGATGTGACGTCAGTTATGTTTTTCGTAATAAAAGTAAGAAGCGGAGTCTCGGTTTTCTGAGATCCGCGCTATTCACCTAAAGCATGACTCGACTTATTTCTTCCACAATTATCCAACAATTTGTGTACAACAAAAGCACATTTCGATCACAAAAAAACGTCATTGTTCAGTCGATTGAATTTAAGAACTTTTGACTTGCACTGAATATAACGTATGTATATAAAACAATATTAGACATTTTAAAGTTTTTCTTTTCCTAATACTTTAGAGTGCGTATTTAAAAATGTTTACTCTTTTAAAAAAAATTACATTGTATTCCAATCAATTTAACATTTACCAAGACGAGCTTCTTCCGTGACATTTAAAAAAAACATTTCTTAAAAAATAACTTCAATTGTATTTTTTTCTACAAACATCAAATAAAAATTTAAAAACTTTTGACTTGCATTGAATACAACGTATGTATATAAAACAATGTTCGACATTTCAAAGTTTTTTGTACTACTTTAAAATGCATATTTAAAAAAATTTACTCATTTAAAAAATACAATGTATTTTAATCAATTAAGCGATATCCTTCAATAACATTAAAAAAAACACATTTTAAACAAATTTCTGCAACTGTATTTTCCTCTGCAAACACCAAATAAAAATTTAGAAGATTTGTATTTGCATTGAATACAAAGTATGTATATTAAACAATATTAGACATTTCAAAGTTTTTTCTATTACTTAGAATGCATATTTAAAAAGTTTTACTCATTTAAGAAATAGAATGTATTTCAATCAATTTAGTATATATCAAGGCAATCTGCTTCCATAATATTTAATAAAAACATATTTTAAAGAAATAACTTCATTGTATTTTCCTTTCCAAACATCAAACAAAACTTTTTAAGATTTTGACCGGTATTGAATATAACGTATAATATGTATACAAAATATTATTAGACATTCTAAAGATTTTTCTAATACTTTATAATGCATATTTAAAACCTTTTACTGAATAAAAAATATAATGTATTTCAATCATTTCATTGAATACAACGTATGTATGTATATAAAGTATGTAAAACAATATTAGACATTTCAAAGGTTTTCCTAATACTTTAGAATGCATATTTAAAAACTTACAATGTATTCCAATCAATTTAGCATATATCAAGCCGATCTCCTTCTATGATGTTAAAAAAATACTTTAAACAAATAACTTCAATTGTATTTTCCTCTCCAAACATCAAATAAAAATCCCCCCCCCCCCTCCCACTTCCCAACAATCCAAAGTTTCTGTGTTTCTTCCACAATTTACGTCGAGTCAGAAGAAATCGTCAGAAATACCCGAAAAGAACGGTTACACCGCGAATTGGGGGGCGTGAACTAAAATAACAATAATAAAAAGAAGATGGCGCGAGGGGGTTATATAAAAAATCGAGTGAGGTTTCGAAAAGCTGCAAACAAGACTAAATCAAACAAGCCATCGAGGATGTTTGGAGATCGGGGGTTTTGTGTTCGAATTTTTTCTATTTTTTATTCTTTTTCTTTGTATTTTATTTTTGTGTTTGAGCCATTGTGACACACATTCTTTCTTTAACAGTCAGGACTGAGGGGCTTGTGGGATATTTACTCAGCTGACGGTTTAGGTTGCTGACAGACCAAACAGGTGCTTCATAAAAATATTATTTTTTTTAAATACGTTCGAATTTTTTTAAAAATTGAAAAAAATTAAATTATAATTCTCGGAGTACAGAGTAATGACAGTATTTTAAGGGTCATATTTTGAGGGATTTATTAGCTTTTCAATTGAATCAACGTGACTTGAATACAATTGAATACAACGTATGTATGTATATAAAACAATATTAGGCATTTCAAAGTTTTTCCTAATACTTTAGAGCTACTTTAGAGTTAGAGATATGAAAAAAAATTTTACTCATTAAAAAAATACAATGTATATCAGACCTCGACCAGGTTACTGGCAATTTCTGAAAAGGCAAGTTGTTAAATTTGTAATAATATAAAAGTTGTTTAACTTTGGTCTACAATCCGATGTAAAATTAAATTAATGCAATGTCGAATGAAATCAATGTTGAATGAAAGCAATGTTGAATGAATGCAATGTTGAATGAAAGGAATGTTGAATGAATGCAATGTTGAATGAATGAATGAATGCAATGTTGAATGGATGTAATTTTGAAATAATCCAATGTTGAATGAAAGCAATGTTCAATGAATGCAATGTTGAATGAAAGCAATGTTGAATGAAAGAAATGTTGATGAAAGAAATGATGAATTAATACAATGTTGAATGAATGCAATGTGGAATGAATGCAATGTTGAATGAAAGCAATGTTGAATGAATGCAATGTTGAATGAAAGCAATATGTTTGTGTCAATATATATATTTTAATTTTAGGATTTCAGTTAGTTAAAGTTATTAAAAAGTAGGACCTACAATTATGAAATTGAAAACTTTAACCTTCTATTTGTTACCTATACGAAACATACAGTAACTATAAGAAATAGTTATAACAAATTTTAGTTATTCTATACATACTGATGTCCCAAAACGTAAGAAACTGCTAAAGGGGAGAGTTACAAACCTTCAAAAAATCGTATTTTCAGTTTAAAAGTTATGTGATTTATAATGTCATTACCAATCGTTTGCTGAAAGCTGATATTTTTATAAATTTATTTTCATTTAATTTAAATAGGCATAGATTTATTTACTTTTATAGTACATATTTTTAATTAACTGTGTGTGAAGAACAGGAGCTTTTTGCTAGTTAACCTCTATAATTACTAAGTGTCACAAATTTCTTAAAATAGCTAGGTTTTTTAATTATACGATATATGTAATTCGCTCTTTTGTTATACTACCAAGACTTAATGTACAACTGTAATCATCCTTACAAACTATTCCCCTTTACAAGGATATTTATTCATATAAATACATCTTTGACATTTGTACAAGAACTACCAATTTCAAATATCAATAAGGATGTTTAGTCCTATAAATACAACTTTGACATTTATATAAGGACTATTTATATGAAATATCCATAAACCAAGATTATTAAAAACAATTTTTCTAGTTAACCTATATAATTACTAAGTGTCACATATTTCTTAAAATAGCTATTTTTTTTTAATTATTCGATATATGTCATTAGCTTTTTTGTTATTACATCAAGTCTTAATGTACAACTGTAATCTTCCTTACAAATTTTTCCCTCTTACAAGATTATTTATTCATATAAATACTGCTTTGACATTTGTATAAGAACTACCAATTTCAAATATCAATAAGGATATTTAGTCCTATAAATACATCCTTGACATTTGTATAAGGACTATTTATATCAAATATCCATAAACCAAAATTATTAAAAACAATTTTTCTAGTTAACCTATATAATTACTAAGTGTCACATTATTTTTAAATAGCTATTTTTTTTAATTACACAATATATATATTTCGCTCTTTGGTTATACCACCAAGTCTTAATGTACAACTGTAATCCCCTTACAAATTATTCCCCCTTACAAGGATACTTATTCATATAAATACAGCTTTGACATTTGTATAAGAACTATACCAATTTCAAATATCAATAAG
Organism: Troglohyphantes excavatus; assembly: GCA_963932185.1. Taxonomy (NCBI): domain Eukaryota; kingdom Metazoa; phylum Arthropoda; class Arachnida; order Araneae; family Linyphiidae; genus Troglohyphantes; species Troglohyphantes excavatus. The sequence continues at coordinate 62,772,045 of OZ010669.1, read as the reverse complement.
GATATTTAGTCCTATAAATACATCCTTGACATTTGTATAAGGACTATTTATATCAAATATCCATAAACCAAGATTATTAAAAACAATTTTTCTAGTTAACCTATATAATTACTAAGTGTCACATTATTTTTAAATAGCTATTTTTTCAATTACACAATATATGTATTTCGCTCTTTGGTTATACCACCAAGTCTTAATGTACAACTGTAATCCTCCTTACAAATTATTCCCCCTTACAAGGATACTTATTCATATAAATACAGCTTTGACATTTGTATAAGAACTATCAATTTCAAATATCAATAAGGATATTTAGTCCTATTAATACAGCTTTGATATTTGTATAAGGACTATTTATATCAAATATCCATAAACCAAAATTATTAAAAACATTTTTTCTAGTTAACCTATATAATTACTAAGTGTCACATTATTTTTAAATAGCTTTTTTTTAAATTACACAATACATGTATTTCGCTCTTTGGTTATACCACCAAGTCTTAATGTACAACTGTAATCCTCCTTACAAATTATTCTCCCTTACAAGGATACTTATTCATATAAATACAGCTTTGACATTTGTATAAGAACTATCAATTTCAAATATCAATAAGGATATTTAGTCCTATTAATACAGCTTTGATATTTGTATAAGGACTATTTATATCAAATATCCCTAAACCAAGATAATTAAAAACAATTTTGCTAGTTAACGTATATAATTACTAAATGTCACATATTTTTTTAAATAGCTATTTTTTTTAATTATACAATATATGTATTTTGCTCTTTTGTTATACCACCAAGTCTTAATGTACAACTGTAATCCTCCTTACAAATAATTCTCCTATACAAGGATACTTATTCATATAAATACAGCTTTGACATTTGTATAAGAACTACCAATTTCAAATATCAATAAAGATATTTAATCCTATAAATACAGCTTTGACATTTGTATAAGAACTATTAATATCAAATATCCATAAACCAAGATTATTAAAAACAATTTTCAATATATTAAATACTAAATAATAATGCATATTAATTATACATTTTTCATTTACGTACTATTTTTTTCCTGCTGGGAATTGTTAAAAAATAATCCGCACGAATGAGCTCGAGAGTGGTTTAATTAGTGATTAACAATTTAATTAGCTAATTAGCGTCCTACTCTAGCGATAATAAATTCAATATCCAATTAGTTCTTGAATGGAATTTTAATTGGTAATAAAAAAAATCAATCAATAACGTCCGGATATTTTCCGAAATTGCTCATTTATAACTGTGCTTGTTTGTAAATGCTTATCTGACTTATTGCAGCACAGTTTTAAAAAAAAATCATACATTTGTGAATTTTTCCAGATGTAAGTAACCACCCCCTCCTCCCCCCCCCCCCACCTCCTCAGTGGAAACATAACATTCTATAACTTATATAAGTTATGTATAAAATAACTTCTTAAATATTTGGTTTAATTCAACTATTGTAAAATTAAAACTACCCAGCAAAAAAAGTCAGCTGAAACCTTCATAAAAATTGTCAAATTGAAGGTTGTTTGAAAGTTTTATAAAGGATATTGAAACAAAAAACTGTAGTTTTTTTTAAGTTTTTAATTTTCCTGCATAAAACCTTTAAAATATCTGCATTTTCCCTTCATGATTAAAAATTGTAGGTTTTTTGCAGTTTTTTATGAAGGTTTTTTGTAGTTTTTATGAAGGACATTGAAACAAATACCTTTAATTTTATAGATCTTTAAAAATCCTGCAATTTTTCTGCATAAAACCTTCAATTTCAAAATTTTGATGAAGGTTTTATGCTGACTTTTTTTGCTGGGTAGGAGTAAAAGTATTGTAAAACAGTATAAAAAAATGCGCCTACCTTTAGTTAATCATACAACAGCACATTAATATGATGTTAATGGCCGTAGAGGTAACACTCCAACTGCAAATATAAAGTTTCGAAAAAATCCGATAGATGGCTACATTAACCGGGGTAAAAATAACCGATCCTTCCCGTCGTGCCCCGCTTCCCCGACATCCTTTTTTTATTTAATTATTATTTAATTTTATAGTAATAGCGTTAAATTGGTGCATCAAACTATTAGATTAAAAAATTATTTCAAAATAGTGTATTTTTCTGTAGTTAAAAATGGGGTGCATTGATGGGTAAGAAACTGAAAAACTACACTGTTAAAAATAAGTACTCAAAAATAAGTAAAATGTACTCATTTTTGAGTACATTCGATGCTTATCATGGCTCGAAATACATGAATTTCATTTTGGAAAAAGACATGTACTCAAAAATGAGTACAATGAGTAAAAATGAATGAAAAGAGCATATGCTTTCCTAAATAGGCTGCCTTCATAAATCACTTTCAATATATACGGACATTTACAACCAAGACTTACCGGGAATCGAGCCCATATCCTCAGTCCAGGGCCTTATCCGTTGTAGTACCAGAGCAACATGAAGAAATTATAAACAGAAGAAATGTTAAAAATGTGTGCCAAAAGAATGTGAAATAAGATAATTAAGTTGTAATAACTCCGTTTCCATGTAAGCAATCGACATCAAATAATATGGAAAACTATCGTCTGGACAACTATTTTAAGTTTGTCAGGTCGCTTTGTTAAGATGGCTTGAACAGAAGCTGAGATCAGCAATATTAAATCACACTGCCCATTTTTGAGAAAATACTGTTACTTAAATTCGAGTACGTCATCGCTCATTACGAGGCAATTGTACTAAAAAAAACGAGTAAGTTCAAGTACTCATTTTTAAGTATCTATTTTATTACTGTGTAAATACCCTACAACTTGATGTTACGGTCTTGAACACCAGTGAGTTGAATTTGAAAATTGTATATTTGAACTTTCGTTTCATGGCACTGCTATAACTCCACATGTACACACCCTTCGAGCATGAATGGCCTGTATTAGAGCGAATATGACGTCATAATCGTGAAACCCACATCTCAGACCAAATGGCCTCAAACACGTGACTTCTTTTCAAAATTATGAATTAAAAAATACTCGCGATTGGCTGATGAATTGGGAAATGCGTAACAGTGTAAATTAATGAATGGAATTACGTAATTAACCACGTGTCTGAGGCCATACATGTTGGCCTCACTTTGATGTTAGCGAGATTATAACTCTGTTTCCTCTACTATGAAGGATCCATTCTAGAAGTACACACTTGTATAAAAATTCCACTTTAAATTGAAACCTTAAGCAATATGTACACGGCCCCCCATTCCCTTCCAGTCAGCAAGCTGAGCAGCGAAAAAAACTTCACAGAGCCGCGGTTCGGAAAGTCCTTCCTTCTCCAAAAATCCCTCCCTATTCATCTCTCGGCCCCTCTCCAAAGTGGTGGTCGGGACCTCCGGACCCCCCTTAATCCGAGGCCCTTTATCTCGAAGGGGGTCCCGCTCAGTCAATTTAAACTCGCCTAATGCAGATGTATTACGACGCCGATGGGCTTTATAGTGGAGAGAGCGCCTTTGGTCCTTGTCAATGACAGGGCCTTGGCTGAAAGAGAGGGGAGGGTTGCACAGAACTAACCCCTACTCCCCCCCCCCCCCCTAACACTTGGCGATCGCCAATGGAAGACGTGGAATCTTACTGAAGGAGTATATAAGTAATAATTTTTCATTCTTGAACAGTTGTTATAGATCAGCAGGTTTCCAAATTTTACGTGGTCGCAGAGCACCGAGTTGAAAGGACCACCATTTTCAATTAAGAGAATCCCGAACCCCCAAACCTAATTTATTTTATTAAGGTTAATGTACACACTTACATATTATTTTTAATTGTAGTTTTAAAAATCTAGTTTTTTCATGTATGAAAACACTTTAGTATTGATAATGATTTATAAAAAAAAAATCTGCATAAAGTCAAATGCTAATAAGATAATTAGGGTTTTATGAGCTAATTAGCATGTTTTTCCGAACGTGATTACGTAAGTTGTAATTGTTTTAGAAGCAGAATTTTTGTTGGAAATTACCCGTAGTATCATTATCAATGTTATGAACCTCCAAAAAGTTTGTAGCATTTAATTTTTTTTTAAATAAATTGTTACCTCGAAAGTCCAAAAAATATCCACATTTCTTTCCGAATTTCAAGCTTTAGAACCTCACTAAAAATAAAATCAATGTTTCAATTAATTTTTAAGATGAATGTTGATAAAATTCACAACTAATATAAAGTTGAATGAAAAAATAATTTCTCCAAAAATTTCAAGAAACTTGAGTTATTAAGTTTGGAATGAAGCCGACAAATGGTACAAATACAATTCTTCAGAAAACGAGTTGAAAGTTTACAAAATGTATTCCCATTGCAAAAAAGCCCTAGAATAGCACTTTGTAAATAAAAAAATTTCTGGAATATTCATACAATCTTGGTATTAAAGGGAAAGTAATTAATAAAGTAATTATACAGCAAAAAATACGTTTCGTAATTTTTGATCGAATCACTCAATTATATAATTCAATTATTTGAATTTATACAATCACTCAATTGTATAAATTCAAAAAATTATTTTTTTAATTTTTATAACTTTTATTTCTGAAAAATAATCAAAGGAAAAAATTATTTATTATTATCTTTTTATGTGTTTTTAAGACTAAATTTGCATTTTTTTTAAAAACACTACCGCTCCTCTTTCAATTTTAAATATTTAAAAAAAATATTAAATAACGTAAAATATATACTACAGAAGACGTCTAAATATTTTTTTGCAAATGTGGGTTTTAATTGTTTATAAAATACTATTTTAATTGCATAATCTAAAATATATTCCTATTTCATGTTCTTTAATTCGTAAAAAATAAAATTTATAACTTAATTTAAAAAACCAATTGATACGTTTATAAAACACATATTAAAGCTTTAAAAACTATTAACAGTTTAGTCTTAAGTATATGTTTTACAAAGCCTTATCCTTTTAAACGTTACAGAAATTAAAAAAATATATATTGAGTAAATGACAAATGTAGCAGATGAAAATTAAGTAGGCAGATGATAAATAGAATATGAACTCAAAAAAACATAAAAATATCAAACTTTTGCTTTTAATTCTAACATTTTCTAAAACTTTTATATCAGTAATCACTTTTTTGAGATTTTTCTATTGAATAAATTAAAAACTTTGACCATGAAATTCTTATACGCTAAAAAGTACATTTGTAAAAAATCGTAAACGTATTTACAAAATTAAAGAAAAAAAGTGTAAAAAAAGTAGTTAAAGTAAATGTGTAAAAAGTAAAAAAGTAAGTGAAAAAAAAGTGTACATTACTAACATCCCTGCCTTAATTATTACACAAACTAACTCAATACAAAAGCTCAACGTACAACAGCAGAAATGTTACCATGCGCACTATAGTGTTTAATAAATTATCAGGAAAAAAAACTTAGTTTTATTATTTTGACAGACCAGTCAAAAGGAATATGCAACCAAATTAAATCAAAGTAATCCTAAATAATATTATGCAACTTTACCAATAATCAAATATGCTACTATAAGCATTAGGTTGTTAAAAAATACTCCATAAACATTCTTCATTGTTTTTATTAAAAATAAAAATAACAAAATTAACACAACACTGACCACTCAGACTTTTTAAATATTACGAATTCAAATTTCACCAAATCAGCAATACAATCTCAATAATAGCAACCCATCTCTCGGACAGAAAAGAGCACGCATGTAGTGGGATCCTTAAGCTAGAAGGATTGAGTCTATCTCCCAAGCCCACAATGCATCATGGCTAGAATAGCACCCCCCCCCCCATTACATTACAGTACACTAGGAATACAGTAAATGGGGGGGGGGGGGCGAAGAGAAGGCGCTTGTTAGCTTAATAAAGCCAATAGAGACCGAAGGTCTCTTTTAAAATATTTCTTTCCCCTTATAAATATATACTTTTTTTTACGCAGAGGATACTTTATATATTTCAGTCTTTTTAAGATTGTGGGGTGTCTTCAAAAGAAGCCTTAAACTCCTGTTTTGAGGAGAAGAAAACTCGGCGCTCTAGGAGGAAAAGAGGTCTTACTTCCCCAAAAAGTGGTATTTATTCATTCTTTTCGCGGCGAAAATCCATCTAGATTTAAGAAAGAATGCCGAGAGAACAACAAGGACAAAGAAAGTGTGTATATAAAGGTCTTGGAGTTAAAAGGGGTGCTACTTTTGCAAATCCCCCCCCCCCCCCCTGCTATCTATCCAGATTATAAATGTAGTGGGATTATAGGGGACGATTCCGAAAGGATTGCTCTCTCTTTGTTTGTTTATGCATGTGCTTCGAGGAAGATGCTGATTTGGGTGAGGTGGAAGGGTCTGAAATCAAAGGATTTGAACTCGCTTTTTCCGAGTGGCGAATGGGCCTTGAATGCATTGGCGGCGTTCTCGTTAAGGCCTTTGGATTGGCACTTAAATCGGGTGTCGATTTGGCGAGAAAGGATTGACGGGATTTTTTTAAGAGAAGGAATATAGGGTGTTGTTGTGTAAGGGTGTATTTTTTTATCTAAGTTTAATTTATTATTCTTTGGGGTGGTATGTTGTTAAAATAATATTAACCCTTTGAATTTGAGGAGTATGTCTGATATTTACGTTTTTTTTATAGAACAGTTCCATTCACAGTTATCGTGTTTTTTTATAGAGGTATGCTGTAGCGTGTTGTTTTTAAGTCTAAGGTGAATAATTATTTTTAAAAAAATACATAACAGCTCAATTGATAACCTTTCGACTTGGCGGGCGATTTGGCGGTTTTAATTTAAAATTTCTGTCGGTTTAATTTTGGAGTTTTGATTGGCAATCTGTTTAGTCGGATAAAAAATTATGCATGAAGCTGAATATTCATGTCAGTATACATTTGTTCCAGTATGGCAAATGTCAATTGTTTAAACTGTAAAAAAAAGCTAATTAAAAATGAGTACCTGCACAAACCCGTTTATCTTTGAGTACAATTGTATCGTAAATGAGCGACGACATACTCAAATTTAAGCAACCGCGCTGTCGCAAAAATGAGCAGTTTAATATTGATAGTTTCAGCTTCTGTTCAAGCCATCTTAACAAAGCGACAAACTTCAAATAGTTGTTCAGAAGATGGTTTTTCACATTATTTGACGTCGATTACTTAAATGTAAACTGAGTTATTATAACTCAATTATTTTACTTCCCATTACTTTGGCACACCTTTTGAACATTACTTCTGTCCATATTACTTCTTCACGTCGCAATAGTAATATAACGGATAAGGCTTTGCTGTGCCTGATAATTTGGGTTCGATTCCCGATAAGTCTTGGTTGTAATTGTTCATATTTATTAGAAGTGATTTATGAAGCCATCATATGTAAGCAATTAATTTATCTTTTTATTAATTTTTACTCGTTGTACTCACTACAGTACAATACACTAGATTACATGTATTTTTCAAAAATGAAACTTATGCAATCGGAGCTATGATAAGCATCGAATGTACTCAAAAATGAGTACATTTTACTTATATTTGTGTACTTATCTTTAATAGATAAAAAGGGGGGGGGGGTAGAAAATGCAATTTGAAAAAGTTTTAGGTTAAAAATATACTTGATGCCAGAAAACAAAATTAAGTTTTGGAAATATTACCTTTTTAACCCTTTGCACTCCGTTGGCGCCGCTCAGGCGACAACATAACGACTCGTTCTTTTGGTTCCCTATTATTCATGATATTGTGTTTAAAAAACATCGATATTTTTTTCAACTCGTTCTTTTGCAGATCCAAAACAGGCTAGGTTTCTTTTTTCTATAACTATAACAAATTTTAAGGAAAAGAACATAAGGATGAATAACTGTTCCATAGAAAGAATGGAAAACGCAAATAGTTCTTGGATTGCAAAGGGTTAAACTCAAGAACAAGTTGTTCTCTTTCGTTTTGAAGTACATAGATAAATAACATGATTACTTTAAGGTGGCACTCAATTGCAAAGGATTTATAACATGTTTTGATATCCAAGTAATGACGTACTTTTAAGGGAGACCCGTGCCCCAAATCTTAATTTTTTTAATTAATGAATTCAGAAATACCATTTTTTTGTATTATTAGAATATCTTATTCTGAACAATAAGCACAAACAAAAATAATATTTAAAAAATATATTATTGTTTTGTTTGAGTTTTTTAAGCTTAAATAGTATTTTTAAAAATCCCTACCCCTCCTTCAATTTTTAATGTTTTAAAAAAAGTTAAATTGATTTAATAACATCAAAGTATATATTATAGATGTATGAATAAACATCTGCAGATTTGTGTTTTAATTGTTTTCCAAAACTTATTTTCAGTTCACAACCTATAAAATATTCAAATTTTTATGTTCATTAATTCGTAAAAAATAATTTAAAACTTAATTTAAAAAAAAGGATTCCTACATTTACAAAACAAATATTAAAACTTCAAAAACTTTTAACAGTTTAGCTTTAAGTTAATTTTTTACAAAGTCTTAGCATTTTAAACGTGACTAAAGTTTTAAAAAAAATATTTCGAGTAAAGGACGAATGATGCAGACAAAATGTAAGTAGAAAGATGTGATAAATGGTATATAAACATCTAAATAAACGTACGTTTTCTTTCTTTTACTGCATTTATATTTTGTACACATCTTCTTCAGTATGTATAGCATCGTTTTACGAAAAAGAAAATTAAAAACTTTGGGGGGAATCAGAGGCTCAGGTCTCTCTTAAATGGAAAAAAAAATATTAAAACTCACAGAATATAGTTATTTTTTTTAATGTTCCTTCAATCAATGTCAATCAAAGGTTACTAACAAATTAGTTAATTTCATTTTACAGGCTAATGCGTATATAATTAAAATAAAATAAAGAAAACATTGTTTAGAACGTTTAAGAAAATCGTATTTTAAAAAGTTTGTTTTGTGAATATATTACTTCACATTTGCAGGCAGATCGTGAAAGATAGACGTTTGCTATTAAAGAAAACCCCCTTCTATTGTTACACATCAAAGCCAACTAAACACACAAAACCAACCCATTTATCACCGGGTAAAATAATAGGAAAACTTCGCAAATTCAGGCGAAGCCTCGCCATTCCGTCTTCCACAAGCAACGCCGTCCCTAAAAAGGTAAAAAAGGCACGAAAAAACAAACCAAGTCACAGGAAACAAAACAGCGGGAAATAAAAACCCGTTATCCCCACACAAAAACAATCCGTTCCACGGCTGTCAGAACCCTTTGTTTCTAGTCCATCAAACATTCCCTTTCCTTTTCCCTAGCCCCCCTAAAAAAAGAAAAAGATTTCTAGAGAAACTCCCTCACATTTATCTACCTAAATAACTTAATCAGAGTAGTTGAAATTTATAACGGGGAAAACCCCCCTCGTTCTTTTACAGTTGTTTTTTTTTCCCTTTCCCCCCTCGATCCCTTAAAAGCGTATATCTGGGCCACTTAAGCTAAATAGTCGTTTTCCCTGCGTCTTAGAATCCCTTCTTTCTCCTCATCCGCATCTTCACGGATGGACTGGAACGAGCACGGAAGGGAAATTTACGTCATCTGTTCTTTGACGAGCTGAGATAGAGAAGTTCTAGCCCCCCCCCGTCTGCCTTTTGTTTCTCGGCAGGGGGTCAGACACAAATTGCACTCATTTGACTTGCCCCAATACAGAATGTCCACACAAAAAATGGTTACTAGTTTATGTGTTGAAAAGTCAATAATTTGAGTTGTGTATATATATATATATATATATATATATATATATATATATATATATATATATATATATATATATATATATATATATATATATATATATATATATATATATATATATATATATATATATATATATATATATATTGTTTGTATGTATATTGTTTTTGTATTTTTTTAAAAATCTAAAGTTTTATTTCGTTCTTGATGACATTTTACACACTTGATCTTCAAAGCAAAGGGAAGGTGACTGTATACATGAAATTTCAAACAACCATCCTCATCCCTTAACTCCTTTAACTCCTCTGACTTCATACTAAAACCATTATGATAATGTGATACTGTAACTATGCAATATTTCAAAAGTGTAACAATGACCTTACATAGTTGGCTATGAGAATGGATAAACGATGCATTCTGATTGGCTGATGACTAAATATCACCATTATACCGCCAAAATGTCGCCAAATGAATGAAAATATCGGCAAATTAAAAAAAATGTCGCCAAATGAATTAAAATGTCACCAAATGAATAAATATATCGCCAAATGAATGTAAATATCGCCAAATAAATAAAAATATCGCCAAATGTTGTCAAATCAATAACAATACCAACAAATGAATATATCGCCAAAAGAACTGAAATAGGGTCATATATGTAAAAAGGGTCCACTTCTACACGCACATCTTGCACGGAATCGACTTATGACGTTCCACGTAAAAAAAATCATGTTTTTTTTTTGTTTAAATTAATTTTAATAGTTAAGGAATTTTTACACATTTAATTTTAAAATGGAGAAATTTATGTCTAATTAAAAATTATGTAAATAGCAAAGTAGATTCAAAACGCTTTCAACTCACAAAACAATAAGTTTGAGTTAAAGCTGTAAAATTTAATTAACAAATAAAAGAAACTCCTTAATATACGACTCAAACGAATTTCTAACTAATTGAATTGCGTTTAATTAATTGTATTGAAGTTATGTTAGTGTACTTTAATGCTAATCTTCAAGTGAACGTATTCTTAATTATTAAAATTCCGTTTAGACAATAAAAAATGTTTAGTTATACTAATTATTATATGTTCATACGAACGTTATTTAAAATATTCATTTATTTGAATGTTATTACAACATCCATAATAAACTAAAATATTTGTGACAAGAAAGGTAAATTACTGAATATCGTAAAATATATTTTAAAAAATATTGTTGGTGTAATATTGCTTAATTTAGAAAATTAAATATATGTTTTAGTTAGAACATAATCACGGTTTATAATTTTTTACATTTGTATAGCGCACACAAAAATACAAATGAATTTCTAGTGGTTTAATTGCCAAGAAAATATAATTCATTAATTTGAAAATATTTCTTGATTGGTTGTGATACAACTTTTAATATATTTAATGCATATTTTCAAGTTGTTAGAATTTAGTTAAGTATTTTAGGTTTTAGTATTTATTTTGATTTTTTTTTATTATTATTATTTTACACTATTTGTTCAAAGATGAACGCAAAATCGTAGATATGCAATTTCCTTAATTAAATTAAATATTTTTTTTTGATAGTTTTTAAGGTAATTTGTGATTTGAAGAAATAATTTTTTTAAATAAATTAGCATATTAACAGAAATATTATGTTCCATACAAAATTCCCTTACTTTCATTAATTATTTTGAAAGCATTCATTTTGTATTTCTTAATGCATTGTAAAAAACAGCAAATCTGTATCTGATATTCTTGAAAGAATGTTGCAATTGTGAAAACGGAGTATGTTAAGTAGCATTTGTCATACTTACACATTAGCCAATTAGAAGCAAAACAGACCAAACATTAAAATAAAAAGATAAATTAAGTAATAAATATTGTATTTATATCACGAAAATTTTTAGAATGTATTTTTAAATAAGCAAAGGGTGCGGTCTTGAAGATTGAATAAAAAAATTTATGTAAGTAAAACAAATACTTTGAAAATAACATAAGAAACATAACATAAATAAAAAAAATTAACACAAGAAATGTTAAAAAAAAAAATCTTGTATAGAGAAATTACTGTTCAAGCTTATGTAAATCTTTGGAACCTGAATAACTTTCGGGAGAGGCCAGGATTTTACACATTACTTAAAAGTACGTCATTGCTCATTTACGATGCAACTGTACTCAAAAAAAGTATGCTCAGGTAATCATTTTTAAGTACCTTTATTTTTACAGTCTAAGGACAAATCGGAGAAGCTAAAACAATTAATTAAAAAAAAAATTGGAGTTAGGGCTTTTTAACTTATGAAGGTTTGGTTTGGTTTTGTTAATTAACGTCGCACTAGAGCTGCACAGTGGGCTATTGGCGACGGTTCGGGGTCAATCTCGAAAGAAAGACCCGGGAACTCATACACATTCACACACACATTCATACATGTACCTCGTTATTTTTAGAAACATTTTCAGATGACGAGGAAACACCTGAACTGGCATCCAACGCCTTCAATAGACGTCGGGACTTTGGACCCCGATCAGATTTATCATGCACCATTCCCGTATACACGCCAGTATAATTTGTTGGATATTCTGGACGACTTTCTAGTATTTTGTAGCGAAGCTGGCAACCCTCCGATTGCAAGATCACTACTTTTTTTACTTTTCTATGTCAAGTCCATTTCACGGATTCGAACCACCAATCCTCTGATTAGTAGCTGAACGCCTTACCAACTGAGCAACTGGGTAACTTATGAAGGCAAAATAATAGCATAATCAATGCGTACAAAAAAAAAGCAATGTGCTATAAATCAACCTAAATTCCTACACTACAAAGTGGAATGTACATATTTTTATAACTTAAACAAATTAAATATGCATACCACCCCCTTAAAGAACCCCATGAAACGTCCAGTCAATTGTTCAACCCAGGAATCCCTCCTTCCCTGACTCTCAACTTGCAGGACATTACCGGACGGAAGTTTATAGCCACCGCACTTTACGAAATACGATAAATCAGGGGGGCGACCCCTCTTCACACCCCTTGCTAACCCCCTATCTCTGCAGACGATACACTGTTGAAAGGTGAAAGGGGGAGGAAGGGTCTGAAACAATGGCTTAGAAAGGCTCCCCTTTGCATAAAGCAGTGTTTGACTAAGATGCTTTCCCGTACGTAGTTTATCACTTTTAAGAGATGGGGCCTTACAGTTATGCTTATTTAAAGATTCGCCGGTTATACGGGATGCTAAAAGGGGTTTGTTTATAAAGTTATATAATGGTCTGAAATGTGAGGGGGGGGGGGTAGAGAGTGTTCATTGTTATAAATATCCGTTTATTATAGGACTTTTCCTGGTGTTTTGAGGGGACAGTATAGTTATAACCAGTGGCGGCGATTGGGTGCTAAAAGTGAGGGGGCAAGATCAAATGGGCGAGGGGGGGGGGGGGGAATGAGTTGAAAGACACAAAAAACTTGGACTCGGGCGACCTTGAAACATTTTTTCAGAAAAATAATAATTATGTTCCATTTCCGATAATAGAAATATAATACAATTTTTTTTTAACATAAGCATATGTATATTAATCTAGAGAGAGAACAACTGAACTGTTTATTTACTTCGATATTGTAAATCGGATAGCGGAAAAATGAATTTATCGTCTGTAGTAGTGGGTAGGGAGGGGGAGTTGGGGACGAAATTTTTCCTGGTTTTGGCAATGCAGTAAAACAATTGACTTAAATTTTATTTTTAAAAAGTGCTGTACTAAAATAGTGAGGGGGCAACTTCCGAAAAAAATGTTGGGGCAACATCCCAAAAAAGTGCGGGGGCAACCGCCCCCCCCCCCCCCTTGCCCCGCCACTGGTTATAACAATGTAAATAAAAAAGTACTTATAAATGAGTACCTGAACCTACTCGGTTTTCTTTGGGAACAATTGCTTCGTAAATGAGCGATGACGTACTGAACTTAAGTAATCGTACTTTTTTCAAAAATGAGCAGTGTGATTTATTATTGCTGATTTCAGATTCTGCTCAAGCCATCTGAACAAAGCGACCTGACAAACTTAAAATAGTTGTTCAGAAGATGTTTTTCCATATTATTTGATGTCGATTGTTTAAATGGAAACTGAGTTATTACCACTGAATTATCTTGCTTCCCATTCTTTTGACACATCTTTTTAATATTGTTTTCTGTATAACTTCTTCGCGTCGCCCTGGGAGTAAAACGGATAAGACACGGGACTGCGGTGCCTGTGGATTTGGATTCGATTCCCGGTAAGTAATGGTTGTAATTGTCGATATTTATTGAAAGTGATTTATGAAGGCAGCATATGTAGGCTAGCATCTACTGTTTTTATTCATTGTACTTATTTTTGAGTACCGAATACATAAGAACCCGTTTTATTTCAAACCCGTGCGTAGTACAGGCATTTAAGCTAGGCTAGAAGTACACAAATAGCTTAAGTTTCTTAAGGTATAAGTATTATAATTAATGATAAGTTAACTTTGTTTTAGCCCCGTGCTCAGAATGGGTATTTTAGTAAAAAGTTCGCGAGTAACTTACTTTTCTCATTTAAGATACAATGAACAGCTTTGTTAAATTTCATTTTTCTGGGTATACTAGAAGTAGAGGAATTTTTTACATGATTGCATGCATTTTATATTAACCCCGTACACAAAACATTTATTTCAGTTATAAATGTAATGGTAAAATGGCAGTGTTCACTCTCGACGTTTTTTGAAGGTTGGTCCGCCCTGCTCGCTCCTTTTTAATCTCAATAGCGCCCTCATGCCCCCTTTTTTAAAAAATGCCGCCCTCTTTTTAAAAAAATTCCGCCCTTCTTGCCCTTTTCTGTCAAGCACAAGCGTCCTTGCTTCCCTAGCTGTCTTTAAAGAAGGCATCGATTTTTTTGTGTTTTTTTTTTTTGTTTAAATAAGAATTGAAGTGAATTATGGCACTAGGAAAACAAACTCCATTTTAACTACGCGTTTTGTGCAATCGCGATGATTCCGCGGTAATTTTGAGCACGGGGTTGCCTGTAGCCGCATATGAAATGCTGCTTTTTTCTGCGTTTTTTTTTAAAGAGAAGATGGTTTGAGGGGATTTTACAAGATTAGGCATTTTATTACCAAATTTTGGATTTAAGTAGCCTTTTCATCAGTTTTGTAAGGGGTCTGATTAGGACTACTTACCAATTTGGTTAAGTGAAAAAAAATATTTTTTATTGTATTTTTGTACTATTTGCACTAATTTAAAAGTAAGAGACATCAATTTTGTACGTGTCTTTCCTTCGAGATAAGCTCCAAACCGTTACCAATAGCCCAATATTCAGCTTTAGCTCAATGTCAACCAACAATCGGAACTTTTTTTTTTTGATTAAGGGTTTGTTTTTGTTAGGCCACACCCATCCCAAACTTTTTTTTTAAAAGCGCCCTTTTAAAAACAAGTAGTGCCTTTTCGAAAACGGGGTGCCCTTTTACTGTTAACAGCGCCCTGCCCCTTTTTATTTCTAGAGTGAGCACTGAAATGGTAAATGGTTTGTAAATGGCTTACTTTTCCTATTTTTGGTATGAGGAACCACTCTTGCCAATTAGTTGAATGGGTGAGCATGAGTATAAAGAAGTAAATGTATGCAGAGGAAATGAAGAATCTTGAAGATTAAATACATAGATAACGAACAACTTACCACACTTAACCTGGACGCATGAGGTCCACTATATTTTGATTTCAGAATCTTGATTTCTTTATGAGAACCTCGACAACTTCAGCGGTCTTCTAAAAGAAAATACGTAACGTTAGCATTTATCCGAAGTTGAGGTCCAATACAAATCATTAATAAGTAGATAAAGTTATGTTGCGAATAGTTAGTTTACTGTTTGATTATTCGCTATTCAGTGGTCAGTTAATATATAGACAATAAATATCAGTTAAGATGGTATGGGACACTTTTTTATTTATTTTTTAAATTTTGCAGATATCATTATACTTTTTTTAGTTAATATGTGGGCAAGTCACTGAACATAATCACACAATCAAACATTTATTTTAAATTAATTTTTGTTTTAAAAAAATAAAACGATTTTTTTTTTACTTTTGATATAAGTAAAGAATATATTCTCTGGAAAACTTTAATTTTACATTTGTGGTTAACAAACTGTCTTTACGTATTTTTGTTATTTGTAAAAAAAAAAAAATTAAAAAAATCGCTGTATGTAGATTACATGTTTTTTTAGTATTTGTTTTTCAAATAGTTTGACCAATGACATTACTGATTTTTTAAAAATATATATTTTACAAAAAATATTTTGGAAATAACGAAAATATGTAAAGACAGTTTGTTAAACTAAACACATTCTTTTGTTTACAAAAAGGCAAAAATATAGTTTTTCAGAAATTATTTCCTTGATTTGTATAAAAAAATTAAGGGTCACTCTTTGTAAATTTTTAATTTTTGAAAGAAAAATTATAAATTTTTAATATTTGACCATGTGATTTTGTGATTTGCACACATATGTTGAAACAAATTATAATGATATATATAAAATTAAAGAAAAAAATGAAATGTGTCTCCCTTAAAAACATTATTGATAAAATTAGACGTTAGTGGAAGTGAAATTATTTAATTAGCGCCAACTAGGTCAAAAAGATTCAGATTTATTTGATTATTATGAGCTAATCAAGTTAAAATAAACATCTATCAACTAATGTCCCCATCACTCACAATAACATGTTTATACACCCTCTACAAGTCCCGATTACTTAACAAATGCGAGGACACAAACGCTTTTACCTCTATAAATATATATCACGCCGCGATAAATAAATTGGCGCCAACTTGGCGAATAAAAAAGAAAATAAAAGACAGAAATTCCTTCCAAGCTTTCCGGAGAATGGGTCAATTGAAAAATTGCACCCGTCTCCAGCTACTATACTAGATTGCCGGATTGCTCTTTCTTGACAAAAGCTTTCTCGGGAAGTTACGTTCCCGGAACTGTCCGGCGGAGTCGCGTGCCATATAAGTCACCCGGAGTCCGGAGAAAGCCGGACAAAGTTTATAGGGCTCCTATTGTTTTACTTTCGTCGCTTCTCACACTTCTTTTCAAGGGAAGAGAGGATGCTGGGAAGTTTTATTTCGGCAGCATTTCATTTACAGATGTGTGAAATGAGATTTAGTATAAAATTTTACGTATTCGTTTCTATCATACGTATAAAAAAAATTATATTATTTTTGTAGCAATTGAGTTTAGAAGTTGTATTTTATTAATTTTGGTAAAGTGTTTGTTGAAAAACAAGACAGATGTTAAAATTTGATAAATAAAAAAAACCATTAAATATATTAACGCACTGTAAAAAACATTTGCTTAAAAATAAGTGCATGGATGTGCTCGTTTTTCTTTGAGTACAATTGCATCGTAAATACGCGATGACGTACTCAAATTTAAGTAATCGTACTTTCGCAAAAAAAGGAACAGTGTGATTTAATATTGCTAGCTTGGTACAATACCATTAAATTTATTATTGCACTGTAAAAAAATGTTGCTTAAAATGAGTTCATGGATGTACTTGTTTTTCTTTGAGTACAATTGGATCGTAAATAAGCGATGACATACTCAAATTTAAGTATTCTACTTTCACAAAAGTAGGAACAGTGTGATTTAATATTGCTGGCTTGGTACAATACCATTAAATTTATTATTTCACTGTAAAAAAATTTTGCTTTAAAATGAGTTCATGGATGTACATGTTTTTCTTTGAGTACAATTGCATCGTAAATAAGCGATGACGTACTCACATTTAAGTATTTGTACTTTCGCAAAAAATGAACAGTGTGATTTAATATTGCTAATTTCAGCTTTTGTTAAAGCCATCTTAACAAAGCGACCTGGAAAACTTAAATAGTTGTTCAGAAGATGGTTTTCCACATTATTTGAGGTCGATTGCTTAAATGGAAACTTAGCTATTACAATTCAAATATCTTATTTCCCATTTTTTGGCACACCTTTTTAACATTACTTCTGTTTATAACTTCTTAGCGCCGCCTTGATATCTTAAGGGATAAGACTGTGGACTGCGGTGATACAAACCCGTGTTCGATTCCCGGTAAAAAATTGGCTGTAATTATCGATATTTACTGAAAGTGATTTATGAAGGCAGTCCATGTAGAAAAGCTACTGCTCTTTTTATTCAGTTTTACTCATTGCACTCATTTTTGAGTACATGTCTTTTTCAAAAATGAAACTTCTGTATTCGGAGCTATGATAAGCATCGAATGACTCAAAAATTAGTACAATTTACTTAAAATTTAATGTCTATTTTTAACAGAGTGATTTAGACGAGTATTATGTTCTAGGACCTCTAGTCTTTCCAGTAATACACCGAATTGATACGTTCATTACTATACTCCATTATACTATATATTTTACACATGTTGGCTTATCACTGTTTCGCAACCTTTTTTTCTTTCTAGTACCACTTGATAAAACTTTTCATTAACGATTACACTCAAACCTGTTTTTGTGTGGTATTTTTTTGTGCGATTTTATTTTGTGCTACTTTTTTTGTGCGTTTTTTTGTGCGGTATATGAAAATTTTAATCAAATTGGAACATAATTGATTATCTGGCTACCGAAACATATGCAAGCGTCTAGTGATACAACAGTAGTCGCAAAAACTGATCACTGACTACATGTTAACTGAAAAAAAGTCAACTCTAAACGAGTGCGAGATAGTATCTCAAGTGACGAAAGCGATTTTGAATCAAGTTCGCTTATTGTCAGACTACGAAGGATAATGGTTATACGTTTTGAAAAGTTTCGTATGTGTTTAAAATAAGTACATATGTAAATAAAATATTTAAAAATGTTCGCATGTGTATTTTCTAAATCAGATTCCAAAAGGTTTGGCGAGATTACAAGTAGCTGTCAAGCCTCGTGTCTTGATTTCGTTTAAAAAAACAATTCCTGGTTATTTCTTAAGGTTTTGAGTTATTTTCTATGTGAGACTTTTTTTTATGCGGTCCCTATCCACCGCATAAAAAAAATATTTTTTAATTGTGTCGCGAAAACTATTTTTTATAGCTACTCGTGAAGTTTTGTGCAAATTTTTTTATGCGTTTTTTTATGCGGTCCCTATTCACCGCACAAAAACAGGGTTGAGTGTACCTCCTTCTCTCATAAATAGTGTCAGCCATCCACGTAAACTAAAATTTGGATTTGTTAGGCTGTAATGTTTAACATTACTTCAGTTTATAACTTATTCACGTTGCTCTTAGTAACAGATCTGGCCCTTAACTTCGATAAAGACGACAAGAAGTAGACGGATTGGGTTCGATTCCCGGTAAACCCTGATTGTAATTGTTGAAATTTATTGAAAGTGTTTTATGAAGTCAGTCTACGAAGGCAAGCAAGTGCACTTTTTCATTTTACTAATTTTTACTCACATGTCTTTTTCAAAACCGAAAGCTATTATAAGCATCGAATGTAACCAAAAATGAGTACATTTTACTTATTTTTTTTAAGTACCTATTTTTAACAGTGTACAGATTCGAAATTTTACTTATCCATCAGAGGGTTAAATCGGCGTTAACCATCCCTCAATTAATCGGAGCCAGACGATACAACATTTACGACTAATTTAATCCAATATCACTCCAACTCACCCCCCTCATAAAAAAAATACATCTTCAACAAAACGAAAACATTTCTCTACAAGAGAAAAGAGACACCATACATTATCAATCGGGGGGGAGGGGGGGGACTAGGACGATTCTGTCTGACCAGATAAAACGGGGGGGAAGGTGGGGGGGGGGGGGCAGAGCGCGAAGAAAAATCGTCCCTCGATCCCGTACTGATTGTGCGAATGCCGCTGCCTGACAAAGCCCCCTCGCCCTGCAGTGAAGACACATTGGGAGGGGAGCCCTGTCGGGGCAGTTCCGCATGCCCCATAACTCACTTTGAGGAAAGGGATCCCTTAAGAAGTTTCTTTTCTTTTTGTTGTTCCCCCTCTTCTATTCCGGATGAAGTGTTTTTCTATCGGTTCACAAACTGAGTACTTTTTTTTTTATGGTGGAGAGGGGAGGGGGGGGGATTCGAGGTTGTTGTCTTGATTTGGTTAGACTGGAGGGTGTTGTATTTTGGTATTGGTAGACACAGGGAACAGGAAGTGGTCTCACAAACGTCTATTGCAGTGATTCCCAACCCGTGGTCCGCAAAAAGGTCCGAAGTGGTCTGAAAAGGTGATAAGTGGTCCGATAAGGTACGACTTGGTCCGATAAGGTACGACTTGGTCCGAAAAGGTACGAAGTAGTCCCCGAAAAGGTACGAAGTAGTCCTCGAAAAGGTACGAAGTGGTCCGAAAAGGTACGAAGTGTTCCGCAAAAAGGTCTGAAGTGGTCCGAAAAGGTACGAAGTGGTCCGAAAAGGTACGAAGTGGTCCGCGAAAAGGTACTAAGTGGTCCGCGAAAAGGTACGAAGTGGTCCGCGAAAAGGTACGCAGTGGTCCGAAAAGGTACGAAGTAGTCCCCGAAAAGGTACGAAGTGATCCGCGGAAAGGTACGAAATGGTCCGAAAAGGTACGAAGTGGTCCGAAAAGGTACGAAGTGGTCCGCGAAAAGGTACTAAGTGGTCCGCGAAAAGGTACGAAGTGGTCCGCGAAAAGGTACGCAGTGGTCCGAAAAGGTACGAAGTAGTCCCCGAAAAGGTACGAAGTAGTCCCCGAAAAGGTACGAAGTGATCCGCGGAAAGGTACGAAATGGTCCGAAAAGGTACGAAGTGGTCCGAAAAGGTACGAAGTGGTCCGCGAAAAGGTACTAAGTGGTCCGCGAAAAGGTACGAAGTGGTCCGCGAAAAGGTACGCAGTGGTCCGAAAAGGTACGAAGTAGTCCCCGAAAAGGTACGAAGTGATCCGCGGAAAGGTACGAAATGGTCCGAAAAGGTACGAAGTGGTCCGAAAAGGTACGAAGTGGTCCGCGAAAAGGTACTAAGTGGTCCGCGAAAAGGTACGAAGTGGTCCGCGAAAAGGTACGCAGTGGTCCGAAAAGGTACGAAGTAGTCCCCGAAAAGGTACGAAGTAGTCCCCGAAAAGGTACGAAGTGATCCGCGGAAAGGTACGAAATGGTCCGAAAAGGTACGAAGTAATCCGCGAAAAGGTACGAAATGGTCCGAAAAGGTACGAAGTGATCCGCGAAAAGGTACGAAGTGGTCCGCGAAAAGGTACGAAGTGGTCTTCGAAAAGGTACGAAGTGGTCCGCGAAAAGTTCCGAAGTGATCCGAAAAGTTCCGAAGTGGTCCGAAAAGGTACGAAGTGGTCCGCGAAAAGGTACGAAGTGGTCTTCGGAAAGGTACGAAATGGTCCGTGGAGATTTAGTCCAATCCATACACGGTTAAAAATAGGTATTCAAAAATAAGTCAAATAGACTGATTTTTGAATACATTCGATGCTTATCATAGCTCCGAATACATAAGTTTCAATTTTGAAAAAGACATGTACTTGAAAATGAGTATAAAGGCTAAAAATATGAATAAAAAAGATCAGATGCTAGCCTTCATAAATCACTTTCAATAAATATCGACAATTACAATCAAAACTTATCGTGAATCGAACCCCGGTCTGCAGGCCCCGCTGTCCAGAATATTATCCGTTAAAGTACAAGGGCGACGTGAATAAATAACAAACAGAAGTAATGTTAAACAGGTGTGCCAAAAGAATTGGAAGTAAAAACTACTATATCATAATTTTGAGCCACGTTGAAATGATAAGAACAACACCTGATTTGTTCTCCAAATTCAAGTAATATTAAAAAGCCGTTGCAAAAGAAGGGAAAGTAAGATAATTGAGTAATAATAAATCAGTTTCCATTTAAGCCATCGACATCAAATAATGTGGAAAAACCATCTTCTGAACAAATATTTTTAAGTGTGTCAGATCGCTTTGTTAAGATGGTTTGAACAGAAGCTAATATTAGCAATATTAAATCATAAGATAAAAACTCGTCTTATAGAACATTGCGTTAAGCATATTAAAATACAAATGCAACGTTAAAATAAGCAATAAAAGTCCGTATAATCCGGACATGTTTCGGGAGATACATCACCCTTCATCAGCGGAAAATGCAAAGTCTGTCTGTAATGAAATATAAATAAACCCAAGAAATCTAAAATGTTGCCAAAGACCAAAAAACTAAAAAACTATTGCAATCGGTTGGAGTTAACTATTGTGTGCCAACAAGCGGGAAACAATGGGACCGCAAACGTTTCATTGACAACCAAATCAATATTGCTAAAAATATGAAACGCCTCCAGGAAGTCAAGTTCAACTGGAGATTTAGGTTTACAAATTAAATGTGAGTTAGAAAAATTAAATATATGACCATGTTCCCAAGAGTGCTTGGCAATGGGGGACTTCTTTATTTCTTGTTTAACAGTATGTGCTTATTGATAGGTTCTTATTCTTAGGTATTAACGTGATCTTATTGATAGGTGAAAAACCCTATCAATAAGATCACGTTCCCACAACTTAAAGACCCTATTGACGATCTTAATAACTGGGGCATATACAGTATTTCAAGTCAATGTGGCATGTCATATATTGGTCAAACAAAGAGAGCATTAAGATTTCTTATCAAGGAGCACCAATCACATACTGTTAAACAAGAAATAAAGAAGTCCTCCATTGCCAAGCACTCTTGAAAACATGGTCATATATTTAATATTTCTAACTCACATTTAATTTGTAAACCTAAATCTCCAGTTGAACTTGACTTCCTGGAGGCGTTTCATATTTTTAGCAATATTGATTTGGTTGTCAATGAAACGTTTGCGGTCCCAGTATTTCCCACTTGTTGGCACACAATAGTTAACTCCAACCGATTGTAATAGTTTTTTAGTTTTATGGTCTTTGGCAACATTTTGGATTTCTTGGGTTTATTTATATTTCATTACACACAGACTTTGCATTTTCCGCTGATGAAGGGTGATGTATCTCCCGAAACATGTCCGGATTATACGGACTTTTATTGCGTATTTTAACGTTGCATTTGTATTTTAATAAATATCAAACCATACTGCTCATTTTTGCGAAAGTACGATTACGTACGTCGTCGTTCATTTACGATACAACTGTACTAAAAAAACGAGTACGTAAATGTACTCATTTTAAGCATGTTTGTTTTGCAGTGTAACGAGGATAGCACCTGAGTTGGCACCTAACGCCGTTCATTTGGGAATTTCGAATCGTTAAGTTGGGAAATGTGTTGCCTCAAATGCCCCCCCCCCCCAAACATTTGGTGTGACGGTCACTGCGGGCCACTCCACACACAAAAAAAGGGATTAAACTCCACTCCGTAACATTCAACTATCAACAACTCAACGTGAGAATCGAATCTCCAAAATACAATCACCCGACGCATGCCCTATTCAATCACACCCAAAGCACAATGCCCCCGTCATCGGGTCCCAACGACAACCGCTGCAAGAAAAAGAGCTATGGGTGGTAGGGGAGTACTGCGGCGACCACGCATCAGAAATTCTGCCAAAAGAGAGGAGCAGGGGGGGGGGGGAACGATAGGATTGGGTTTTAATTAAAATGTGGGACGCCTTAAGACGGAGCCCGCTGGAGCGCAATGATAGATTAGGGGCCTCTTTTGTCCCGCGATTAGGAACGCGTCATTTCACTGCTCGCTGCTCACTGGGCCGTTTGTCCTGTTACGTCACACAGGGGGGGGGGGGGGGGGCGGCGTCGATATCGGAAATATGCAGAACGAACTCTTTCACGCTCTGGGGGGTAGCGTGTTTTCTTATCCCGACAGTCCCAGAATGGGATTGTGGTGGTTTTTTTTTTAGTTGTTTTTGTGGAGGAAGGGTTGAAAAAGTTTTTGTTGTTGTTTAGAAGAAGGGGGAGGGAAGGGAGGGGGGTGCGACCTAATTTGGAGGTTTTTTTTGTTTTGGTGTGGGGGGGGGAGGGGGGTGCGACCTAATTTGGAGGTTTTTTTTGTTTTGGTGTGGGGGGGGGGAGTGTTTTGAAGAGAGTTTGGATGGAGGGGGATGTTGAATGTTGGGGATGTTGCACTGAAATCGTTTGGGGGGTTTGAGTGTGGGTTGGGTGTGATTTGAGAAATGATTTGTTTTTAGATCGTTTCGGTAGTAAATTACCTTTAAATTTGGAAACAATTCTACAATTATTGATAAAAAAATAATGACTGTTTTGAAAATTATTATTGCAGGCATTTGCGGTCAAGATGAGCGAGCCCATTTAAATTTAATTAAATTAAATAGTTGTTGATCGAGCGTAGCGACCCTACTTCAACTCGACCTTTCAGCATTTCGTCTGTTTGTAAATTCGCTTGTAAAGCAGTCACAACCAAAAGAGTTCTTCGATTTCCTGCAAATTTACCGTAATTGTTCTTTGATGTCATCAAAATAAGGGTATATGTAAATTGTTAAAGATTTTTTTTCCGCGGAATCTACTGTTTCTAGAACTACTAGATTAAGTGTTATAAATGTCTGGTGAATTACATTTTAAAGCGCAACTTTAAAATCGTTATACTAGCAGTAACATCGTTAACTAGTAGTATACTAAAATAAATCTATATTAAACCAAAATACGCATGGAAACTTAAATTTGTTTTTAGGAAAATCAATTATATCACTATAGTCTATAACTCTACTAAATTTATTTATAAAAATCACATTATATACCTCATTATAGGTCTAAATATTATTAAAATTTACAATTAACAATAAGTTATATTAAAAAGTTATATGAAAATTTTAATATATTTTTTTTAATGTAAAAGAACATTAGATATTCATGATATACGAAAGATGATTCAATAAAATAAAACAGTTATTCAAAATGTATTATTAAAGTTTAAATTGTTTTAAATTTAAGCTTTGTTAATGTTTAAAAAATGTTTTGAAATATTGAAGTTTTAAATTATTAAAATTCACAATTAAAAGTAAATGATATTGAAAAGTTATATGGAAATTTTAATACGATTTTTTTTATGTAAAAAACATTAAAAATTCATGATATACGAAAGATGGTTCAATACAATAAAACATTTATTATTAAAAGACATTTATTAACATTTATTATTTAGAAATTTTCAAAATGTCATCGTAGCGCACTTTGTGTCCGACCCCCCTATCAAACTAATTCCGAATCAAAACCGTAAAGGGGAAATGTGAACGATTACGTCAAATTGCCCATTCCTCAGATCGGTTTGCGCGTGTCTCTCTGTGGTGGTGTTGCCATTCCGTCCGATGAAATAACGGCGCAGAAATAAATGACAGTCGGCCATAATGCAGGGACGCGTTTTTAGCGAAGCGGAAATCTGACTTTTTCTGCATATTTCTCTTATCTTCTGCGGACTCTGGTGGCACTATCAACAGCTCGGTGGCAACAACCCCCCCCTCCCCTCAATTTTTTTTATCGTCTGCTTTTTTCCCCCTTGGAACGGGAAAGCCATAAAGAAGTGAAATGAAGTGTCACTAATCTACATATTCACTAGATGTGTTTTTTAAATCATTTTTTCTATCTATTTTTATGATTTGTTTTTCTAGAAAAAAAAGTTATTTTTCTGATAAAAGTCGGGTGGGGGTCTGTCAAATGTGACGCGTGGATGTTTTGCTTATGGTGCGACTATCGACAATATGTATTCCGATAATGTGGTTATTATAGAGTGGCAGCTGTTTGCTGATAGATTTCTTTGAAGGATAGGAGTTTTAAAACTTTTTAAAAGTGATTTTTCGATGTAAAATATTTAAAGGGACAATAAAATAATCAATTATGTATTAGCACCGCTGTTAAATTTTATGTTGTTATGGTGCAAAATATTTCAAAGAAATATCAGCAAATGGTATATATATACAAAAACGTTTTATAAAAAAGCATATACTTTTAATGAGCGAAAAATAATAATAGATTAATATGATACTAGAATATATATACGGCAGTGGGCCTACCTAAAAAAGTCAACATAAAAAGTCATCAAAATTGTAGAATTATAGTTTTTTGAAAATGTTATAAAGAATTTGGAACAAAAATGCATTTTTTAAAAGTTTTTAATTATTCTGCATAAAACCATTAAAAAATCTGCATTTTTTCCTTGAATAATTTTAATATTTCAAAATTAAAGTATTTTTTGCAGGCTTTTTTTAATTAAAATAAAAATCTTCATTGATTGCATTTTTTTAAAGTTTTTTTAGAACTTTAAAACAAATGTTCCTTGCTTAAAACCTTCAATTTCTCAAATTTGACGACCATCGAATTCAATTAAAACAGATTTTTCGTGCTATTAATAAAACGTATGATTTTTAAATAGAAATTTTTATACCTTCTATTTAGCATTTAGTAGTGGATATTAATACTAAAAACTAATTCTAAACTAAAAGCTTTAGTGTTCTTCAGCGGAAAGAGATAGCATAAAATAACGCTAAAGCTTTTAGTTTACAATTAGTTTTTAGTATTAATATCCACCATTCAATGCTATATAGAATATATAAAAATTTCTATTTAAAAATCGTACATTTTATTAATTGCACGAAAAATCTATTTTAATTGAAATTAAACCCTGCCTTGCCACCCTTAGTATGTCTTTGCTTTGGTAACACAGTTGACTTTTAGTGCAATTGACAACGTAGATTTACAAAAAAAAAATAACGAGGCGTTCAAATGAACCGACGAGAAAACATACTCTACTATACTCGGGGACAACCTAAGTTGGGCCTAAAGCAATTGAATATTCATACATATCATAGCTTCCGCTTCAGGTTCGACTTAGGTTGTCCCGCGTATACATATTGGAAGTTTATCGGAAGTAGCAGATGAAGTGCGTAACAAACATTTTCGATTGTATCGCCTGAACTTTGCACGTAAATTCTCAAGAGAACAGTGCAACGTTGATGTAATTAATCGCTTACTATTAACTTCCTATCCTTAATAACAAGTATGGGACCCAAGCATAAAAGTATTAAAAAAAACTATAAAGAAACTATTGACATGCTACTTCATAGTGAAATCAAATATCCAACCAAACATCAAGAACAAGTTATATATGTGAACAGGATATATATGTAAATCCAATGCCAACTCTACACTATTAAAAAATATTACGACCTTGCACCAAACTTTGGTACCCATTCAGCTGCAACCGACATTTGGTGCTTAGTTTCACCATTATACGGGGCTACCTTTCGAGTATGAATGGACTGTAGTAGAGCGAATATGACGTCATCACGGTGATGCAAACGTCTCAGACCTGATGGCACCAGACACATGACTTCCTTTCAAAATTTATGAATGAAAAAACGTTCGCGATTGACTCGTGATTTGGAAATAATAGTAAATGTGTTACTTCATGAAGTACAGGATATTTTTATGAACGCACAAGAAAAAATTTATGAATGGATGACGTAATAAGCCACGTGTCTGAGGCCATACATGTTGGCCTCACTTTGATATTAGCGAGATTATAACTTTCTGATTTCTCTACTATGAAGGATACATGCTCGACGATGCTACCATAGATGGTTTAGTGGTGAATCGTTGCACCAAAACTCATAACGTGACATAAAACTCAAAATTCGAGTTTTCTTAGTATTCTAGTATTTCTGTAGAGAAGCCGGCAACCCTCCGATCGCAAGATGACAGTTTGTCACCGATCGGGTTCGAACTAGGAATTCTCTGAATCATAGCTGAACGCCTTTATTCACTGGGCCGTTTTCTTTCTTGAAGGTGCTTGTTGATGTGGCGACGGCGAAAATTTCGGTTGCAGTTAAAGAGGTTGAACCCATTATCGGTGAAACCTCCACTTTTTCCGATAAAAGATTATTGGTTCAATCTAGATTCCACCATAATATGGTGTAGATCTCTGTTTTGCACCAAGTTATGGTACACCGTTGAATTGAAATTTTTAATTGTGTACTACTGATGAATACGAGTTCAGTGAAGGTGAAACGAATTCTACTGATGGCGAGTCTTAGCCTAAAAACGACAAAAATGATTTGAAGATCATTGTTCTTTGTTAGAAAATGGTAAGTAATTATTATTATTATGTTAACCTTTTAAATTTCTTGCAAAACAATTATAACTTTGTATAAATAATTAGAAATGGGTAGACTGTACACATTTTTTCCCGAAACCTTTAACGAACCATTCAATGCACCATTCCATAACCATTAACGCACCCATACAGCAATCACGTCACTGAGCTTTATCTTGAGGATGGGTATATGAAAATTATGTTTATAACCGTGACACGCAATAAAAACTAAATGAAATGTTGCTTTTACATATAACACAGCAACACCACATAAAATTTTATTCATAAACGTTCTTGTTTAGTTATTTTTTTGTTTAGTTTTTTTAACTGATTAAAAATAAAATTTCTTCTGCTACTATTACATGTCAAAGCAACATAACTTATATATCTTATTCCTTTTAGGCCTTTTAAAGTTGCACAGAGTTGTAAAGATAATTTTTAAACACCCTGTATAATAGCAAATTCGGGCAACGGTGGAAAATAATTGCTAGCTTATACTATAATACAAATAGTACCGTCTTAAATAAATTAACTATTTTTAAATATTAATTTAATATTAATTAATTATTTTTATAAATTATTTTTATATATTTTTTTTTATTTTTTTATAATTTTTTTTTAATAAATTTAATATTAATTATTATTTTAAAAAATTATTTTTATTAAATTATTTTTAAAAATTATTTTTATTAAATTATTTTTAAAAATTATTTTTATTAAATTATTTTTAAAAATTATTTTTATTAAATTATTTTTAAAAATTATTTTTATTAAATTATTTAAAAAAATTAATTTAATATTAATTAATTTTTTTTATAAATTATTTTTAAAAACTAATTTAATATTAATAAATTATTTTTATAAATTATTTGTATAAAATATTTTTATAAATTACTTTTAAAAATTAATTTAATATTAATTAATTATTTTTATAAATTATTTTTATAATTTTTTTTTAAAAAATTTTTTAAGGTTATTTTTATAAATTATTTTTATAATTTTTTTTTTTAAAAAATTTTAAGGTTATTTTTATAAATTATTTTTTAAAAAAAATTTTAAATTATTTTTATAAATAATTATTTTATTTATTATTTTTAATTTATTAATTATTTTTTTATAAATAATTTTTAAAAATTAATTTTAAATTAATTAACTATTTTTATAAATTATTTTCAAAAGTGCATATTAACTCATTTTATTTATTTTCTTCCAAACGAATTTAATTGGTAACTTCAAAAATCACTTCAACTCCCCCTTCAATTACCCCAAAACCCCTTTCCCCCCAAATCACCCCACAACTTTCAACAACACATAAATCCCCCCACCCCATTTCCATACACACACACTCTAAATCTCCAGACCTCTCCCCAACACGTGGCGGCAGGAGAGACCGCCGAACCCGTCAATTTTTATATTTAAGACCGTAATTCAGCAGACTAAATATTTCATCTTTTACGGCACCTCAAATCGTCCAGAGCACTTACAGTGGCGCAACCAACAATCCCCCTCCCCCCTTCTTCTTCATAACTCCGCGAAGAAAAGGAAGGGCTGACGCTATTGTGGCGGATGCAGTGGCGTGGACGGAACCTTCGGATGAATGAGTCCAAAGTCACAGGGCTTGTCGTGTACCCCCACTGGTTCCTTGAAGATCGCTGCACCCCCCCTCCTTCTAGTCCATTGTGTGGGGAAGATAGGGCGATAATAGCGGCCCGGTCCTGCCTTGTGTTCCTTAAATAGGCTATTCAGAAGAGATCTTTGGAATTGGCTATAGGTGATAAAAGCTTTAATTACGTTCGAGTTATTAAATAGGTTCTTTTTAACGGCGAGCTGTATGCGAATAATGAAGAGGGGGGGGAGTTATAATGCGGTGCGTTATGAAAGGGGGGGGATATAGCTTGGGGGATTTGTTTTTGAGATACAGGACTTGCTTTGTATCGATTAGGGGAAATGACTTATATCGGTGAAGTTTCTTTTGGGGAGGTAATGGGGTTGGAAGGGGGGGGGGGGTGTTGATTTCTGTTAACATTTTATTGTCGAAATAAAGATTGTCATAATAATAGGGGGTGGGTTGTCTTTGTAAAAAGGTTTTAAATCGGAAAATGTAACTTAACGACATTATGGGGGTTACTTAAAATTGTGTTGTTCTATTTATTTTGGAAAAAAGCGTTAAATAATTAAGTGTTGCTAGACAATTTTAATTTTCACAAAATATTTTCATTTTAGAGTCAACAATAGCTAGTCTGTTGAATATCGTACTAGGAAGATTGCGGTTTCGGTTCTCTCTAAACTAGTTTGGGATCTGCCGTGGTCCAAATAGCATCACATTAGTCGTATTCAAGTTTGGAGAATAAGGTGCCAGCTCAGGTGTCGTTCTCGTTATTTTATGGTTTAAAATCATGAGACAGTGTTACCGGGCATTTCCTTCCGAATCCTTATCCATCTTAAAATAACCCATTACATAGCTCTAGTGAAACATTAATTCAACCAACCTAATGCAGTTTACTTGAAAACTCGAAATGCTGCCAGAAAGCTTTTTAATTACTGCAAAGATTATTCATTGACCTTCTTCCCACACTCTTAAAAATTATTACGACCTTTCACCAAACTTTGATACCCATTTAGCTGCAACCAACATTTAGTGCTTAATTTCACCATTTTACGATGCTACCAAGGATGATTCAGTATTGAAATGTTGCCCCAAAACTCATAACGGTGCATAAAATCCAAAATTCAAGTTTTCTTAGTATTGTAGCAATAGCATTTTTGTGGCGAAGCTGGTAACCCTCCGATCGCAAGATGGCAACTTGTCACCGATCGGGCTTGAACTAGGAACTGTCTGATACAGCTGAACGCCTTTCCTAACTGAGGCACGGAGGCCCACGTCCGTGTTGTCTTTCTTGGAGGTGCTTGTTAATGCAGCAACAGCGAAAATATCGGTTGTAGTTTTAAAGAGATTGAACCAATTATCGGTGAAAACTCCGCTCTTTTCCGATAAAAGATTTTTGGTTCAACCTAGATACAATATAGTGTGTCTACACTATTTTATGCCTACACTCTGTTTTGCACCAAGATATGGTAAGATCACCAAGATATGGTACATCGTTGAACTGAAATTTTTACCAGTGTAGTGCTCGTAGTCAAAAGGTTTTTGTATAATATTAAATAATTACATTTTCTAATAATAATAATTTATATTTTCTTCTAATAAATATTATTAAAAATTAAATGGTATATATAATTAATTACTAATTATTGTGACAAAATAACAATTAATGTACAGAATACGCACAACATACTTCCGCAACATCGCAGCGTACTACTGGTAGGAGTCATATTAGCGATCGTATAAAAGCTTCTGGTAAGGCTGCCGGTATTACCCTTCAGAAAATTGAAGGGTTTGCTGCAAAAAGGATGTAGCTCCAACCTAGGGGAATTTGGAATTATATGTACTATCTTGCGGTTTGTTCGTTTGGTACCAGAAAGATGTAGCTCCAATCGTTAGTTCTCGCGTTACTCAAGAACTTTAACTGTCTGTCTCATTAGTTTGTTGCAATATCGGGGTATCTCCTGGAGCTAACGCCATTTTTCCCCAAACGACTGACGTGCTTTGCTTACAGGAAGGTTATACAGCACTTATAAACAGTAGAATTTTTGGTTCTTTAACGTTTTGTGGTTCTACGATGGACTACAACCAGACAAAGCAGCAGATGAGCCGGACGTTACAGAGGGGGAGTGTGATGATTAAAAATGTAATTTTCTGTTTTTAAAGGCAAGTTATATGCTAAATTTCAATTGAAGTTTTCTTGAAATAAAATAATATTATAGTAAATTGTATTTTTTGTGAAATATTTTTCATACAGGTAGACAGAGCATCTATTCTGTTGCAGGAAAGTAGCTCCAACAATGCAACAGGTGCCACGTCATCTGGAAGATATATTTTTGATTAAAAATACTGTCATAATATGTAGGAACAATTAAGAAGATTTATCAACAAGAATATCTTCACACAACTTGGAATTTTGAATTTTCAAACGTTTTTTACGACTTTCTGCAAACTTGGAGCTACCTCCTTTTTACAGCAAACCCCTCAATTCTGATTTGACGCAAGAAAATTAAAACTTCTGACATTTTTATGTACAAAAGTGCTTCAAAAAGGACTTTGACTTGTACGTTCTATCATTACCTACACTAAGTCTCAAGTGGATGTGAATTTCAAAGTTTGCGTAAATCAAGTCAAAAAGTTTAAAAGCTACAACAGCAACAGGGAAAATGAATCAAATAAAAATACATACATAAAAGCATTTTCCCACCATCCCCGAAAATCGGAGCCGACTTCAAAACCCTTTCCCACGTCAACAACTCCCCCCCCTTCCCCCCCCCCCCGAAGTCAAAGATGAGATAATTGCCGGTTGACCTCTCGCAATCCCATCCCCGAAAAGCCACTATCTCTGACCGTCACCCTTCCTCTTCCCCCCCTGCAGGAAGGAAGGAACGAACGGAAGACGAGCGGGAAAGACTGACTCGGGTAAACATCCATCTGCTTGCTGCTGCTACATCAGCAGACGCCGAAGGTCTTGCATACATAGGACACTGGGCTTTTGTTGGGCAAATCTTGGGATGCCATGCGTGGGAGTAGAGTTGGAATAATAGATATTGTATGGGGAAAATAACTGTTTGTTAAAATACTGGTTCTAGATATTTTTGACAGAGAATTTGTGTGTTTCCAGTATTTAATTAGGAATGGAATTATTTTGTTTTTTGGAACTATTTTATTTTATTGTAAAACTTTTTTCTTTTTTGATAATATTATTGCTATTGCTTTTTGACACTGTTATTGCTATTCTTTTTTCATGCTATTTTACTCAATTTAAACCCTTTTTTAAATTTCATGCAGATTTGAAACTTAGCTTAAATACGTAATTACGATGACAATATTTATTTGATGATTTGATTTGATGACTGTTTTAACTCGACATTTCAGGACCATGACTTTGCAAATTAGTTTGCTTACGCATTTGCGTCCAAACGCGTTGTTCGATTTTCTTTAAATTTCGCATGAATGTTGCTTGAAAAAAAAACCGATGCATATGTGTTTTAACCGACTTCATCACCAACCAATACCGCCAAACGCACCAAGAAGATAGGTTATCAATTCTACCTGATTTCTGTTCTAATTCTTATGTTAAGATAAAAGATTTTTGTTGTTGGATTGAGAATGTTTTACTTTAAAACATTTTGTAAAAAAATATCCGGTTATCCGACATTTAATCATCCGAAATTCTCAATTAACTTTACCGTTCAGTTATTTAAAAAAAAACGACGCATATGTTTTTTAACCGACTTCATCGAAAACCAATGCAGCCAAACGCACCAAGAAGATATGTAACCAATTCGACCTGATTTCTGTTCTAATTCTTATATTAAGATAAAAGATTTGTGTTGTTGGATTGAGAATGTCTGACTTTAAAACTTTTTGTAACAAAATATCTAGTTATCCGACATTTAACCATCCGAAATTCTCAATTAACTTTACCGTTCAGCTTTTTTTATTTGTCGCTAGGTCTACTGTTCTCAGAACTACTAGTTATAATTACCTAACCTCAACGTAAAAAGTACACGTTAAAACCACTTCTTTAAAAAGAACAGGAACAGGGTATAACTGTTCAGTAAAAATAACGTTATTATCAAACATATTCCTCGATTACAAAGAGTTAACACATTTAACCCTTTGCACTCCAATAACTCTTTGTGTTTATCCGTTCTTTCTACGAAACAGTTATTCGTCCTTATGTTCTTTACCCTAGAATTTGTTATGCTTATAGAAAAAAGAAACCTAATCTGTTTTGTATCTGCAAAAGAACGAGTTGAAAAAAATATCGATATTTTTTAAACACAAGATCATGCTGTTCTCGTTTATTTTAAAGAACAGGGAACCAAAAGAACGAGTCGTCATGTTGTCGCCTGAGCGGCGCCAATGGAATGCAAAGGGTAACAAACACACAGTCTAAATTCATTTAAAAAAGCAACGAGAGAACAACTGACACTATTTCGTAACTCATTACAACCGAAACGAAAAGACACATACACAAATAAAAAAAAATGAAACCCCATTACCTCATCCCACATCACCCCCCATCTCCATCATTAGATATAATCAGAATCGCCAATCCCCAACCAGTTCTGCGTACCCCATTCGCAGCAGACGAGGAATAATGCCGAACACATGGTATTTAATAAGATATCGTGCTAAATTTTCGATCGCCCAAATGACCTAATAACGCTGCAAAGCCCCCGCTAATCGTTTCTGATAGATCTGGAGGGTTCCCCGCATCGCAAGGGACATAATTCCGGAAATTAGGTTCCAGTTATCGAAACAGAAGTGATTTTAGGCAGATATTGGTTAAATAAGAGATGGCGGAGATAACGCGGGATTCATATTCAGTTAGTATGAAATGAGACAAATAAACTCTAATTGGGGGTGTCAGAGGGCTAAAATTTCGAGGGTATTTTGGGTCTGATTAGACTTGATGTTCGGATTGAATGTACAGAATATTGGTTTCTATCACTGAGCTCTAATTGTAATTTCTGGAAGGATCAAAGCTTGTTTCCTCTATGGGCAAATTGAAGCTAATGTGAAAGTAGCCGTACTGTACCCCAATTGTCAGAGGGCTAAAATTTCGAGGGTATTTTGGGTCTGATTAGACTTGATGTTCGGATTGAATGTACAGAATATTGGTTTATATCACTGAACTCTAATTGTAACTTCTAGAAATGTCAAAGCTTGTTTCCTCTATGGGCGCGTTGAAGCCAATATGGAAGCAGACATACTGCACCTCATTGTTTTAAGTGATTTAGTGGCACTTTTTAATGCCATAGCATTGTAGAAATATTAAAAGTACATAAATATTATAATTTCTTCTTATAGAATTAATTTTTATATTGAAAAACAAGTAGTTTTTGCTCTAACTTTTTAACTACTTAGACTTCGACTTGCAAATGACTTTCTATTTTAATAGCAGTTAGGATTTAAAATGGGTTTATAAAAAACTCAATCTAAAGCAATACATGTCGCCTTATTTTAAAATGAAATATATACGAAATATTGAGGTATCAATGAGAGTGGGATACGTTATCTCTTCAATTGGCTTCAAGTCAACAAAATGCCTTGCCTAATCCGGAAGTTACAGTTAGAGATCAGTGGTTTGTATATATTGGTTGGTTGAAATAGCATCGCACTAGAGCTGCTCAATGGACTGTTGGCGACGGTTAGGAGTTTAACTCGAAGGAAAGACCCGAGAAACCTGCCTCGCATTTCTAAACCATAGTCGATGTTCGGATTGAATGTACAGAAATATTGGTTTGTTTCTGTTGGTTTGTTAAATTAACATCGCAGTATGGCTTCTCGGTGATCTATTAGCGACGGTTCGGAGTAGAACTCAAAGGAAAGACCCGAGAAACCTGCCTCGCATTTCTAAACCATAGTCGATGTTCGGATTGAATGTACAGAAATATTGGTTTGTTTCTGTTGGTTTGTTAAATTAACATCGCAGTATGGCTTCTCGGTGATCTATTAGCGACGGTTCGGAGTAGAACTCAAAGGAAAGACCCGAGAAACCTGCCTCGCATTTCTAAACCATAGTCGATGTTCGGATTGAATGTACAGAAATATTGGTTTGTTTCTGTTGGTTTGTTAAATTAACATCGCAGTATGGCTTCTCGGTGATCTATTAGCGACGGTTCGGAGTAGAACTCAAAGGAAAGACCCGAGAAACCTGCCTCGCATTTCTAAACCATAGTCGATGTTCGGATTGAATGTACAGAAATATTGGTTTGTTTCTGTTGGTTTGTTAAATTAACATCGCAGTATGGCTTCTCGGTGATCTATTAGCGACGGTTCGGAGTAGAACTCAAAGGAAAGACCCGAGAAACCTGCCTCGCATTTCTAAACCATAGTCGATGTTCGGATTGAATGTACAGAAATATTGGTTTGTTTCTGTTGGTTTGTTAAATTAACATCGCAGTATGGCTTCTCGGTGATCTATTAGCGACGGTTCGGAGTAGAACTCAAAGGAAAGACCCGAGAAACCTGCCTCGCATTTCTAAACCATAGTCGATGTTCGGATTGAATGTACAGAAATATTGGTTTGTTTCTGTTGGTTTGTTAAATTAACATCGCAGTATGGCTTCTCGGTGATCTATTAGCGACGGTTCGGAGTAGAACTCAAAGGAAAGACCCGAGAAACCTGCCTCGCATTTCTAAACCATAGTCGATGTTC
Organism: Troglohyphantes excavatus; assembly: GCA_963932185.1. Lineage (NCBI taxonomy): Eukaryota > Metazoa > Arthropoda > Arachnida > Araneae > Linyphiidae > Troglohyphantes > Troglohyphantes excavatus. The sequence continues at coordinate 62,736,068 of OZ010669.1, read as the reverse complement.
GGATTGAATGTACAGAAATATTGGTTTGTTTCTGTTGGTTTGTTAAATTAACATCGCAGTATGGCTTCTCGGTGATCTATTAGCGACGGTTCGGAGTAGAACTCAAAGGAAAGACCCGAGAAACCTGCCTCGCATTTCTAAACCATAGTCGATGTTCGGATTGAATGTACAGAAATATTGGTTTGTTTCTGTTGGTTTGTTAAATTAACATCGCAGTATGGCTTCTCGGTGATCTATTAGCGACGGTTCGGAGTAGAACTCAAAGGAAAGACCCGAGAAACCTGCCTCGCATTTCTAAACCATAGTCGATGTTCGGATTGAATGTACAGAAATATTGGTTTGTTTCTGTTGGTTTGTTAAATTAACATCGCAGTATGGCTTCTCGGTGATCTATTAGCGACGGTTCGGAGTAGAACTCAAAGGAAAGACCCGAGAAACCTGCCTCGCATTTCTAAACCATAGTCGATGTTCGGATTGAATGTACAGAAATATTGGTTTGTTTCTGTTGGTTTGTTAAATTAACATCGCAGTATGGCTTCTCGGTGATCTATTAGCGACGGTTCGGAGTAGAACTCAAAGGAAAGACCCGAGAAACCTGCCTCGCATTTCTAAACCATAGTCGATGTTCGGATTGAATGTACAGAAATATTGGTTTGTTTCTGTTGGTTTGTTAAATTAACATCGCAGTATGGCTTCTCGGTGATCTATTAGCGACGGTTCGGAGTAGAACTCAAAGGAAAGACCCGAGAAACCTGCCTCGCATTTCTAAACCATAGTCGATGTTCGGATTGAATGTACAGAAATATTGGTTTGTTTCTGTTGGTTTGTTAAATTAACATCGCAGTATGGCTTCTCGGTGATCTATTAGCGACGGTTCGGAGTAGAACTCAAAGGAAAGACCCGAGAAACCTGCCTCGCATTTCTAAACCATAGTCGATGTTCGGATTGAATGTACAGAAATATTGGTTTGTTTCTGTTGGTTTGTTAAATTAACATCGCAGTATGGCTTCTCGGTGATCTATTAGCGACGGTTCGGAGTAGAACTCAAAGGAAAGACCCGAGAAACCTGCCTCGCATTTCTAAACCATAGTCGATGTTCGGATTGAATGTACAGAAATATTGGTTTGTTTCTGTTGGTTTGTTAAATTAACATCGCAGTATGGCTTCTCGGTGATCTATTAGCGACGGTTCGGAGTAGAACTCAAAGGAAAGACCCGAGAAACCTGCCTCGCATTTCTAAACCATAGTCGATGTTCGGATTGAATGTACAGAAATATTGGTTTGTTTCTGTTGGTTTGTTAAATTAACATCGCAGTATGGCTTCTCGGTGATCTATTAGCGACGGTTCGGAGTAGAACTCAAAGGAAAGACCCGAGAAACCTGCCTCGCATTTCTAAACCATAGTCGATGTTCGGATTGAATGTACAGAAATATTGGTTTGTTTCTGTTGGTTTGTTAAATTAACATCGCAGTATGGCTTCTCGGTGATCTATTAGCGACGGTTCGGAGTAGAACTCAAAGGAAAGACCCGAGAAACCTGCCTCGCATTTCTAAACCATAGTCGATGTTCGGATTGAATGTACAGAAATATTGGTTTGTTTCTGTTGGTTTGTTAAATTAACATCGCAGTATGGCTTCTCGGTGATCTATTAGCGACGGTTCGGAGTAGAACTCAAAGGAAAGACCCGAGAAACCTGCCTCGCATTTCTAAACCATAGTCGATGTTCGGATTGAATGTACAGAAATATTGGTTTGTTTCTGTTGGTTTGTTAAATTAACATCGCAGTATGGCTTCTCGGTGATCTATTAGCGACGGTTCGGAGTAGAACTCAAAGGAAAGACCCGAGAAACCTGCCTCGCATTTCTAAACCATAGTCGATGTTCGGATTGAATGTACAGAAATATTGGTTTGTTTCTGTTGGTTTGTTAAATTAACATCGCAGTATGGCTTCTCGGTGATCTATTAGCGACGGTTCGGAGTAGAACTCAAAGGAAAGACCCGAGAAACCTGCCTCGCATTTCTAAACTATAGTCAGATGACGAGGACAACACCTGAGATTGCACCCCACGCAACGTCAATAGGCGTCATGACAGTGAACAACGATCAGATTTTACGTGAGATAGTCCCATATACGCGGCGGATGGAGTTGAGGATATTTCTAGACGACATTTTGTAGGAACCAATCTGGCAGCCCTCCAATCACGAGCCCGCTTCAAGTTGTCAATTCCACGTAGGTATTCGAAGACGCAATCCTCCTATTACGAGCCTTATATTATCCCGCCTTGCATTCGGCGCCTTAACTTAATTTCATAATTGGAATTCTCAATTCAAAATGCTTAAGTTTTCAAGGATTTTCAAGGATACCCCGCCTTGATAACACTGCAAATTGACATTGTCACACACTTTGACACGCCGGAGTGCAGTGTCAATACGAGAGGAGCTCGAGTGTCCTCACAAACACGTTATCTAGAGTTGCACCCTGTTTTGAGAACTTATCCGACTTAACAATGTTTGTTCTACCACACGTCCTGCGCACACAGATCCTCTTCCGCCGGATAAGGATATCGGAAACCAGCTCTAAAAGAGACGATCTATTTAAAGAAAGTAAAAGTAACACAAATGCAACAAGGAGTTTATATCTAAAAATTCAGAAAAACAAAATTTTAGTGTCACATACGTACTTTATAAATTTGACTTTAATTTTAAAATATTTTAAATTATCACATTATTCGTTACTACTAATAAAGCTTCAAAAGAATAGTCACTCAGAAGCTGGTTTGGTTTGGTTTTGTTAATTAACGTCGCACTAGAGCTGCACAGTGGGCTACTGGCGACGGTTCGGGGTCAATCTCGAAGTAAAGACACGGGAACACATACACATTCACACACACATTCATAATTGCACCTCGTTATTTTAGAACCATGGTCAGATGACGAAGAAACACCTGAACTGGCTCCCAACGCCTTCAATATACGTCGGGACTTTGGACCCCGATCAGATGTATCGTGCACCAGTCCCGTATACACGCCAGTATAATTTGTTGGATATTCTGGACGACTTTCCAGTATTTTTGTAGCGAAGCTGGCAACCCTCCGATCGCAAGATCACTACTTTTTTACTTTTCTATGTCAAGTCTATTTCACGGATTCGAACCACCAATCCTCTGATTAGTAGCTGAACGCCTTACCAACTGAGCAACTGGGGATCCTTCACTCAGAAGCAAAATTAGCTATATCTAAGCTAATGAAAGTTTGGTTTGGTTAATAAACGTCGCACTAGAGCAACACATTGGGCTATTGGCGACGGTTCGGAGCCTATCTCGAAGAACGATGTCTCGTATTCTTGAACCGTGATCAGATGACGAGGACAACACCTGAGCTGGCACCCAACGCCTTCAATAGACGTCGGGACTTTGGATCCCGATCAGATTTATCATGCACCAGTCCCGTATACACGTTGATAATTTTTGTGAATTTTCTAAACGACTTTTCTAGTATTTTATAGCGAAGCTGGCAACCCTCCGATCACAAGATCACTACTTTTTTAATTTTTACTTGTCAAGTCTGTCGCACAGGATCGAACCAGGAATCCTGTGATATTTTTTTTACTGTTTCAGTTGTTATGTTGGTCATGGTATTGTTATCCTGAGTTGGAATTAATTTTTGATATCTCATTTAAAGTTATTTTAGGAAATATAAGTTATAATATGATGTCTGAATAATCGATACGTTAAAATTCAACCTATTATATATATATATTCAGATTATAATTGTTATGTAACTTTATGTACTATATATAATTATATAGCTATTATATAACTATTACTATTATATACTATTATATATCTATTATATAACTATTATATATCTATTATATAACTATTATACACTATTATATAACTATTATATAATATTATATAACTATTATATACTATTATATAACTATTATATACTATTATATAACTATTATACACTATTATATAACTATTATATAATATTATATAACTATTATACACTATTATATAACTATTATACACTATCATATAACTATTATATACTATTATATAACTATTATATAACTATTATATACTATTATGTAACTATTATATAAATATATTCCGAGTTGTATTCGTTACTAGTTAATAGTATTTTTCACAAATTAACTAAATAATTTTACGAATTTAAATTTGTAAAGCTGCATTCCTTTAATACTTATTTTTAAATCTATGCTTATAAAAATTCTGTGATTTTTCGTACAACTTTTTGAATATTAAACAAAAATATTTACAACAGGTATTTCGGTTAAAAAAAATAATTACAAAATACTTGCAACAATTAAAAGCAAATACATTTTAAATAAATACGTAGTATATAAGTAACTGCCTACACATTTCAAACCGAATTTTCTAAAATACAAAACTAACATTTTTGAAGAAAAAAAATATTCTTAAATTAATTAAAACTAATTTAAATTAACTCTGCATTCTACTACATTCCCTTAGCCATCAAACTAACTAACCTTAAATTAAATCCATAAAAAATACAAATCACCACCACATAAAACCCCTTAAACTTATCTCATATCCCAAAATCCGCATCTATAAAAGAGATCTTTAACACAGCAACACGCCTCTACATCCCCACAATCTCATCTCAGAGAGCAAACACGCAGCAAGAGAACTACCGGGCATTCATATCAATTAACACTACAACGGTGCCAGAGCAACGTGCGGAGAGTCGGTCTGGCCGCTCCCGCAGCAAATGGCCCATATCTTCCGCAGAGAGAGGCGGCCAGTTGCCGGTGAGTTATTGAAGACCCACTCCGAGGATTCGGGTTTCGAGAAGACTTGCTGGTTGCGAGGTGCTAAGTCTTTTGCTTTTATGGTTATGTACTTTCTGTAGGGGGGGGAGGGGGTGTCACGTAAAGGTGTGAGTAGTTTGAGGGGAGTGTGAATATGGGGGGTGAGTGAGTGGAAGTTGTTGTGGAGAAGTAATTTGGTTTTAATGTACGAGATTAAAAATAGGTATTCAAAAGAAAGTCAAATGTGCCCATTTTTGAATAGATTCGATGCTTATCATGGCTCCGAATACATAAGTTTCAATTTTGAAAAAGACATGTACTGAAAAATGAGAACAATGAATAAAAGGGCAGTTACATCGGCTGCCTTCATAAACCACTGTCAATAAATATCGATAATTACAACTTACAAGACTTATCGGGAATCGAACCTATATCCTGTGGTACCCCAGAGCAGTGCCTTATCCGTTGTACTTAAAAAAGAGTTCAATGCGTAAAAAAGTAATAAAAAGAGCAGATGCTAGCATATATAAGCTGCCTTCATAAATCGTTTTCAATAAATATCGACAATTACAACCAAGACTTGCCCGGAATCGAACCCAGATCCTCATGCACCGCTGTTCAGAGCCTTATCCGTTAAGCCACCAGGGCAACGTGAAGAAGTTACAAACAGAAGTAATGTTAAAAAGGTGTACCAAAAGAATCGGAAGTAAGAAAATTTAATTGTAATAACTCTTTTTCCATTTAAGCAATTAACATAATATAATGTGGAAAACCATCTTCTGAAGAACTACTTTAAGTTTCTCAGGTCGCTTTGTTAAGATGGCTTGAACAGAAGCTGAGGTTAGCAATATTAAATCCCAATGCTCATTTTCACGAAAGTATGATTATTTAAATTCGAGTACGTCATCGCTCATTTAGGATGTAATAGTACTAAAAAAAACGAGTACGTGCATGTACTCATTTTTAAACACCTTTTTTTACAGTGTATAACAAAATATAACTTAAGTCTTGTGGAAATGGTCATTATTCGATATATTTTTATTGGATTTGAAATTGATTTTCTGATAGCGATATTTATGTTACTCTGATTTTTTTTTCAGAATCGTGGTTTAAAATTGGAGTAAATGCATTTGAAAAAATGACATTTTTAATTTAGAATTTACGAAAAAGTTACTATCCCGTTTAACTTCCCAGCGGTAAATTCATCTTCACACGTAGGATAGATTTCACAAGTGTCTTTCTAGCAACTCAGTTCTGTAAAATGCTTTGTGGCTGTTTGAATGCACGAAATTTACAGTTATCTAAACGTTAAAAACACCAACTTAGCACTTAAACGTTTAGAGGAAGAGTTCTGATTTTTTTTCCAAATTCTCCTATTGTCACTAATTCAGGAACAAATTTTAAACGATTTAATTTAAGATTTTATAAATATCAACATTAAAAAATTTTTATGGTGGGCAACGGCATACAACTTATTGCTACCAACCACCAAAGTGAATCTGTTATAAATCGTTTTTTCCAGGTCTCAGAACTAAACAATAACCTTCCAAATCCATTTTACACAGTTTTCAATAAACTTCTGATTTCATTTGTTTGAATTAAGAATTAATGTTTCTTTAATCACTAACGAATAATTGCAATGGAGTACAGCATTAAATTATCAGTATAAAGCCTTCATCAAAATTATGAAATTGAATTTTTTAAGCGGAAAAAATGTAGTGATATTTTTTTGATCGTACATATATTAAGTTAAAGGATTTTGTGTTTCAATATCTTCCAATAAACTTGTCATACACTTTAAAAAATACCGGCAGAAATATTCGATTTTGAAGAATTGAAATTATTGAAAGGAACATGAGAATATATTTTTTAAGGTGTAATTCAGAAAATTTAAAAACTTTAAAAGAAAAACTGCACAGACTTTTTTATTTCAATGTATTTAAATCCTTAATATATATATATATATATATATATATATATCGTTCGTTTGGACTGGACACCCGACAAAGTGTATTGATTATGGTTTTGTTAAAAAATAATATTCTCATTTATTTTAATTTGATATAGGGTAAATCCAATAATGTACCGACACCAATTAAATATCTAAGAGAAGTTACACAAATCCTACAATCAAAGAATCAGACAACCTACAAAACTACAACTACACTCCCATGTAGACATCAATAAAATCCCATTGACTGAACACGAAAGACATCACCCCAAATGCAAAATTCCGCATTGACAATCCTGCCCCCGTAACAGGACACATTGGCCGGACACAACAACAACTCTTAGAGCAACTCTGCAGCCATTCAGAGTAACGCAATTAAGCGTTATGTCAACGAAGGAGCCAACCTGGAAGCGAGGGAACCTTCCAGAAGCATGTCATAAGCAATCTCCTCAAAACTTCCAATTCCCGTGCTTCGCAATCACACTAAGTGACCGTTTCTGGAGATTTTAGAGATTGCGTATGGCCTCTGCCTTTTAAAGTTTAGAGGAAGATATGTTAGGGGGCAGTTTGGGGTAAAAGGATGGAGCTCAAATATCGCAGCTGGGGTAAAGGGGTTGTTTGCTGGAAGATTAGAAGGGGGGATGTTATGTTTGAGAATGGTTGGGACATGGACGCTTGTAAGTGCTGTGTATAGTGGTTAGTGGTTCTTAAAGTTTTTAGTTTCGAGGCTACGTTTTATGTCATATAGATTCCTTGCTGCATGCACTGTAAAAAAATGACTTAAAAATTAAAACCTAAACTTACTCGTTTTTCTTTGAGTACAATTGCATCGTAAATGAGCGATGACGTACTCAAATTTAAGTAACCGTATTTCTTCAAATATGAACAGTGTGATTAAATATTGTAATATCAAATGCTGTTCAAGCCGCCTTAACAAAGCGACCCGTCAAATTTAAAATAGTTGCTCATTTGATTTATATGATGGTTTTTCACATGATTTGATGTCGATTGCAGGGGGGGGGGGTCCAGAATCCGGAAAAATTGCTAAATTTGTTTTTCTTTATAAAACGATGATATACATACTTAAGAAGGTGTGTACAAAATTTCAAAAGAATAAAAAAACAGTACCTATGTTTTTTGAGATGTTTATGTACCATTTATCATCTTTCTACACACTTTTCGTCTGCAACAATCGTCATTTACTCAAAATATTTTTTTTACATTTTGGTCACGTTTAAAATGTTAAGGCTTTGTAACTATTTAACTTAAAACTAAACTTTTAAGCGTTTTTGAAGCTATAATATTTGTTTTATAAACGTATGATTAGCTTTTTTAAATTAATTTATAATTTATATTTTTACGAAGTATTAAACATAAAAATTTGAATATTTTTTAGGTTTTGAAATTAAAATAAGTTTTTGAAAACTATTAAAACCTAAATCAGTAAAAGTCTATTCATACGTCTGTAGTACATACTTTGGCGTTATTTAATCAATTAAAAAAATTTAAAAACATTAAAAAATGGAAGGAGGAGTAGTGTTTTTTATAAAAGTCTCTTTAAACTTAAAAAACGCAAAAATAACAAAAATATATTTTTGTTTTTTATTATTGTTCAGAACAAGATGTTCTAATAATATAAAAAAAATGGTATTTCTGAATTCATTAGTAAACAAATTAGGATTTGGGACTCGGGTCTCTTTAAACTTTTTTAGCATCGAGGCTACGTTTTATGTCATATAGATTCCTTACTGCATACACTGAAAACAATTTAATTAAAAATGAATACATGAACTCCTCTTATTTTTTTGAGTACAATTGCATCGTAAATGAGCGATGACGTACTCAAATTTAAGTAACCGTATTTCTTCAAATAAGAAAAGCGTGATTAAATATTGTAATCTCAGCTCCTGTTCAAACCATCTTAATAAAGCGATCCGACAAACTTAAAATATTTGTTCATAACATGCTTTTCCACATCATTTGATGTCGATTGCTTAAATGGAAACTGAGTAATTACAACTCAATTATCTTACTTCCCATTCTTTTGCAAATCTTTTTAACATTTCTTCTGTTTAAAACTTCTCCACGTCGCCCTGGTAGCTTAACAGATAAGACTCTAGACAGCGGTGACTGCGGATCTGGGTTCGATTCCCGGTGAGTCTTGGTTGTAATTGTCGATATTTAGTGAAAGGGATTTCCGAAGGCAAGCTATGTAGGCTAGCATTAACTCCTTGTATTCATTTTTACCCATTCTTTATTAATGGATTAATAAACTTCGAAAATTCGCCATCAGCGCTGGACGACAAGTATAGTTACCTATAAATTAATAAATAAAAGTATTTCCCAATAAACTATCCAAATAAATCGGTTTTTACTATACTCCACAACGAAAAAATATTTACGGGATTTATATTCCGAAAAATAAAATACCGCATTGCAAATAAAAATTTAAGAATAAAAAACACAAAAATAGAGATAAAAGAAAAAAAACACAGAGATTCTTTAGTGTAAACAACATCGCGCTTTTGCAGTACCATCAATAAGCGAAGCAACACAAAAACCACCGCCAAAACCCAAAAAGAATCAGAACCAACACACAAAACAACAACAAAAAAACGCCAAAGAAAACGCGTGGTAAATATAAAGATCTTTGGCGAGAAATCCAAGGAGATAAATGATCTACTCTATCAAACGAGAGCAAAGGGGCCAACGACAACGTCTATATTTGTCCATCAAAGCAAGAAAATAAAAACAGATAAAAACTCCCAGGTATATCAGAGACAAGCAAAATAAATGGACATCCAAATGCGCAAATCGATGGAACACATAAGAAAGTAAGAAATTTCTTCCTCCCCCTTCCCCGATGTCTTCCTGATGTTTTCGGGATCAAACCAGATGTTCTTCTCGGCGAAAACTTTAAAGACATTTCTTTGGCGAAAGTTGAGGCTGCCAATATGAATATGTATGTGCGGGATCGGCAGGGCTTATGACGGAACGTTATGTGGCAAATGGAAGCGCGTGGGAAGGGGTAGATAAGGAAGAAATGAGAGTGCGTGGAACTTTTGCTGTCGGCGAATTGGGATGTAATGGTCCTAGTGAGATATCTTGGTTCTGGTGACATACCATGAGGGGGAGAAAAGTTGTCCTGAAGTTTTTGTGTAATAATACATGACGCCTTATAGTTTGGGGTGCATAGTACTTTGCAGAAAAACTTTCCTTTTCGAACTAAGTGCATATATCATATAGACGACATTTATCGAACTTTATTTCTGGGAACCATTTGGATTATACTCAGCTGATATCTTCCAATATAGAAGTTCTTAAATTCCTTTGGTTAGGGTATTTTGAGTGTGAAACTTAAGGAAATTGGTAGCATAAATTTTTTTTTGATAGAACAGTCAGTTGATCATTGCTGAGGATTTGACAATCCTACAGAGAATAAGAACAGACTAACTAGTCAATCGAAAATATATTGAGTGACATTAGGCGATTTAGGACACTCATTCTCAAAAAGATTGACGAAGTCAATTTTTAAATTAAAAATGTTTTCTTGCTACGGGGGGAAAAGTTGTCTGAAGTTTTTGTGTAATAATACGTCGCCTTATTGTTTGGGGTGCATAGTACTTTGCAGAAAAACTTGCTTTTTCGAACTAAATGCATATGTTATATAAACGACATTTATTCAACTTTATATCTGGGAACCATTAGGATTTTACTCAGATGATATTTTCCAGTATGCTCTTAATTTTGTGGGTTAGGGTATTTTGGGTGTGTAAAATTTATGGTAGCATAAAAATGGTTTTGATAAAAAAATCAATTTATCATTGACTGACATTAGACCACTAATTCTCAAAAAAGTTTGGCAAAGTCTATTTTTATAGAATGTAAAGTTGATTTCCTTGTATGGGAGTTAAAATATTTTCCCGCTATATGTTTTTTAATATAATTTATTTTTTTAACAATAGCTTTTAAATTTCAACCAAACCAATATATATGAAAAATTGTGTATTACCTAACATTTATGTTTGCTTTAATCATTTACATGTTTAACAAATTCTATGCATTAGATTTAGCGTGCCTTATATCTGTCAACTTAGAAATTTTAAAAATAAAACTTGACTTTACAAAAATTATTTCCTCTATAAAAAATATTCTATTAATACAACTCTGGTGATTTTCCCAACTTACTCACAATCCTTAAAAGGTTAAAAGATATAACAATGAGTTATATACTTCCAAAAAGAGAACGTTGTTAAATTTGTCAGTAATATCAAATTGCCATTCCAATATAAATGGAATAATTCCATTCACATTCATAATGTAAGAGAAATGTCCCTTAACAATAACATCAATTTTGACAATTCGAAACTGGCATCATGCTACAATGGTTCTCTTTAAGTTGATTGGTTGAATTGATATCACACTAAATCTATACAATGAGCAAGTATATAGAATGGTCACAAATTGTTGGGCAATGATCATTGTTTGGATGTATCACCATTTAGCTGTATTGGCATAATAAAACATAATTTTCGCCCAACTACTTCGCTTATGTTTTAAAGTCAATCTTTAGAAGCAACAGACGAAGTTGTTCAGGAATAGAAAACTGCCAGAGATCACTGACGATCAAGCGGTTTCTGCAAATGTAACGTTCTTTTTACTACTGGGACGTATTAAATATTCTTTCCTAGGCATGCTATTTTTTTAATTAATTATATATATATATATATATACATACAACATTTGGTGGTTAGTTTCACCATTTCACGGTGCTACCATGGATGGTTTAGTGGTGAAACGTTGCACCAAAACTCATAACGTTGCATACTCACTCACGTCATAACGTTGCATACTCACTAAAACTCACGGTTCGAGGTTTCTTAGTATTGTAGTATTTTTGTAACAAAGTTGGCTCCGATCGAAAATGACAACTTGTCATTGATCGGGTTCGAACTAAGAATTCTCTGATTCATAGCTGAACGTCTTTATCCACTGGGCCACGGAGACCGATATTCGCCGTTGTCTTTCTTGCAGGTACTTGTTGATGTAGCGACAGCGAAAATTTCGGATGCAGTTAAAAAGGTATATCACACTGAACCACGGTCTGTTGACAAGAACAACACCTGAAATGGCATCCTAGTCTTTAAACGTTCACCCCACGACCAGGATGGGGACATTCGGGCCATTTCACACGCATCACCCCCTTCTAAGCAGTGAATATCCGGTTGGAGAACAAGGACAGAACTCGCAATCTCCCTTTTTCAATTGAGTTGCTAGAATAGATGCGCAACTCAATGGATAAATTGTTTCGCGTAAAAAGTGTAGCGCAGTTTGACACATCAGAGATACCGCATTTTCTTCTGGGAAAGACTTCAAGTAGCTGCTGCTTGTACAAACGCTCTAATCTCTGGAAAGCAAACATTTGGCTTTGAGATAAAACGTTAAAAGAATTCCATTCATATGAACGGAAGTGTCTTGCTTTATCGTAAAAACATGCCATATTGTTAAGAAAAACTTTTCTCAGGTACATGTTGACTAAGATATTTAAATTCAGTGCAATAAGTGCAGTGTTAATTGTATTTGTTTTACGCATTTTCGCTATATTTTTGAAAAATAAAATAATCATAAAATAAGAAAATCATTTTTTATAACTATATATATTATTTATATATATCAACTATATATTATTGATATATATCAACTATATATTATTGATATATATCAACTATATATTATTGATATATATCAACTATATATTATTGATATATATCAAATATATATTATTGATAGTTAATTACTCTATGGGAGTTCGTGAGAAATACTTTAGGAAAGCAAAGGAATTATGTAAAAAAAAATAGCTTCATCGAAATAAAAGAAAAACAAATTAATATTTTAAAAATGGTTATCAAAATTAATATTTTAAAAATGATTATCAAAATTAATATTTTAAAAATGGTTATCAAAATTAATATTTTAAAAATGATTATCAAAATTAATATTTTAAAACAACATTTTGAAAATGATTGTAAAAAATTAATATTTTAAAAATGATTATCAAAATTAATATTTTAAAAATATTTATCAAAATTTAATATTTTAAAAATGATGATCAAAATTTAATATTTTAAAAATGATGATCAAAATTTAATATATTAAAAATGATTATCAAAATTTAATATTTTAAAAATGATTATCAAAATTAATATTTTTAAAAATGATTATCAAAATTAATATTTAAAAAATGCTTAGTTTTTTTAATAATTATTTTTTTATAATTTTCTTAGTATACGCTTGTTTTGTATCCCTAACAGGGAATGATCATATATATTATTTCAGTAGAAAAAATCCCTTTTGCTGGTCTCACATACGACGGATCTTAACATATGAGGGGTAAAAAAAATGGAATTTCCGGAGCTGTGACTAATCGTACTTTTGTTTAATGAATATTAATTTTTTTTAAAAAAATCTTATAAAATAAGTTAGTTCCAAGCATATTTTAAACGAACCGTTGGTAGTGCTGCCAGCTATGAGTAGAACCCCGTTAAGGGAGAAATCCTAATTTTTTTATTAATAAATTCATAAGTACCACTTTTTTTGGCACGAATATAATATCTTTTTCTGAACAGTAATCAAAAACAAAAATATTTTTGTAATTTATTTTTAGTTATTTTTTGCGTTTTTTAAGCCATTTTTAAGCCAATAGGCAATTTTAAAAAACACTTCTTCAATTTTAATGTTTTAAAAATATTAAATTGTTTAAATAAAGTCAAAGTATGTAGACAAATAAATAGACTTTAGCAAATTTGGATTTTAATTGTTTTCAAAAAAATTGTTTTTATTTCACAACCTAAACAAAATTCACATTTTTATGTTCATCAATTCGTAAAAAAATTATTTATAACTTAATTTAAAAAAGCTATTCAGTTGTCTAATATACAAATATTAAAGCTTTAAAAAGCATTAACCGTTTAATTGTAAGTTAATTTTTTAAAAAAGCCTAAACATTTTAAACGTGGCCAAAATTTAAAAATAAAATTTCAGCATATAACGAATATTGCAGACGAAAAGTATGTAGAAAGGTGATAAATGGCATATAAACATCTAAAACAACATGTGTTCTGTTTCTTCTACTGTTTTGAAATTTTGTACACATCTTCTTAAGAATGTATAGCATGGTTTTATACAAAATAGTCAAGAGTTTTTTAATTGTTTTTCAATGCATTGTGGTTTAAATAATTATTAGGTTCCCGCTTGTAGTCTTTTATTTTTAATTTCTGAAAATTCCTAAATTGTTTTCAAAAGAATTGCTTTCAATTAAGCTACACTGTAAATCATTCGATTTGACGGTTAATTTTTATAAATTTAAAAATGAAGTTCATTTCTAGAAAAACTGATAACTACAAGGCATGATTTTATGACTTTGAGACAATAATTTATTGCCGAAAACCTTTCATTCTAAAAATAGAGATGTGATTCATAATTCCGTGGTATAATTCTAGATTCATAATTCCGTGGTATAATTCTAGATTCATAATCCCGTGGTATAATTCTAGATACATAGTTCCTTGGCATAATTCTAGAATCATAATTCCGTGGAATAGTTGTAGATTCATAATTCCGTGGTATAATTCTAGATTCATAATCCCGTGGTATAATTCTAGATACATAATTCCTTGGCATAATTCTAGAATCATAATTCCGTGGAATAGTTGTAGATTCATAATTCCGTGGTATAATTCTAGATTCATAATTCCTTGGAATAATTCTAGAATCATAATTCCGTGGAATAGTTGTAGATTCATAATTCTGTGGTATAATTCTAGATTCATAATTCCTTGGAATAATTCTAGAATCATAATTCCGTTGAATAGTTGTAGATTTATAATTCCGTGGTATAATTCTAGATTCATAATCCCGTGGTATAATTCTAGATTCATAATTTCTTGGAATAATTCTAGAATCATAATTCCGTGGAATAGTTGTAGATTCATAATTCCGTGGTATAATTCTACATTCATAATTCTGTGGTATAATTCTAGATTCATAATTCCTTGGAATAATTCTAGAATCATTATTCCGTGGAATAGTTGTAAATTTATAATTCTGTGGTATAATTCTAGATTCATAATTCCGTGGTATAATTCTAGATACATAATTCCGTATTATAATTTTAATTTCATAATTCCGCGGTATAATTATACATTTATAATTCCGTGGTATAATTCTAGATTCATAATTCCGTGGAATAATTCCAGATTTATAATTCCGTGGTATAATTCTAGATTAATAATTGCGTGGTATAATTCTAGATTGATAATTGCGTGGTATAATTCTAGATTCATAGTTCTGTAGTATAATTCTAGATTCATAAATCCGTAGTATAATTCTACATTCATAATTCCGTGGTATAATTCTAGATTCATAATTCCGTGGTAAAATTCTGTATTCATAATTCCGGAGTATAATTCTTTCGTTCGAAATTGGTTTATTTTCTACAAATACTTATAGCATAAAAAATCTTAAAATACCAATAAATCACTATAAAAAAATTTAAAAATCAAGAAACCCTTATTCAACCTTTGAAAACATATTTCCAAATAATATTTCAAATTTACCATAATTATAAACTAAAACACATATTTCAGATAAAGTGATGTTTTTAGTGATGTCCGACCGGCTGCACATAATTTTCCTTCATGGATTCACCGGTTTTTTCAGTAATACATGCAAATTAAAAATTAATAAAAATACTCATATTTAAAATAATTTTCAAATATATGCCATTGAAGAACAATTTTAAAACTTGAATTTATTCAAGTAAACGTGATTTTTAAAATTACTTTCATGTGTTGCAAATATTATATAAACTGCCATGCTGAGAATACAATGTTTAAATGAAGTTGCAGTAAAAGAAAAGTTTTATAAGATTGATCACAGCAATGGCCATCTTGATATATGTTTTATATAGTTTGTGTGTGTTTATTTTCAGTCTATCAATATGTTTCGAATACATTGTAAATATTTGTAGTAATTTTAAAAATCACGTTTACTTGAATAAATTCAAGTTTTAAAATTGTTCTTCAATGGCATATATTTGAAAATTATTTTAAATATGAGTATTTTTATTAATTTTGAATTTGCACGAAACTTGGATTAATGTGGTCGTATACAGTTTTAAACATAAAGTCGGTAAAAAACTTTAGGGCATCAATTCACGATTCTGACGATTGTGAAAAGTTTACTTGATAAACTGGACTTCAATAAAGGTGAATTCATTTGTTTTAGATAATTCTAATTTAATTTATTAGTGTCATTCGTTATTATTTATTTTCCTACTTCTAGAACATGATTTTTCGTATTACATTCATACTTGAGAAAAGGTATGTTTCAGATGAATGAAGTTTTATTACTCAAATTGTAATTAAAATTGTTCTACGTGTATACGTTTTGTTTATGTTATTTTGAGTTTCGAATTTATATATGAAATATATTTCATGAGCTATAATACGGAAAAGTGGAACGAAACTTTTTGACAAGTTCAACTAACAACTTAATATCTTAGGAGTTCACTAAAATTGTACAAATAAAAAATAGGAGACCGGATAAAAGACCGGAAAACATTTGTTATTCTCGTCATCCGATCTTGGTTCAAAATTACAAATCCAATGTATTTTCTTCGGAATTGTTTCGAAAACCGTCACCATTCTAATAACATGGTTTGTATGAACCTAAGCATCATTAAGCCAATCTACGTTATAATATTACTATTAAACATGTGAATTTTGCAAAATAAAATGTGTAAATAACATGAAACAACACAAAAACGGGGGGGGGGGGGGGGGCGACATTCGGAACTTGATGCAAGAGCAAGTCTAAACAGTTTTAATATAAAATAACTTAAGAGCACTTGGATAAATATATTTCATACGCTGAAAGACTGCCTTGTGATCAAAATCGAATATCCAGATTAAGACAATATATAACTAGAAAAGATTCCATGCAACTCAAAATGCATCAGATATTCTACAAGGATCCGAACCCAGAATCTTATGAGTTAGAGGTTGGAGTTTTGAGAATGAATAAATACTTGTTCGATTGAATTAACGTTTCACTGTCCAATGAATTAACTTGAACTGTACACCGTTGGTGATGGTTTAAAATCAAATCAGAAATAAATAATAGGAAACGATTTTTTTGTAATTGTACATCTTTCCTTGTCAAGAAGCTGGTCCCGCACCATAGAAACTTCCACACCACAACCAGTATGGAGACTTGGAGCCATCATAAGTATAACAACGTGCCTAGCATGTTAAAAATGCATTCTCGTATGTGACAAAACTGTTGTCATTTTTGCGGAAACAGATTCGTCAAACTTAGAAAACTCATTTTGTCGTATTTTTTACGAGATTTATTTCGTCAAAATAATTACGATATTTAATAATATAGTCATTCAATATCGACGAGACGACTCTACCCGCGAAAACCTCGTTCCAGAGCCCAACGCTCTATTCACTTGGCCAAGACGGCTCGTTTCGATTCTGACAATATAAGTATAAGAACCAGTTATGAGCTGTTGACATAGAAAAGGACCGACAATTAATCTAAGTGAATGACTTTCGTTCAAATTTTCAGGATTCTTATTTCGTCAAAATCACGTGATTGGATAACCAGACGATTGTCACTTATAACAAAAGTAGCCTTGACGATCCCAGCATTTTCGGAAATGAGAGTTATTTCCGAAAATGTAGATATAACAGTTCTATTAAAATATTAAAATAATAATAAACATTATTTTAACGTTAATAATAATATTATTATTTTTATTAATAGTATTTTAACGTTGTATTTGTATTTTAATATTCTTAACGCAATGTTCTATAAGACGAGTTTTTATCTTATAACAGTTCTGTCTACATGGTGCGCCAAACCGGACTTGAAGCCAAGACCCTCCGATTCCTAAATGTTTCACATTACATGTGGAATTTTAACCAGCGATTAATTATATTTCAATAATATCATATTTAAAAATATTTTTAATTTTATTAATAGTATTTTAACGTTGTATTTGTATTTTAATATTCTTAACGCAATGTTCTATAAGACGAGTTTTTATCTTATAACAGTTCTGTCTACATGGTGCGCTAAACCGGACTTGAAGCCACGACCCTGCAATTCCTAAATGTTTCACATTACATGTGGAATTTTAACCAGCGATTAATTATATTTCAATAATATAATATTTAAAAATATTTTTAATTTTATTAATAGTATTTTATCGTTGTATTTGTATTTTAATATTCTTAACGCAATGTTCTATAAGACGAGTCTTTATCTTATAACAGTTTTGTCTACCCGGTGCGCTAAACCGGACATGAAGTCAAGACCCTCCGATTCCAAATGTGTGGCATTACATGTGGAATTTTAACCATCGATGAATAATATTTCAATAATATAATATTTAAAATATATATATATATCCGTTAACAATAGTGCTACAGACGAGGTTCGTTATTTAAAAAAGAATACGCAAAGTCATCCGTTACGTAAACTCACTTCTTAAATTTCGCAAATTTAAATTTCTAAAAATAAAAACTTAATTTAACAATCCCATTACAAAAACCATATATGCGAAAACATTTACCTGCGAAAATCACCTGGAACACGCCGGTCTCTCCGGAGATTGCTACCGGCAGGACAGTCGATGTTTCTCGGCTTCCCGATCAGCGTGATATCGGCGAGAGCTCTTCCAAGACTCGAGGAGACGCGAACCCTTCCGATCTGATCCACTGCCGCATGGCGACTGACACTCGCGGCCGGAGCGAAACAACTGCTGTGAAAAAGGGGGCGGAAGATTTTTCCATGGGGCGCATGCGCCCCTGCGTGGGGGGCGGGGGTCCCTGTTGTTGTTGTTAGTTCTGGAGGAGCCCGGACGTTTTGAGTTTTTTGTTGTTGTCTTTTTTTTCCCTAGTTTGACGGGACGTGTTGCGTAATGTGGGATTGCAGGTTCGGGATTTGCTGAAATGTTCGTGTTGTTATTTTTAGTGGTTAAGATGTAATGTTAGTAACGTATGGATTTAATGGAATGATGGTTGTCGAATATTTATTTTATAGATTTATTTTGGTGGCTTTTGAATATATATTTTTTTTTCTGGAATATTTTTTTTAAGAAGATATTTTACAAATTTATTGCAATTTAAAATTGGAGGCCTCCGTGGCCGTGCGGTTAAAGGACTCATCTGGTAATCAGAAGATTGCTAGTTCGTACACGTGCGATAGACTCGGCAAAGAAAAGTAAAAAAAGTAGTGATGTTGTCATCGGAGGGTTGCCAGCTTCGCTACAAAATACTAGAAAAGTCATCCAGAACAACCGCAAAAATTAACGGCGTATATACGGGACTGGTGCACGATAAATCTGATTGGGATACAAAGTCCCGACATCTATTAAAGGCGTTGGGTGTCAGTTCAGGTGTTTCCGCGTCATCTGACCATGGTTCTAAAATAACGAGGTGAATGTACGAATGTGTGTGTGAATGTGGTTTGGTTTGGTTTGTTTAATTAACGTCGCACTAGAGCTGCACAGTGGGCTATTGGTGACGGTTCGGGGCCTATCTCGAAGGAAAGACCCGGGAACGATGCCTCGTATTTTTGAACCATGGTCAGATGACGAGCACAACACCTGAGCTGGCACCCGACGCAACCTCAATAGGCATTAGGACATTGGACCCCGATCAGATTTATCGTGCACCAGTCCCGTATACACGCTAGTATAATTTGTTGGATGTTCTGGACCACTTTCTAGTATTTTTGTAACGAAGCTGGCAACCATCCGATCGCAAGATCACTACTTTTTTACTTTTTTTTATCAAGTCCATCGCACGGATTCGAACCACCAGTGTGTGAATGTGTATGTGTTCCCGGGTCTTTGCTTCGAGATGGACCCCGAACCTTCGCCAATAACCCACTGTGCAGCTCTAGTGCGACGTTAATTAACCAAACCAAACCAATGTAAAAATGTTTTTCTAAAAAAACTCTTCAAAATTACTAAAATATATTTTTTTTTAGGAAACCTGCTATATTTTTAGGTATTGTTTTTTTTAAATTAACCGGAATATATTTAAATAAATTTTCTACTTTGAACTAAGCTAAAATGGTGAACTGTTTTTGAAACCCATCTTAACTCTTTGCATTGGCGGAACATGCTCGTTATTTACGTTCTAGTTAAGGAACAGTTGCATCTTGCTCCAGTTTTTTTAACAATGTATATTTTAGTGAGCTTCTTTTACGTTTAAGGTGGAAATTTATTAGAAAAAAAAATTATACGTTGTGTGGACTTTTAATCTCAGTATATCAAACATATTTAGTAGCTTAAAACATTTGTTGGATATCTAAAAATAAAAGTCTTTGCGTGTAAATTCAATCTAAAAAAATTTTAGACCACAAACATACTTGGAGCTTCTAGACGACAAACATAATTTATATTGAAGTTTGTGAAGGAATAACTTTGTAAACTAAATAATAAGTTGTCCTCTTTCACTTCGAAGAACAAATTAACAATTCGCTATTTTATAGACTTAAAGGCGATACTTTGGCGATTTAAATTTACAAAGGGTCATAAAATATGTTAACCCTACACTGTTAAATATAGGTACTCAAAAATAAGTAAAATGCTTATCATAGCTCCGAATACATAGGTCTCATTTTTGATTTGGTTTGGTTAATTAACGTCGCACTAGAGCTGCACAGTGGGCTATTGGCGACGGCTCGGGGTCAATCTCGAAGGAAAGACCCGGGAACACATACACATTCATACATGCACCTCGTTATTTTAGAACCATGGTCAGATGACGAGGAAACACCTGAACTGGCACCCAACGCCTTCAATAGACGTCGGGACTTTGGACCCCGATCAGATGTATCGTGCACCAGTCCCGTATACACGCCAGTATAATTTATTGGATATTCTGGACGACTTTCTAGTATTTTTGTAGCGAAGCTGGCAACCCTCCGATCGCAAGATCACTACTTTTTTACTTTTCTATGTCAAGTCCATTTCCTGGATTCGAACCACCAATCCTCTGATTAGTAGCTGAACGCCTTACCAACTGAGCAACTGGGGCTCTTCTCATTTTTGAAAAAGACATGTACTCAAAAATGAGTACAATGAGTAAAAATGAATAAAAAGAGCTGCCTTCATAAATTACTTTCAATAAATATCCACAATTATAACCAAGACTTATCGGGATTCAAACCCACATCCAAACACATCGCAGCACAGTGCCTTATCCGTTGTACCAGCAGGGCGACGTGACGACATAAACAGAAGTAATGTTAAAAAGGTGTGCAAAAAGAATGAAAATAAGATAAATGAATTGTAATAACTCAGTTTCCATTTAACCAATCGGCATCAAATAACGTTTAAAAACCATCTTCTGAACAACTACTTTAAGTGTCTCAGATCGCTTTGTTAAGATGGCTTGAACAGAAGCTGAAATCAGCAGTATTAAATCGCACTGCTCAATTTTTAGAAACAGGTTGCTTAAACTTCAGTACGTCATCGTTCATGTGCGATGCAATTCTACTCAAAGAAAAACTTTTTTTTACAGTATAATGGGGAAGTTTCACGCCGAGAAGAAGAAGACCGCTGTTCTAACGGAACATGGAGAAAAATTCGCGACGCCGAAGAAGTTCCGTTAAGTTAGCATGGAGCTTTAGCTCCTGTACTATAATTTTAAGTTTTAGTCTTTAAATAATACCTCAATATAGGAATATTTACTACATACACTCAGGTAGATTGTACTCATCGTTTATGAAGTACTTTTGTGTTGAAATAAAAGTATTTTTCCGTATTTTTTTGCAATTCTAATAATTAACAAATATAATATAAGTATTTCTGTACTTAAATTTATTGATATATAGAATAAAAATATTACTTATTTGAAAAAAAAATATTATAAACAAACTTTCCCATAATTGCAAGCGTAGCGACTAAACAAACTAAAGCAAAGTCGTCTGCTGTAGGGAAGAAATCGAAACTACTAGTAAGTTACCATGTTGATACGTCACGTGAAACTCTCCCATTAAATAGTTTAGCTGAAAGCCCGATAGTTGCCAGTTCGCGGTTAGCCTAATAGGGTTAACTTCGATTATTCCTAATACATATTTTACCTAAATCGAACTCTCATCGTTCCTCCCTTATTATTTACATCTTCACCGGTGGTACTTTGATATTTTCTACTAATCCTCCTAACAATAGCCAAAGCTCACAAGCCCATCAATATAAAAGTCATAAGGACATAGAAATCACAGCCCATAAAAGGCGAGCTTGACGACGACGTTAATTGACGACACGCGCCCTCCATCATCAATACGCGGCCATCACCATCAACGTGCAGGCCTCAGCCCATAGGCGTAGGCCGAATCGTCACCTGCTAATTAATTGTTACAGAGGGTGTGTGCTCCTCCAAAATCCCAAGCAGTGGTCACGCCTAAGGCGTAACTTAAAACTCGGATGAGGGATAGATTGGAAATCCTTACTTAGTTTGGTGTGTGTGTGGGACATAATTGTAATTGGGGTGAGACCCAAGGGGGTCGTTTGCTCGTGAAGGGATGATGGGGTTATTGGGGGAAAAGGGGGGAGGAAAGGGGTTTTGATTGGAAGGGAATAGGGTCTATATCTTGGTGATTGCGATGTCGTGATATTTATTATTTATTGAATTGGCAATTAGAAAGTAGGTAATGGCAATTTTGTATGGGTGTAATAGACGTGTTGTGTTTCTGGGTAATGGTACTTATGTACGTACCACTGAATTGTTTGGTTAGGTTAAAGTCGCAGTAGAGATACATAATGGGCTAGTAAGGAAGTTCCAGGATCTAGCCTGGTCGGAGAAGTTTTTTTTAAACTCTTAATCGAACAGTTGGGAAGTCGTTCCTCGACTTCGGAAGAACAAGGCCGCGTAATCGGAGGGTTTCGTGTTCGAAATTCGTCGTCCTCTAAACATACGTCGTGTATTGGTAATGCATTGTTAATGATTTATACACAGGCCCGTCACACAGAGGGGGACACGAGACTCCCCCCAATAACCTGGAAATCCTAAGATTTGGGAATTTCAAGTTTTAAAAATCCCGGAGTTGGGAAAATTTATGCCTGAAGAAAATTAATATTATTAGCAAATGAATGCCAGGGAAGATTAGAAATTTCCCAACTAGTAAGATTACATTTAAATTAGACCTCATTGGAACATGCGTGCAACAAATCAATGCTTGTGGGAGAACTGTTTAATATTATCTAATATATAAAAAATTATGTAAAATGCGAATAAGTTGGAATTAGGAATTTCAAATAGTCAAGTTGGGAATTTCGAATCGTTAAGTTGGAAAATTTCTTGTTTCAACACCCCCCAAAATAAATTTTGTGTGACGGCACTGTTCACACGTACAGAGTCCAGGGAAAATTAGAGTTCAATCTTTATTAAAAAAATTATTTCAATGCTTTACATTAGCTATAGAGCTTTACATTCATTATATCAAATTGTGAAACGCAAAAACGATAATTGTCTATCAAAAATAAAAGTTAAAAATCAGTACACTGTGTATATCTAAGAGACATGAAACTGTGTTTTTATTGTTATTTGCTGCACAATCTCTCATTATTCTCTTGTATCTTTCATTTACAAAATAACTTTAAAAATATTTTGTATATAAGACTAATATAATTTATTAAAAATCACATAGTACCTATTAAATAAAATTATTTGCATTAAACTTCAAAACAAAAAATATATAATTTTCCATTATTTAGTTGGAACTTTAAAATTTTAAAAATATCACACGATCCATACCTTTACATTACACCCCTTTCCATTTATGTTCACCCCCCCATTGTGTAACCCACCTCCCCGCACCCCCCCCCATATTTCCCGTTATTTATGACTCATCGAGACATCGGGATTTAACACAGAGGTCACGTGTTCTCAAACTCGCCTTCGGGATTTGGCGAGAACATGCCTGGATCAGAATAACCGAACACGTTATTATGCGTGTTGGCGAATTAATTGTCATGTCCCTCACGTAGTAATTACGAACCAAAAGCAAACTCTGCGCCCTGCTTTATTTCATTTTGGCTCCAAATCCCTAACAGATTGTAATGCAATTCGCTTAGTATAAATAAGCACGGCGGTGTTTTCTTGTGTTTATGCAAATGGCGGCCGTTTTGGCTTCGATTTCCGTTGACGCAATTAGTCGCCAATGATGATCAATTTCGTAAGGGTGTTGTCACGCTAAGAGTCTTTTGGAATTTCTTGTTTTTGGCGTGTTATGGCGAATTATGTTTTCGTGGTAAATTACAAATGCAGGCGTTAACTCTGCGATCTTTTAGAAATCGGAGTTATTATTCGTTGTTGTTTCAAGATTAGCTTTTAGAATTGTTTAAGTTAATATTTGCTCTTAAGTAATTTATGGAAAACGCGTTGGGATTTGATTTTAAAGATATTACTTGAGAATTGTATTTCGAGTCAGTTCGTTATTCGAAAAATTTATTTTGCTTACATTAATACGTTAATTAAAGTTTGCATTTTCTGTTGTATTATATAAACATCAACCAATTAATTAAAACCCCAAATAGACGTAATATCACATACAGGGAACTCCACTAAATAAAATAACTTAAAAATAGATGTTCATTTTTTAAGAAACTTTCGTCATTTCGACGAAACAGACCCTGCTAAATGTTCTGAATAAATATTTCGTCAAATATGATAACCTTATTCGTCAAAAATAATGAACATTTGTTAAAATTTACCAACTTATGTTGTCATATTCAGGAAAAATTTAATCGGATCATATTTAAAGAAACCATTTCTAACAGTGCAGTCTTACCAACAATAATTTTAATTTTAACATTCATAAAAAATACTCAATTTTTCGATTTTATTTAATTTAAAGGTTTGAGGGCACAACTAACAAAACTATCTTTTTACAATAAATTAAAAATATAAAAATAAAGTAAAAGAGCACTACAGTAAAAAAATTTAAATAACCAAACAGAGAATAGATCTATGGATATTTTACACGAGGTAAATCGTAATTAGTGAGGTTTCAAAAGAGAAAAAAATTCTCGGAGCAGTGACGAATCATACGGTGATCTCATAAATATCAACGGTTTGTTAATTTTTTTAAAAAAAGAATTGGCGCCATTGCATAAAAAACCGTCTTAAAATATTATTTCCAAGATCTAGATCGAACTGCCTTTGTAGTGTTGTTGGTAACACGCGGGTCTACAGAACAATAGATCAGGGGTTAGAGTCCCGACGGAGGCCACTCAAATTTATCGTCTGCAACGCGGGGTCGAATAACTAGTTGATGATTAATAAGAATTTCCATTAATATAATTTTTTAAGTAATGCAACTGAACTTGTAATTAAATAAAATGCAACGACAAAAAGAAAATACAAAAGCATTCCGAATATTACCAACCATAAGATAATTCACAATAAATTTGAGAAGTATGGGACGCCCAAATCTAACAGTTGTATCAAGAAAATTCCTTGATTCCGCTGAGTATTGCGAATGAAATGTAATATCCTTTCATTACACTATGAAAAATATATTTTGGACGAATATTGTAAATGCCAAAAAAACAATTAAATTAATATTTTTTTAAAAATATTCTTAACACACTCTTGGTTGTAAGGATCTACACGGTAAAAAAAGAAGAGGTACTTAACAATGAGTACCTGAACCTACTCGTTTTTCTCTGAGTACAATTACACCTTAAATGAGCGATGACGTACTCAAATTTAAATAACCGTACTTTCACAAAAATGAGCTGTGTGGTTTAATATTACTAATCTCAGATTCTTTTCAAGTCATCTTAACAAAGCGACTTGATAAACTTAAAATAGTTGTTCAGAAGATGGTGTTCCTCTTTTTTTTTTATGTCGATAACTTAAATGAGAACTGAGTTATTACAACTCAATTATTTTACTTCCCATTCTTTCGGCACATCTTTTTAACGTTAATTATGTTTATAACTTCTTCGAGTCGTCTTGGTAGTTTAATGGGTAAGCTTCTGGACTGTGGTTGCTGAGGATCTGGGTTCGATTCGATTGTAATTATCGATCTATTGAAATTAATTTATGGAGACATCCTATAGGCTAGCATCTTACTCTTTTTGTTCATCGTTCTCATTTTTAAGTACACGTCTTTTTCAAAATTGAAACATGTATTCGGAGCCATGATAAGCATCGAATGTACTCAAAAATGAGTACACTTTACTTATTTTTGAGTACCTATTTTTAACAGTGTACAGTTCCTTGAGATTAGATTAAACATTGAAATAAATTATATACATCCGGCCAACTCCATGAGAAAATAGGATTTTTTTTGTCACCCGTTATTATATTTTTTTCAAGTTCTGTAACTAACCTCCAACGCGCATTATAAAACCGTAAAACGTCTTTTGAAGGAGGAATAACGCACAAGAAATCAATATTAAAACATTTACGGAAATAAGAGTTTAAATGACATTCTTTTTTGTGCGTCCTTTTTGTAATTCGTTTCTTCCATTGTGCGGCACCGTGACAGGAAATTAGCTGCTGCCAGTTTTGTAATGGAAATCGCGCCGTGTATTCTGATCAGGTGGCAATATTACAATATAATTGGTACGTGATATTTTTAGGAAGGGAGCTGGTAAGAACGTAAAAACGGATACATTTTATTTTGTTTCCTGTGTTATACTGATTTACACCTGACACTGTTACAAAACATCATTTTTTTAAAAAAAGGGAAATTCTTTGCAAGATATTTTTTACAAAACCTGGTATAGAGTATACGAAGTTTTTCTTCATCTGAGAAACAGCACTGTTAAAATGGGTTCTCATAAACTGATTTTTGAGTACATTCGATGCTTATCATGGCCCCGAATACATAACTGTCAATTTCTAAAAAGGTATGTACTCAAAAATGAGTACAATGAATAAAAAGAGTAGATGCTCACTTGTATAGACTGCCTTCATAAATCACAATCAATTAATGGTCGTAATTAACAATTACGAGCAAGGCATTTTGGGAATTGAACCCAGATCCTCAGGCACCGAAATACAGAGACTTATCCGTTAAACTACTAGGGCAATGTGAAGAAGTTATAAACAAATGAGATGTTAAAAAGGTGTGCCAAAAGAATGGGAAGGAAGATAATTCAGTTGTATAACTCAGTTTCATTTAAGCAATCGACATCAAATAATGTGGAAAACCATCTTCTAAATAATAAATTTAAATTTGTCAGGTCGCTTTGTTAAGATAGCTTAAACAGACGCTGAAATAAACAATATAAAATCACAATGCTCATTTTTGAGACTTAAATTTGAGTACGTCATCGCTGATTTACGATGCAATTGTACTAAAAAAAAAATGAGTATGTTCAGGAACTCATTTTTAAGTATCTTTTTTTACAGTTTAGGGAAAACCTGGAATTGTCAGGTTCACTGGAAATTACGTTTACTCCCCCGAAATTATGTAAACATTGAGTGGTTCAAGTCTAGGCCGTTACATGTGACAACCTGTACCGGTCCCCCCTACTTTGACTTGTTGCACCGCTAATTTCAAAATGAGAAAATTTGATTAATATTTTTGTCCTGCATTTTTATCAAAAATGCTTTGTATAGTAATTCTCCATAATAATAGAAATAATTATAAACCAACTCTAACAACAATTGTTTTTCTTAAAATATTGTTTCAAATTAAGTTATTTTTATGGATAAATACAGAAATTAATGGGAAATCTCTATAATACATTTTATTTTGTGTAAAAAAGATAGGTTCAAATAATAATAATTTTACAAAGAAACTCACTTTAACGATGGATTAAAATTGAAATAACATTTTAAAACAATACACACACATATAAATATATAAATTAAATAAATAAAAAAACTGGAATACAGGTAAATAAAATAACAAACATATTTTTTCATATTTTTGTAAAAATAATAACTTAAAAATACTTATCTTGCCAAGTACTTCAAATAAAGAAAAGATTGCATTTGAAATCAATCGCAATCATTGTTAATTAATCACTCAAAAATCTCAAAAAATATTATTGCAAACCTGTACATGTAATTAATTATTTTAAAGGGGCAGTCGTCAGGATTTTTAGGAGATCAGTCGCAAAAGTCAGACAAGTTAGGTTTAAAAGAGATTAGTTAGTTAGGCAAGTTAGGTTTCTTCCAGAGCGGAGAGAAGGAGAAGCTTGGTTACAACATCAACTTTGCATGAAGAATCAGAGTTTCTGATCTCGTAGGGACTTTTCATGTATAAAGACCGGGATTTTTAGGGATTCTCTTCAGATAGATTTAGTCAGGAACGTAAGTCATCGGTCAAAAATAGTTCGGTCTAGGGAATCTTTCTGTGGATACACTCGAAAATCCCCATAACTATTTTTATGATAAAATCACGCCAAATATTCGTGTGAACGCGTTTATTATAACTAAATCTAGACTGGAATTATAAACGTCAGCGAAAGGTATGGGAACTCTATTGCATTGAAGAAACAAACAGGAACCTGATAGAGAAGTTATGCGGGTAGGTAAAAAGAGTTTTACAGACACGAGAGAATATTATTACATCGTAATTAAGTTATAATAATTAAAAGGGTGGGAAATTTAAAAATATTCTAATTAGGGAATATATATATATATTATATACATAGAGTATACAATAACATATTTTTTTAATATATTGCCTTTTACATTAAATATCACATTAAGCGAAACCACACCGGCTCCTTAACAAAGTTCTAACTTAATTCCACTCAGGAAACGTTTCAATCAGTTAAAAAGTATCTCCTTTCTTCACAATCACTTAAAATCCCCCAACTAGGGTGGGTTTCGCGAGGCGTTGGCTTGTCGTTACCTTGTCTGATGGACTTCGGTCCGCTCACGCACGCGAACACGGCGATCACGTGACCGTGTCACGCGATATTCGCGAACGCCGGTTTCTTTACACCCACGTCTCGTATCGTCGGTTTCTTTTTTCCCGCCACAATCCATTTCTCACTGTAACCGTAATGGTTTCGTAATTTCAGGTACGTATGGGAGTGTCGTTTGTGTTATTACACTGTTGGGAAAGGGCATGACTTATTTATTGTGTTACACTATAGCTAGGGTTACCATTATTTTTTTAGGTGAAATCCAGACTCTTAAAGGTAGGGGTCAAAATATATTATAAAATTCTAATAGCTGCACTGTTAAAAATACGTATTAAAAAATAAGTAAAATGTACTCATTTCTAAGTACACTCGATGCTTATCATAGCTCCGAATACATAAGTTTCACTTTTGAAAAAGACATGTACTCAAAAATGAGTAAAAACGAATAAAAAGTGCAGTTGCTTGCCGACACAGGCTGCATTCATAAATCACCTTCAATAAATATGAACAATTACAACTAAGATTTACTGGGAATCGAACCCAGATCGTCCGGCACCGCAGTCCAGAGCATTATCGGTTAAACTGCCAAGGCAACTTGAAGAAGTTATAAGCAGAAGACATGTTAAAAAAAGGTATGCCAAAAGAATGGGAAGTAAGATAATTGAGTTGTAATAACTGAGTTTCCACTTAAGCAATCGACATAAAAAAATGTGGTAAACCATCTTCTGAACAACTATTTTAAGTTTGACCGGTCGCTTTGATAAGATTGCTTCAACAGAAGCTGATATTAGTACTATTAAATCACACTGCTCATTTTTGAGAAAGTGCTGTTACTTAATTTGAGTAAATCATCCCTCATTTACGATGCAATTGTTCAGTATATTGACGCTATGTCAACTTCAAAAACTTTACAAATCTACAGCAACCATATTCCAGGAACAATACATGGAGAAAGGGAATTTACATTTGTGTCTGTTTATAAGTTCATTACTAGAAAAGTCGTTATAATTAAAAACTTTAAATATTAAACAACTAGTAAATTACAGCAAATGACATATCCCACTAGCATTACAGATACCACATTTTTGGATATTAATATAATACCAAAGATGTCCCTTCCATTCTTGAAAACCAACTTTCCATTCTAACTAAATACTTGAAAACGAACAAAAAAAACCTCAAAATAGACAATAATCCGTCCCCCTCTCATACGTACCCAATTCGGATTCATGCAGTGTCCGCTTTCCCTAGTTATTATTACCATTATTATTCGAGACGAAGCAAACATAAATATTCATTTTTAATTAAACTCAAAGCTCCCCCAACTTCAAAATACCTGGCCGTATTTAATGAAGCAAATGTTAATCTGCTGGAAATGGGATTCCACGCGAACTTCATTCCACTAGTGTTGATTATTTTAAATGCAAAAAAAGGCACGAAACGTCGGTGGAACCCCTTCATGAACTTTTGAATAAGCCCCGCGTCATATACAGCTCACGTTTCAATTTTCGCTTATTTAATATCCTCTTTCAATAATTCATGGGGAACATGATTTCCCACGGGACGGACATTCCCATGTCTCATCTTTGCTAATTTTCGTTAATTTACAATATTTCCAGAGATAATATTCAGTTTTTGGATTTTTTTTTTATCCTAGAGTATATTATCACCTGTGAAATTAGCTAGGATAAGGTTGGTTTTTTGTTTGTCCCATAGCTCATTGTTTATGTTTGGCGTGTCTTTGAAGTAATTTTCCAAGTAAATTTCCCGTGTTTTTTTATAAAGAGATCACAAGGGAAGCTAGGGGTTCTTCAATTGTGAGGTTTTCTTATGGTAGTGTTAATTGATTTACAAGTTCCATGAGTTCTCGGGTTGGGGATGTTAAGAAGTGTTAATTTAGGGGGAATATGCATAATTCGGATGCGAGGGATCTTTGCATGTTAATTATGTTGATGAAAATCGCGAGAAAGAAGCGTGTTAAGTAATTATTATGTGTGCGTTGCTAATTGCAGGAGGTTTAAGGACAATAACAAGAATTAATTTGGTAGTTTAAGTGACGTAGATGGTTGTTGTTTTTTTGTTAGTCACAACGGGATTTTCACCCGTAATATATTATGTGAAATTTCAAAATCATGTTAAAAATACGCTGTTAAAAATTGTTACGACTTTGCACCAAAATTTGGTACCCATGTAGCTGCAACCATTATGTGGTGCTTAGTTTCACCATTTTATGGCTACCACGGTACATTTAGTGGAGAAACGTTGCACCAAAATAGCTTCCCAACTTAACGATTCGAAATTCCCAACTTAACGATTATAAATTCCCAACTTAACGATTCGAAATTCCCAACTTAACGATTCAAAATTCCCAACTTAACGATTCAAAATTCCCAATTTAACGATTCGAAATTCCCACTTTAACGATACGATATTAGCAACTTAACGATTCGAAATTCCCAACTTAACTATTCGAAATTCCCAACTTAACGATTCGAAATTCCCAACTTAACGATTCAAAATTCCCAATTTAACGATTCGAAATTCCCACTTTAACGATACGATATTAGCAACTTAACGATTCGAAATTCCCAACTTAACGAATCGAAATTCCCAACATAACGATTCGTAATTCGCAACTCAACAGTGATGAAATTTTCAAATTCCACCTTATCGAAATTTTATATCGTTTTTTTATACATAAGATAATATTAAACAGTTCTCTCACAATCATTGGTTTGTTGCACGCTTGTTATGTTAAAATGCAGTGTCAGTTATGAGGTCTAATTTAAATGTAATCTTACAAATTGGGCAATTTCTAATCTTCCCTAGCTTTTATTTGCAAATAATGGTACTTTTCTTCTGTCATAAATTTCCTGAACTCGGAGATTTTTAAAAATTGAAATTCCCAACTTTTAGGGTTTCCAGATTATTGGGGGGGGGGGGTTCCCCCTAAACTCCCCCCGATGTGACGGGCCTGGATGGCAAGCATAATCAACTCATATCATGCAACAACATAAGAAATAAAAACAAAATGAACAAGAAAAAAAAATCTTACTATTGCAATTAGTACACACACATCATTATATTTTTTTATTTTATCTCCGACCCCTCGCCAATATTTAACGATAGAGTGCCAAAAAAAAAAGAACAGAAAAACGCGACGGAAAATATCAGTTTTTCAATTTGCGGCAAAATGATGAAAAACGAACCAGTTATCAGCGGCGTAAGTGTTACGCGTTGCCAAAGCAGAAAGAGAAGAAAAAGATTGAATAAAATAAGAAGAAAAAATATCTGCGGAATCTTTTTTTATTTTTTTATTGTTATTTTTTTTTTCTTCACTTCTTTGTCTTTCGCGCAATGCGTAATTAGCGCGGGCCCCGCTAAACGTTCGCGCTAATAACAATGTAAGCGAAACCGGGCACGCGCGAAACGGGGATAACAATGAAGTCGCTTATCTCCCTCTTTCTCCCGAGTTTTCTGCCTCACTGCGCATGCGCGGAGAGTAGAAGAAAAAGAAAAGGGGAATAAATGAATTATAATAATAAAAAAAAAATGAAAGTTTGCGCTTTTTTTTCTC
The DNA here is from genome assembly GCA_963932185.1 of Troglohyphantes excavatus. Taxonomy (NCBI): domain Eukaryota; kingdom Metazoa; phylum Arthropoda; class Arachnida; order Araneae; family Linyphiidae; genus Troglohyphantes; species Troglohyphantes excavatus. The sequence continues at coordinate 62,703,816 of OZ010669.1, read as the reverse complement.
TTCTTTTATTGTTCTATTTTTTTCTTCTGTGCTCCACACCAGTTTCCGATGAAGTTGTCTGGGAGTAGGGGGACAAGTACAAATTGCGATATGTAAAAAAAAAGATATTAGACAGTTTAATGTACGAAAGTCTGCCAATTTTAACAGAAATATTGTTTTATCATTTAGATGAATCTCATTTGAAAAAAAAAGTATGTTTTTTTAATATATCCTTATTTATTGTTTTTGCTAAATAAAGAATAAAAAGTTATTTAAAATTTTTTTTTACTTTTTTTAGCTCGATTTTAAAAATTGAAAATTATATGTATATAATTGTATAATATTACTGAATACTTTTTGTTTCGAATTTGTTGTTGTTTAATTTACTTTTAAAATGTTTTAATTTATTTGTATGAAAATATATTTTGGTCTATATTTTATTCATATTATAACATTCATATATTTAATTAAAAACAATTTATTTGTTTAGAAATGTTTCTTTATATAAACAAATCATTTTATATTAGTACAGATATTTTTTAACTTCTAAGTATTTTTAAAAATGACATTTGACTAATAAATTAATAAACATACTGTTAATTAATAATTGTTAATTTATAATTTATTCGTTACTTTAAAAATAAAATAAACTTGTTACTGCTAAAATGCTTAAAACAATCTACATTTATATATTTTTTATTTTATAGTATGCCATTTTTAATTTATATTGAAGTAAAGTTTCAAAATCAATGTCACACAATAGCAATGTATGCTGTCAGGAATATCCATTAATATTTACTACTAAATTAAAAATGTAGGTTTCCCAAAAATATTGAAAAAGTACTCCCGTTGTATTTTTATACGGCTAAGCTATATCTACTCTCGAAAATTGACACGCTTTAATATAACTTATATTAGTATTTAAAGCCACCACATCTGATTAGAATAAAACAAATGTTTCGGCATTATCAACTACAAGTATTTATGAAAAATTATAAAAGGAAACAAAAGTAAAAAATAACAACAAAAACAAGACTTGCTTTGCTAAAAAATTAATAATAAACTTCGTCATATTTTTATTAATTTGAAGCCATGCCATTATTATGATTAATTTGATAATAAATATAATTGTTGCAAACATGTTGCCTTTTTTAAAAAGCAGTTGTTGTTAATTATGATACGATGTTTTTTTTTTTATTTTGTAAAAATAAATTAATCGTTTAATTGAGAATTGGAGATGCGATCATTTCTGAAGGATTATCTTAGTATTAATTGTTATGCAGATTTATGTGTACACATGCACAATCGTTTCACTTTTAAATCTTTTCGCAATAATGCCTTCTACTGTCACAAATCCATAATTTGTTTTTTAGTTACAATTTCAAATAATAAAAATATATACTATAAAATACTTTAAAATATATATTATAAAATATATACTATGAAATATATACTATGAAATATATACTTTGAAATATATACTATAAAATACTTTAAAATATATCTATAAAATACTATAAAATACATACTATAAAATACTTTGAAATATATACTATAAAATATTATAAAATATATACCATAAAATACTATAAAATATATACTATAAAATATATACTATAAAATATATACTATAAAATATATACTATAAAATATATACTATAAAATATATACTATAAAATATATACCATAAAATATATACTATTACATATATACTATAAAATATATACTATAAAATATATACTATAAAATATATACTATAAAATATATACTATAAAATATATACTATAAAATATTTGTATATGCCAAATTACATTTAACTAACTACATAGAGTAGAACTAATTAGATAAAGTTACTGCAGCAAACATTTCATATTTTTAAAATTCAGCAAATCTATAAAATAATTTCGAAGTTCAAAATCAGATAAATTTATTTTTAGTTTTCGATTGTAAGAATTATCTTCAAACTAATATTTATAATTACTTTTTAATGTAGTCCTAGATGGATGGACCTTCAAAGTCAGAAATAAATAAAATCATTATTGTAAAACAATATATGGGAATAAAATCACATGGGAAATCCCTGATTTGTACTATCAAGAGTGCATTTTTAGTCAAGAAATAAATTCAAATTAAATATCCACAATAAAATAAACAGATTTACAAATTAAAATGATGCGACTCTCAACGAAATCAATTTACTTGTATTATAATTTATTTAAAATTAAAATAGCAAATGTACACTACAAATTTCTTACTAACGTCATTTACATTTTAATATTTTCTTGAAAATTTCGTCACTTCATCTCAAATGGCTGCTTTTCACTTGCGTCTTTAGCCGCCCTTGAAACGCATCTAAACGTGTAGAAGCATCAAAACTTTTACTTTAAAAATTTTAACTTAAAAATTACATTTTCGTCACTCCATACATGGGGTCATACACAGTACAAAGTAGCCATAAAACAAGTTTCCCTGTTTAAAACCATCTATAGCTAATACTAATGAATATAATTACACCAAATTTAATATGGAAGATATAAAAACCATGAGAGCAAGACTTTCATTATAAAAAATTAGTACCAAAAAAAATCACTAATGGAGAGAATTTCGGTGCTTCCCGAGCTGAGAACAGGTAAAATATATTTTAAAAAAAGATAAAAAAGATAGACAGACAGGCAGGCAGGCAGGCAGGCAGGTAGGTAGGCAGGTAGGTAGGTAGGTAGGTAGGCATGCATGCATGCAGGTAGGTAGGTAGGTAGGTAGGCATGCAGGAGGTAGGCAGGCAGGCAGGCAGACAGACAGACAGACCAGTGGCGGCTCGCCCACTACAGCAAGTACAGCCGGGCTGCACCTAAATTCATTAGTGTATTTTAAAACTAAAATCAGATATTTTACTAATTTTCTTAAATGAAGATTAGAATTGAAAATGAAATTTCTACGGTAGTAAACAAAATCTCCGATAAATAGCAAGCCTGTTACCGTAATGCACAATTCAGGAGATTGTGAATTCAGGAGAAAAAACTCCATTCAATTACACTGCAACTAAAAAGCGAAATTCGAAATCGGCTGCATCGTTGCCATGGCAACCTCTACGTAGTATGGAGATTCCCCCCATGCTAATGCACTGATGCATTTGTGGAAGGTACAGCCGAAATGGATTTTCTTGTTTTAGCTGCACTTGAGGTTCGATATGCTGATTGGTTCATGGATAAAACGAGAACTTACGAGAATATCTCACAACGGAAATGGTTTTCGTGATACATTTACTGTGTGCTGTTGTTTCAGGACATGGTCCTGCTGTTGTTTCGTTATGTAAGTTAATATTAAAATTGACCGATTTGCAAGTTTAAAAGAAAGCAGGATTGCTTTAATTTTCAAAAAATAAGTAAGTGCTTTCTATTTTTTTCGCATGTTATCATTTTGTAAAAATTGAAAGGAAACTTTGATTTGAGTAGTGAATAATAAAGAATTTCCGTTCATGTATGGTTTTTGGAAAATAGGGGAGGGGGTGGTGGTGAGAGGGGGGGGATTCACATGAATTCGGTTGCACTAACATTTTCGACCACGGGCCGCCACTGAGACAGACAGACAGACAGATACACAGATAGATAGATAGCTAGACAGACAGACAGTCAGACAGATAGCACAATTTACCTATTATTTATACTCACAGAAAATAAAAGACATGAAAAGTGACCTAAAAACAACGATTCGAAATTTTTAACCGGCCCGCAGAATGCAATGAGGTAACATGTAATTAGTTATTTGAGCTGGAAAATTGACTTTGGTCACAAATCGTTATATACCCCGTTTTTTTAATCACTTTTTTTTTTATCCGCCGTGGCTAACAATTTTTTATGTATTTTTCGCAACACTGCGCGATTGAATTAACCAATGATCACGGTGACAAGGGTTTCAAAAGCTGAAAATGGTAGAAGAGAGTGTCAAAAAAACTGCGGAAAAAGACAAATTAAATAAAAAGGATTGCAGATAAAGAATCGAAATACCTCGGGGTATAGAGTAAAAGAATAAAAAAAGCCAATAAAAAACTATAATATCGCTAAAATGTGCCGTACACCACTTAGTGTTGCAGGAACTAATAAACCAACAAAACTGAAAAGTTCGATTAAAGAACGATATGTGGCGCCATTTTGAACGTGTTCGTCGTAATTCAATTAAAGATTTTTTTTTTATTTTCATTTTTGGCGAAGATTTTTAATTTTTTTGTTCTGTCATATCTTTTCTTATGTTTGCTATAAAAGAATGTACCTATATTTGAATTAGATTTTTGAATTATACAACTTCTGTTGTGTTTTTTTTCTTCTTTTTGTTAAATTTTATTCTTTTTTCCCTCTTTTTGTGGAACATTTTGTGTGAGGGAGAAAGTTCCATTATAAAAGAAAATCGATGCTTATTTAGAAGAGTATATTCTTTTCAATCACGGAAACAAAATGGAGAATTAAGATTTTAAATTATTTTATTTTTATAGATCGGTTCTTTTAAACGTGAGCCATTAAAAAGTTTCTGCGTGAACAGAATTTTTCGAAGTAAAACAAACATTCTTGTTAAAGCAATGAACACTAATCACGACCTGGTGTCGAAATTAAATATAGTAGAATAAAGAATCTACTTTGTGTTGATTAAATAAAATTACATGTATCACAAATTACCGAACGATATATGTATGAGTCGTATAGATTAAAAAACAGATCCATTTTCGTAAATTTGACAGGAATGATTTACAGCCACTTACTTTTGGTTCTAAACCCAAGATTTTGAATGTATTTTTTTAACACTTTTGGTCTGTAACGCTTTGCATTGTACTGTAGTGTATCGAGAACTTGTGAAAAATATTTTTTTAAAAGATTTTGGAGAAAATATGGATCTATCTGGTTTTTGAACTAGACGGCTCTCTCTTATTTTCTTATACGGAATTTTCAACATGTTCTTTTATTTACCCTACTGATGACATCACATGCATATAGTCAATTACGATATAGAGAAACTACGATTTGATTAACATTAAGGCAAGTGTCAAAATTCCGCTATTATTGATTAGAGAATTAATATTATTTAGATGAAATTAGTGCATTTCACGAAATAGAAGCATTATTTGAATTTTTCAGTAATTGATATTGTGCCCACTTTTTATGCCTCAAAACTATTTTGGAATTAACAGATTTTCTTATATCCACCTTAAGTACCCGCTAAACTTAATACGATCGATCCCTAGCACTTAGCCAAAACTTTAAACACTCCGAAGAATACCGTTAATTGTATATTTGCTACATTCCTAAATGTGAATAGTTAACTAAAATTTAAGTTGATTTTAGTTAATTTCTAAAAAATGTGTGAATTTGTTAACTTCTAGGCATGTTTCGGGAAGGCAGCACTTTCAATTCTGGATTTATTTTCATTTTATTGTGCACGCAGACTTTTCATTTCTGCTGATGAAGGAAGATATATCTTCCGAAACATGTCTAGATTTCATGTATTATTATTGCGTAGTTTTAACGCTGCATTTGTATTTTAATAATCTTAACGCAATGTTCTATAGAACGAGTTTTTATCTTATAATGCGAATAGTAAGAACAGTTTTAAACTGGAAATATATATATCACATGTAAAAAATAAAGTTGCTTTTGTTTATAGACCGGAGGAAGTTTGGTACAGGGGAAGGCTTACACAATGTTCATAGTTCACATACAGGTGGTCAGAACGTGTCTGATCAGTAGGAACATCGCGGATGGCATTAGAACTGACACCAATTAGCCAAATGGCAAAAAATAGGTCAGCCTTGTTTTGGCTTAATTAGAAAATGTTTTCATAGTTTCTAATGTAGTGAATAGCGTAGATTTCCTAATCGATTGATGCCACTGTAAATGTTGAGCAATTTGAAAAATCCAAGATGGCGCCCAGGATAGACGTTAAAGGGACATACACTTTGGAGTGTAGTAATAATGGCATGTGAGACATCTTTCTTAACGTTTTGGGGTCAAGGAATCTGAATACAATGTTATTTTTTACTTAAAATAACTGTGGAAACTAATTAGAATTGTATTCCAAGATGGCGCCCATGATGGACGCCATCTTAAAAATCCCCTTTGGAGTGTGGTAATAGTAGTTTTTTTATGTTCTGAGCAAACGTGCAACTGGACATATGTCGAAAAAATAATCTTCAAATAGTTTATCTATAAAAAAATTAATATAATATTAAAAATAATGTAACTGAAACTATGGAAAATCACATTTGTTTCTCGTTAAGGAAGGAACTAATTGTAAGTTGCAGTGATTTTCACTTTTAAACAAAACGGGTATACATTGAAGTAAAATGAAGACCAGTGCAATCAAGAACAAAATATCAAATAAATTGACGATTTTTAAATATAGAATTGAGAAACATATTGACATGAAGAACATCTTCTTCGCACTCGTTTTCGTTTATTTCTTCGGAAATTTTGATCAATCGGTGCAATGCATCTTGGGATACTGATTACAAGTTTCAGACATCTGAGAAGTTGACTAAGAGTGATTCCGAAAAAGGAAGGATCATAGTAGTGTCAGTGGCAATTGATCTCAACAACTTTTACAGTTTTTTCATTAGGTAAGTAAATTTTTACAGTGATGTATTAGTCTTAGAATCTGTAATTTTAGATTTTTATAAGCCATTATTGTTTATCCAACTTGACTGTTCTTTTGTGGTTATTTTAAGCTACTATTACATAAATTATTTACATTAAGAATGAAACTGATTCAGATATAACGAAAAAATAATGAAGGGGTAAGTTTACACAGTGCACTTGGGGCAGATTCACACAGTGTGTGAGCGGCTATTTAAAAAAGCAGTGCCGAGAAAATAAATTAATAAAGATAGGGAAAAGAGACAAACTGCTATTGTTACAGACACATTTGTAAGAAATCCTCTGAAAGAACATAATAAGTTAAAAGAGAACAATTAATCCATAAAACCTATCAAATCCAATTAGAAAAAAATTTTGATCATGAAAAAGTAGGAGCAAAAAAAATAGATGGCATAACCGTGGCCTTATATCAAAATTAAGAACCTGTATAGGAAAAAAATTATTTTTATGATGAGTGTCACAATGAAAACTGTTTGTATTTAATATTTAAAACCATACAAAAAGTTAACCCTTTGCCCTCCAAGAACACTTTGCGATTTGTGTTCTTTCTATGGAACAGTTATTCCTCTTTACGTTCTTTTCCACACATTTTTTTTATACTCATAGGGAAGAGAAAATCCTAATCTGTTTTGTATTTGCAAGAGAACAAGTTGAAAAAAAGATTGATGTTCTAAACACAAGATCATGCTGTTCTCGTTTATTTTAAAGAACAGGGAAACTAAAGAACTGGTCGTTATGTTGGCGCCTGAGAGGCGACATCGGAGTGCAAAGGGTTAAAACCTGAAGATTAGTGGGTATAATCCGGTCACTGTAAGAGGTGGTGATTGTATTACGGGTGATTCAATATTCTTTGTTGGCAAACATTTTGAGAGCAAATTTGAAACCGATGACTGTTTTTACTGTTCATCCCAACCGATTTGCAAAATCGCTTTGTACTTTCTGAAATAAACAAGTATTTTTTTACAATAAGCCTTTTGTTTCAGAGTTTTTAATAGTGTATAAATATACCCCAGGCATTGTGTAATCTTTTCCCGGTTACTGGACAAATCTACACATGTGACATCATCGCATTAAAACATAGTTAAATTGAATAAATATAATAATGTAAGGTACAATAAAGACACTACACTGTAGCTTTAAAGTTCAACTAATGAATTAGGATTAAAAATAAAAAATAATAATGCAATATATAAAAATAGAAAAATATTTTTAAAAATAAGCTTATAAACCTTCCCCAGTCTACCCTACATATATATTTTCTACCTAAATATGTTTACTGTTAATTGAAATTGGTTTATCTAATTTTTACTTTGTGGTCCGCAGCCACCAAAAAGTTTCGAACAGTTGATTTAAATCCTGCCTTGAAAGAGAACTCGAAACGACTGATGAGGTATCATTGCAACCCACTTTCTCTAATCACCAGGATTTCGTACTGAAAACTAAGTCCACGCGAATTACCAAGGAGCCAACAAAAAATATTAACCACTCTTCAGAAGTACCGCCATTAAGCCATGTTTCGGAACTTTTAACAGTCTGATGGTTCTCGGAGGAGATACACAGTGGTGTATGTCTTCTCAATCGGCAATTTTAATATTGCTTTGAGATAATGTTGACTGTATCATTGGGTATATATATTTTTTAATACCTAAGCCATGCCCAACTCAGCTTAAATAGCTGTAGAGCTCCCATTGGATAACTTGATAATTTTGTTATTAATATTGGATAATTTTCGGGAATTGTAATGCTATGAGACCTAATTAAAGATGACCCAGAAAAAGTTGCAGACAACCCTATGTTTCCCATGTTAGAAATAACACTTTTTTATGTGCCTTTTACTTTTTTACTTAGAAGTTTAAAAATATACTAATATGGTATCTGAGTACTCACGCGGAACAGTTTTACACACACACACACACACACACACACACACACACACACACACACACACACACACACACACACACATATATATATATATATATATATATATATATATATATATATATATATATATATATATATATATATATATATATATATATATATCCGATTGAAATGTTTTAAAATGTTAGCTATTGGCATGTTTTAAAATTGAAAAACCATATGTTTACTGGACAAAAACTCCGAAAATTCACATGAAATAAAAAAAATGTCATTCTAAAAGTGGCAAAACTAATTAGATTCTTCATATATGAAAAAAAAATCTAGTTTCAAAGTAAACTCAAATACGTCACAATGGTGGTGTACATTCCCGGACTTTACATATCCTTTTTGCGGATCTTAACATATGAGGAATAAAAAGAAAGGGAATTTCCCGGAGCAATGACGAATCGTACTTTCGTCTCGTGAATATTAACAGTCTTTTTTAAAAAATGCTTTTAAAAACAGTTGGTTTCCAAGAAGTTTTTAAACAAACAGTTGTTAGTGCTGCCACTTATGGGTAAAATTGTTTGAACAGAGTGCCCATCTATGAATAGTTACAACGTGTGTGGTAGGGGGAGGTTTGTTTATACGATAATTATCGCACGGACATGTTAGTGTACCATTAATATTATAGAGAAACAAATTAGTCTAATATCTATATACCAAATTCGTAATCTTAATAATGGTTTTAAGTATTGTAGATTCGACTATAGCATGGCGTAATAAAGTAAGATAAATATTCGCGTGTATAAAATAATACAATGCTTAAAGGGATATATGCCAATCATAAACATATTTTCCCTACTTAAATAGGTTTAACTCAATATAAAACTTTTATTTTGAAATCATATATTCCTTAGATAACCACACAAATACTATAAAAAAATACAAGGAACTATTATTAAAAGGACTAAAAAAAATTAAAAATTAAAATTTTAAAATAGGTAAAATAAGTGCATATCCAATCTTATCAATACTATTTCCTTTCTTATGGGATATCACTATTTAAATAACTTATTTGAAAACACATCGAAAAACCCAATTTAATAATCGGTTAAATATTCTTGCAAATAGATCAAATGGATAATAAAAAAATCTAATGTTGTAAGTGTCATTGTGACTTAACATCAATGCTAGAGTAAAAATCAAATATTCCGAAAGGAGACTATTATTCGATTTAGTTGATTATAAATTTTTCAAAAATGCCTAAGATGTTTATCATCAAACGTGCCAGAACAATATGATGTTAGGTATTATTTCTTGGTTTAAATGCATCAAAAGTTTTTATTAAATAGTATCCTCTAATATAAGCAAACTTTTTCATATTCTAAACGTATTGTCTGTATACCTTTTCCTGATTAAAGACTATGAAATAAAGCATATTTAACAGAATTTTAGATCAATGTATGCTAAGTTATGCATCTGTTGCTGTTGTTTAATCCCTTCTTACACTGTTAAAAAATTTCTGTTCAGCGTTGCACCATATATTGGTGTTCTGCAGCAATTTATACCATATTATGGTGAAATCTGGGTTGAAAAAAAAGCGAAGTTTTCACCACTAATTGGTTCAACCAGTTTAATTGCAACCGAAAGGAATTCCCTATCAAGAAAGACAACGGCGAACAAGGTCCTCCGTGACCCAGTGGATAAAGGCGTTCAGCTATGAATCAGAGGACTCCTAGTTCGAACCCGATGGGTGACATTTACGAAGAAAAGTAAAATATTACGATCTTGCAATTGGAGGGTTGCCATTTCGCTGCAAAAATTTTACTACTAAAATATTTTTTAAAAAATCGAGTTTTATGCAACGTTATGAGTTTTGGTGCAACGTTTCACCACTAAACTGCACAACGCACACCGTAAAATGGTGAAACTAAGCGCCAAATGTTGGTTGCATCTAAATGGGTACCAAATTTTAGTGAAAGAGCGTAATAATTTTTAACAGTGCAGTCGGATTTTTTTTTTAAAAATTGATACAAAAAATGCCTTTTTTTTAGTATTTGAAAATTAATGTTTGAATCCTGAATTTTAATTTTCTGGTCTGTTTGTATCTGCATGCCATATGTTCTATCCTGCACATAGCATGGCCCAAATGTTGTTGGGGCGACGGTACGGACCAGACAATTTTTAAGGTATGACATGCGACGCTGACCAAGAAAGAGTTAACATAATATCTAAAATAATATTTAAAAAAATTCGTTTTATTTATCAGTGCTTAACCCACGAGCACACGCAAGTGGATATTTTACACCCCCATGAAAATTGATTAAACAAATCTTCTAACTTCCCTTATTTCAAAATGGGCCACACCCGGTGTAGCTGCTTCCACAGTCTTTTGTTTCTGCTTGAGTGCGTCGCGTTATTTGTTCCACTACGAGGAGATAAAACGATTAGAAATTTTACTGAAACAGTTTCTACATATTTCAGAATTTGCAAATGAATGTAATTTTAATTATAAAACTGATATCTGTTATTAAAGATATTAATTAAATACTGCGATGTTAAACATCAAATTGCGCGATCCCATGTTCGTTTGAGTAGCGCGCGTGCTTCCGGGTTCAAGTAAACCGCACACATATGAAATAGAAGGTTGTTAAAATTTTCTAAGGCACTTTAGGTTTCAATATCGTGAAAAACTGACTTCTTGAATTTTAATAGAGGGGTTTCATATCAGATTTTTCTCCTTGGATTTTTACACTGTTAAAAATAGATACTCAAAAATAAGTAAAATATACTCATTTTTGTGTATATTCGATGCTTATCATAGCTCCGAATATATAAGTTTCATTTTTGAAAACGACATGTACTCAGAAATGAGTACAATGAGTAAAAATGAATAAAAAAAGAGCAGGTGCGGGCCATCATAAAACACTTTCACTAAATATCGGCAATTACAACAAAGACCTATCGGACACAGAATCGAACACAGATCCTCAGCCAACGTAGTGTGCCTTATCCGTATTCCGTTGTACTACCAGCGTGACGTGAAGAAGTTATAAACAGAAGAAATTTTAAAAAAAGGTATGCCAAAAAAATGGGAAGTAAGATAATTGAATTGTAATAACTCAGTTTCCATTAAATAAATCGACATCAAATATGTGAAAACCATCTTCAGAACAACCATTTTAATTTGTCAAGTCGCTTTGTTAATATTGCTTGAACAGAATCTGAGATTAGCAATATTAAATCACGCTGCTCATTTTTGAGAAAGCAGGGTTACTTAAATTAAGTACGTCATCGCTCATTTGCGATGCAATTGTACTGAGAGAAATGAGTAGGTTCATTACTGAATTTTAAGCGCTTTTTTACTGTGGATTTTAAGTTTATCATGTCGCTTTGTGAAGACGGCTTGAACAGAATCTGAGATTAGCAATAATAAACAATACTGCTCTTTTCTGAGTAAGTACGATTACTTAACTTTTAGTACGTCATCGCTCATTTACAATTGAACTCAAAGAAAAACGAGTAGGTTCAAGTACTCATTTTAAAGTACCGAATTTTTTTATAGTCTTTACAGTTCTAAAAAAGCTTATTTCAAATTCCATCTTCATATTTAAACCTACACCACTATCCCCCACATCCAGTCAACCACAGAACAACCCCATACTTGAAACAGCCATCCCTACCCCCCACACTACACCCTCCAACTGTTCTTATGTTCTTTTAAGGAACAGATAACTGCGGACCATTTGAACAAACCGACACTTAGCTCTTGCCCACTGGACCATTTGATGCTGAGTCATTAGCGGTTGCTGCCCACAACCGTTCGAACGATATCACCCCCTCCCCCAGTTCGTCACCTAATAGTTGCACGTGGCGCGAAAGGTGCAAGAATCACTGGGAGGGGTGGGTGGTGGGGGCGTTAGTGGGTGATTCTTGGATCGCAGGTAAGGAGGACCTAAATGGTTTCGTTTCTTCACTCCCCCTCTGGAATGGCCAGTCCGTGGTCTCTGCACTTGCTAAGTACGTGTCAGGAGGTTGGAGGTGATTTGGGGAAGGCTGGATGGGCTGTATTTAGAAAATAATGGGTTTTGATGAGTTGAGTTGGATTACTGTTGTTCTGGATCGTTGGAACCGGTAAAAAAATATAGTTTTGGATTAAAAAGTATTCTTAGTATAATAAGTTCTTATTAGTATTATCTTTAAAAGGTAATCTTAAAGATAAAATGATGGAATGAATGAGAGGAATAGAAAAAAGAGTGCCGTTTAGAAGACTAAGAGATTTAAAATAGGGTCATGGTCAAAATATGGTTTCCCTGTTTAAAAGGCATATGTTGCTAGTTTGGTTTGGTTTGGTTAATTAACGTCGCAGTAGAGCTGCACAGTGGGCTATTGGCGACCGTTCGGGGTCTATCTCAAAGTAAATACCCGGGAACACAAACACATTCATACATGCACCTCGTTATTTTAGAACCAAGGTCAGATGACAAGGAAACACCTGAACTGGCACCCAACGCCTTCAATAAACGTCGAAATCCCCAATCAGATTTATCTTGCACCAGTCCCGTATACACGCCATTAATTTTTGCGGATGTTCTGGACGACTTTTCTAGTATTTTTGTAGCGACAACCCCCCGATAACAAGATCACTACTTTTTTACTTTTCTTTGTCAATTCCATCGCGCGGGTTCGAACCACCAATCCTCGGATTAGCAGCTGAACGCCTTAATCGCTCGGCCACGGAGGCCTCCATATGTTGCTAGAGCAGATTTTTTTTTATTTTCAAAAATCACCGATAGAGGGTATTTGGGCGCTGATCGAACCAAAAACCAGTATTATATACGCAACAAAAAAGAATTGTGATAGACGCACAAATAATTTTAGTGATTAAACTCAAAGGAAATAATCCTTTATTCATCAGTATCAGGCCACACATCAGATGCAATTTTCTGTACACATGAAATATCATCAGATTGAAAATAGTCTATGAGGTTCTGGAAACCCTAATTCCGATGAATATTCGTTGAGTTTAATTCCTAATTTTGTTTGAATGCTATCGCAACTTTTTTTACTTATATTATACTCGTTGTCGGCTCGGGAAACTCCAAAATTCAAACTATCGGTGATTTTTTTAACTTATTTTTTAACGTCTTTTAAAGGAAATTTTTCTCCTCATGCCTTCAATATCCATAATGTGAAATTTTGTGTATTTCCGTTCACCGGATTTAGCTACAGATGCCACTTAACAGGAAAACTTATTTTGTGGCCACCCTTCAGAGGCATTGTGGGAAACAGCGAGCAAAATGGTTACTGGCTGATAAGAAAGGAAAACGTCTCAACTACTTCTCTAGTTCGCCATCATTGTCATACTGAAGTTCGGAGTTGTTCTGATCACTTGTTAGGAAATTATTCAATAATTTCGTTATTTTTCAGCTTGATAATGTAAGGTAAGCGTATTGCAATACTTATTATTACAAGTTCTTAAAGCATACAATTGGCAGTAACAAATTAAAACTATGAAATTTAAGGATTTAAATGTATGTGTTGGAGTAAGAGAAGTATTTAAGTTGTTTAGCTTGTAAAGTCCATTTATGTAATGATGTCAAAGTGTTCATAGTTACCACGACCACTAATTCCAGAGAAAATAGTGCTCAAGCTGTCTATGTTAGACAGACAAGGCTTGTGCCGATTAACAGGAAGAAGGCAATGAATTCATCTGTGATGTGTGTAAATAATTTGATAAAAAGGCAATAGTCAACAAACAATTAACAACAAACAACAAACAGTTAAACAATTTTTAAACACTAATAATGTTTAGAAAATAAGTTTGAATTGTACTAAAACGTTTCACGACCTTTCTATTGAATCATAAAATATATGCACCGTAATATTTTCATTAAATTTTTCAACTGCAAATTATTTTCTTCTATATTTTATTTATATATATATATATATATATATATATATATATATATATATATATATATATATATATATATATATATATATATATATATATATATATATATATATATATATATATATATATATATATATATATATATATATATATATATATATATATATATATATATATATATATATAATACTCCGTTTTACAAAATATTTTAAAATATAAATAGTTTGAGATACAATTCAAAACCTATCTATTAATATTTTTTTTTAAATATATAAATAAACACTACAGAAAAAAATTATTTGAATTTCGAGGAAAAAAAACTTTACAATTGCAAATTTCGATCGTTGATGGGGATAAAAAAGAATCATTTAACCCCTGTTCAATATATCAGTAAAGTTTAAAAAAAAATCCAAATAGCACCCATAACCACAGCCCCACAATACTTCCTTCAACAAATCTCATCCAGACCGACCCGAATCGTGACACCCACTCTTTAATTATCGACTTTCACTCCAGATCCCCCATTAGACTCAGGGTCGGACCTTCCCCCTACTTGTAAATGTTTGATGGGCGCTTCCATTAAGCCCCCCTTCCATAACAAGATAAGCAATATTCACCGTCGCCAAGCTTCGGCCATACACGATTCTCGCTTTAAATCTGGCTGCGGCAGGACATGCCGGGCTACTTAGGTGGACATGCTTTCCGACTTACTGAGGTAAACAGTCGGGGCGGACCTACTTTTCTCGTTCAGCCCCTGCACCTCCCCTCCGTACGCACAATCAAGAGGCAGAGGGGCTTATCCTTTTTCCCGGGGCTTGAATCCTATCCCTTTTTTTTATCCCTGAAAAGGGACTATTCATAAAAGACGCAACATTGCTTTTCAATAAAAAGCACTTTATAGCGTCCGACGGAAGCATGGTTTCCGTGTTACTGGAAATCTTGCCTTGGCGACAAAAAAATAATATGGGAAGGGTTTTGGCGGCGGGTGGGTGGGTTTTTGGGGGGGGGACCTTTTTGGGGGGCAATCAATGCTTTTAGTGGGGGATGTGGAATGGGGATTTATACTTTGGGAGCTTGTATAAAGGGTTAAAGAGAAATGGTTGGTTTTCATTTAGCGGTGATGGGGATTTTTTTTACTTGGGGATTCTTTGAAGTGCCTTGGAAAACTTGAGTGCAGTTTACTTTTTATTTTATTTTAAAAGACAGTTTTATTGGCATAAAGGATATTTAAGTGATCGCATTTTTGAAATAAATCAATTATTCGCGGACGGTTTATCCATACTGCCTATAACATGAACCTTTTTTTTTATCCGAATTTTATATATTTTGTGAAAAAGATAAAAAATATTGTAATATTTGATAAATGCATAGCCACAAAGTTAGTTCTTCATTTAGCATAATATAGTTCATATTTATAGCATAAACAATCCCCCCCCCAACACACACCAAACCATTTCCTTTCTAAAAAAATCATAATATATAACGTTTCTGCTCATTCATAGATGGCAGCATTATCAACGATTTATTTTAAAAAACACGTTTACATTTATTAGATGAACGTACGATTGGTCATTGATCCTGAAAATTCTTTTTATTTTGTTACCTCATCTGTAAAGATCCTTTGCATACTTTAGTCGTAAAAGGGATCTTTAATCCAGAAATCATATATATGATTGTTTCTTTGAAGTTACAGACACTTTATGAATTTATACATATAGTCAGGGGCGGTTTGAGGTCCAAGCAACACAAGCGTCCTCTTGGGGTGACAGAATTAGGGTTACCAGACGTCCGGAAAAGTCTGGAATTTGAGTGATTTGTCCAAGGTCATCAGTTCGAGGCATACTAGACAGATTTCTCGCATACTAACAATCGGTATATGGAGTACATGCACTCGGCATATTAATACTTTTGTCTCGGGTGCGTGCTTTGGAGAAAGATTGTAAACGATTCCTGAGCCAGACAGTTACACGCCTTTTATTGTATGGCAAGTCATACTTCCACAAAGCTTGGAGAACTCTATTTTCTGCCTCCTAAAGCGAATCCCTCCCCCTTAACACAATTTGGAATTAGCCAGGTCAATTTGAGGTTGAGACTGGCGTGCAAGTTGAGGTACATATGGCAATGCCCTCTTGGCGCTGTGAAGGACGGGAAATTAACTTTTTACACGTTGCCAGGCACTTGCATGCCACTTGAGGTACTGCTGGCAATGCTATTATTGCCACTGTGAAGGACGAGAAATGTGCTGTTTACACGTTGCCAGTCACTTGCATGTCAGTTGAGGTACTTCTGGCAATGCCATCACAGCCACTGTGAAGGACGAGAAATTTGCTTTTTACACGTTGCCAGGCACTTGCATGCTACTTGAGGTATTTCTGGCAATGCCATCACTGCCACTGTGAAGGACGAGAAATTTGCTGTTTACACGTTGCCAGGCACTTGCATGCCACTTTAGGTATTTCTGGCAATGCCATCACTGCCAGTGTGAAGGACGAGAAATTTGCTGTTTACACGTTGCCAGTCACTTGCATGACACTTGAGGTATTTCTGGCAATGCCATCACTGCCACTGTGAAGGACGAGAAATTTGCTGTTTACACGTTGCCAGTCACTTGCATGCCACTTGAGGTATTTCTGGCAATGCCATCACTGCCACTGTGAAGGACGAGAAATTTGCTGTTTACAAGTTGCTAGTAACTAGCATGCAAGTTGATGTACTTTACTGGCATATGCCAGATGCTAATACAGCTTCAACAACAACACTACTGGCGAGACCTGTTAACATAATGCAAGGTGCCGTGTCAGTCACAAAAAGTGATAGGTAAGAGCGCCAATATGCCAGTAAAACAAATATATTTGTTTCACTGGCGTCGCCAGTAACTGGCACTCTGGCCTTGCTAGTCAATAGAAACAATGTGTTTGAACGTTGCCAGTCACTACTTTCTAGTTATTGGAAACCTCAACTGGCAAGTTGCAAACGGGCCTTAAGCGCATTGACTCATACGTAGATTCGAATTTTCGGAAATTAATTTCAATGAAACAAAACGCGTTTTAGACTTAAAAATAGTAAAATATTACGGTTGTGAATTGATAAATGTTATTATTATTAATTATTGAACACAATGTTGTCAAGGAGCACTAAGGCTCCAATAATCTAATTCAATTATTAGACATATCAAGGATCCCCAAGACCCATCCAGACAACATAAGTAATAATCTAATTTTTTGAAATATTTTTAAAAAAACACCCTAATTTATTGTTTGCACCATAAGTAAAGCGTACTCATAATATCCTTGGTTTATTCTCATTTTAAAAATGTTGAACAGAATAAACCAGATAACATAACCGAGTTTCAACAATAACATTCCGGAATAAGCCATCTCAGTTGTGTGTTGACCCTTTCCCCGTACCTAAAGGCTATCTAATCCGGAAATGCGTGCATTTCCTTATCACCCCCACAACATACATCATTACCCTGAAAGCTTTTCCAAATGTCCCTCTTCCCTTGGACAAAATCCACCCACTGCATTTTAACAACGCAAGAGCGGGTCCTGATCCCGGTTGCCTGGACCCCCCTCTCCCCCTGCTCTCCAGATCCGGGATTTTCCTGTTTTTCCTGACCCCCCTGAGGAAACAGGATCAGCGGAACGGGAAAGGGCAATCAGGAATAAATTATGAACGAAAAGGGGAATGATTGAGAGGGTACCTTCCGACAAAAAGACTGGGGAAAGAGGAGTTTTACATCTTGCAGAGGATTTCCCTCTGAATGGGGACTCCTTTTGAAGACTGTTTTTGCATGGGACATGGAAGGGAATTTGTTTTAGGGAGAGTTCCCTGTAAGGGAAAGGGATTTGGGGGAGAATAAAAAACGTTCACCTGTCTTTAGATATGTTTAGTGCTGGAATTGGATAGAAACGGAATATTCAATATAAATATGTAATGTGCTATTTATTTTTATATGGATATATGGACTTGCAGAAAATTGGTTCCAAAGCATAAAATATATGAACATTTTCTGGTTTAAAATGTATAACAGTATCTTATTTTATTTCGTTGAATATGTTTCATACTTCATGCATTTTTGTTCTACAGAAAAATTTAGCAATATAAAAATAAATCAATAAAGAATTTTGTTTAGTTAGATTATAATATTAAAAAATGCTACAAAACAAACTGGATTAGGAGCGGGTTAGGCACGCTTAACGCTGAAAAAATGTATTTTTTTTTTTTAGATTTTTACTGTTTATCAAAATTTGAATTGTTTTCTTTAAAATGATACCTCATTTATAGTTATCTGAAACTTAGAAGTTTATTTTAAATATTTGTTTCAATAAACTGACATATCAAGTTGCATTGTTTGAACGAACTTAGAAACCAATTTACTCAAAATGTACCTTTTAAATAGACTTAGAAACCAATTTACTCAAAGTGTACCTTTTAAATAGACTTAGAAACCAATAACCAATTTACTCAAAATGTACCTTTTAAATAGACTTAGAAACCAATTTACTCAAAGTGTACCTTTTAAATAGACTTAGAAACCAATAACCAATTTACTCAAAATGTACCTTTTAAATAGACTTAGAAACCAATTTACTCAAAGTGTACCTTTTATATAGACTTAGAAACCAATTTACTCAAAATTTACCTTTTAAATGTTTGAGGACATATTACTAAAAACTACTTGAAATATATTCCTGATTCTCTTTTGTTTTGGTTTAGTAACACTTTTAAGCACTTCTAATACAGAAGTTCTACTTTTAAGCACTTTTTTTAAGAAATTCTAGTATACTAAAAAATATTAAATGCATACTTTTTTTTAAATAATTTTTGTCTGAAAAATTTTGTCATATTTTTAGAAATTCATAACTTGAATTTTTTATTCAAATAATTAAAATTCCTTTTTAAAGTCCTTAAAACCATTGAAAAAATGCTATGTTAAAAATTCAGGCGTATTATGTAATTTTTGACTAAATGCGATGCCCCCCAAAGTTAGCGAATTTAACATGGGCGTCTATGGGGGTGCCGGACGCACTTAAAACAATTTAGGAATTCAAGTATAGTGTAAGCTGTTACTCAGTTTATAGTATACAGCTGTTTCTCAGTTTATAGTATACTAGCTGTTTCTCAGTTTATAGTATACCAGCTGCAACTCAGTTTATTGTACGAGCTGTTACTCAGTTTATAGTATACAGCTGTTTCTCAGTTTATAGTATACCAGCTGCAACTCAGTTTATTGTACGAGCTGTTACTCAGTTTATAGTATACAGCTGTTTCTCAGTTTATAGTATACTAGCTGTTTCTCAGTTTATAGTATACCAGCTGCAACTCAGTTTATTGTACGAGCTGTTACTCAGTTTATAGTATACAGCTGTTTCTCAGTTTATAGTATACCAGCTGCAACTCAGTTTATTGTACGAGCTGTTACTCAGTTTATAGTATACAGCTGTTTCTCAGTTTATAGTATACTAGCTGTTTCTCAGTTTATAGTATACCAGCTGCAACTCAGTTTATTGTACGAGCTGTTACTCAGTTTATAGTATACAGCTGTTTCTCAGTTTATAGTATACTAGCTGTTTCTCAGTTTATAGTATACCAGCTGCAACTCAGTTTATTGTACGAGCTGTTACTCAGTTTATAGTATACAGCTGTTTCTCAGTTTATAGTATACCAGCTGCAACTCAGTTTATTGTACGAGCTGTTACTCAGTTTATAGTATACAGCTGTTTCTCAGTTTATAGTATACTAGCTGTTTCTCAGTTTATAGTATACCAGCTGCAACTCAGTTTATTGTACGAGCTGTTACTCAGTTTATAGTATACAGCTGTTTCTCAGTTTATAGTATACCAGCTGCAACTCAGTTTATTGTACGAGCTGTTACTCAGTTTATAGTATACAGCTGTTTCTCAGTTTATAGTATACTAGCTGTTTCTCAGTTTATAGTATACCAGCTGCAACTCAGTTTATTGTACGAGCTGTTACTCAGTTTATAGTATACAGCTGTTTCTCAGTTTATAGTATACTAGCTGTTTCTCAGTTTATAGTATACCAGCTGCAACTCAGTTTATTGTACGAGCTGTTACTCAGTTTATAGTATACAGCTGTTTCTCAGTTTATAGTATACCAGCTGCAACTCAGTTTATTGTACGAGCTGTTACTCAGTTTATAGTATACAGCTGTTTCTCAGTTTATAGTATACTAGCTGTTTCTCAGTTTATAGTATACCAGCTGCAACTCAGTTTATTGTACGAGCTGTTACTCAGTTTATAGTATACAGCTGTTTCTCAGTTTATAGTATACCAGCTGCAACTCAGTTTATTGTACGAGCTGTTACTCAGTTTATAGTATACCAGCTGCAACTCAGTTTATAGTATACTAGCTGTTACTCAGTTTATGGTATACTATCTGTTTCCGGCGGTTTCAAATGCGATAAAAAATAGCACTATAATTTTATTAATGCCCAGGGAATGTTAAATAAATTGAAAGTTCACTTTTCTAAATTCATTTGAATGCGTAAAATATTAAAAATTAATTATATAATTATTCGATTAATATAAATTTATGTATAATTAATTACATATAATTTAATTTGAGTTAGAAAGGTCAACAAATTTAAAAAAAAAAGAAACTGTACTATTTTTATTAATAGAATTAAAATGATCATTTATTTTTTCTGGACTAAACTTAGTACAAATATTTCATTCATTGCCGATTTGGCGCAAAATAAAAATACACAAAAAATACTTCAGTAAGATACTTTTCATTTTAGTGTTGAAGCATTCTAAAAATCTGTCTATACCTAATATAGGCTGCGTTTTATCCACGTGAAAACCTTCACAGTATTCTGTCATACCATTTGTGAATTTATCGGCAACTAACCAACAAACGACACATTTTTATATTTATATTATAAGTTTTTATCAATTAAATGATGCAATAAAAAAATATCAATTTAAATTTTAGGAATTTTTTCCAGTTACATACCAAGTCCAGGGATTAATCATGATACATTAAAAGTAATTAAACTCAAATAAAATTATACATTAATATACAATAATTAAAAAAATTAATAAATTTAATTTACAGAATCTGTTCCAGTTGAAATATCGCGGCACAATTCCCTCACTTGCAACGGTTTCTCCCAACCAAATCCGACTGCACTGATTATCGAACCTAGATTATTAACCGCCAGCACTGATTACTCCAAGAAAAGTAAGAGGCGGAGACGAGGACGAATTGTAAAGGGCGCACAAGGAAGCCCCATCAAGGGAAGCCCCTGCAAAGTTTTCATCAGCCCCATCGCTAATTAATCGCCGGGCTCTTCGGGGCATTTCAATCGGCAGTTCATTTCCGCATTAGTTAGAGGCCAACGAGCCGCTAAAAGGACTCCATAGATCGCGGCCACGGGACCGAGGGTCTTTCCTCCTAGGTGTGCTGTCTTCGGGCAAGACCAATTAGGACTCGGTCCGCCATGCTTCATTGCCGGAGAATGGGGCTTTGGATGCTTGGACTCCTATTTTTAGTTGGTGGGGGGGTTTTGGTTTATTAGGAATGCCGCATGGCATTGTTGTGGGTTCTTAATGGGAATGGAAAGTTCGATTGGGATTAAATGAATTGTTATCGAGGATGGCAATGATCTGATCGGAAAAGTAACAAGCGCTCTTTCTCATAATTGGTGAGTTGTAGGTTCGATGCTTGTCTTGATACAGCAAGCTGGTAATCGAAGGTTTGAAAGCTATATTCTTCGTTGTTCTTGTAGAATAACCTTTACGAGTCTTCGAGCATAAATGGACTGTAGTAGAGCGAATATGACGTCATAATTGGGAAACCAGCATCTCAGACCGAATGGCTTCAGACAGGTGAATTCTTTTCAAAATTATGAATTAAAAAAAATACTCGCGATTGTCTGATGAATTGGGAAATGTGCAACAGTGAAAATTTATGAATGGAATGACGTAATTTACCACGTGTCTGAGGCCATACATGTTGGCTTCACTTTGATGTTAGCGAGATAATAACATTATGTTTTCTCTACTATGAAGGTTCCATGCTCGAAGTTACAAGTGGACTAAGAAGACACGACCTTTACACGTCAACAAGAAGTTAACCTTTACACGTGGGCTAAGTTAAAGAAAAGTTGCCCTGACTGTGGGTTAATACCTAAACGGGGGGAGAAAATATCGTTTTGAGAAACAGGACAAAAAGTTCTCAAAGCATTGTGGAATAGCGGGAGGACGACTTGCCTTACAATAAGAGGCGTGTAACTGTCTGACAGAAGGATCATTAACAATTCTTCCTAAATCTAGAAATTTGTATATGGGGTAGGGTCACTTGAGGGGTTGAAAAACTGAAAATCCAAGCTGAAGATGATCTATAGAAACCATTAGTCAAGCGTCACATGTTCGAAACCATGTAATTACCTGTTCTGCTGCACACAGCATACTTCAGATCTCACATGCTTTAAAAAATTATCCCCTCTGTGGTCAAAACTGCCCCAACTCCATCGATTGACGTGTAAAATCTATGAAACAGATACTGCCCCAGCCTACACGTAAAGGTAAACGTCGCACTAGAGCTGCGCGATCGACTACTGGCGATCGTTCGGAATATAATTCAAAGGAAAGAACCGGAGACAATGCCATGTAATTTAAAACCATGATTAGATGAAGAGGACGACACCGAAGCTTCCACCCTACGCAACCCCTTGTAGAGGGGAGTAGTGTCGTTGTATTTGGGGCGATCCAAATGTCTTAACGTTTCCTCATGGCGCGGAAATTTGGCGAGTGGAGTGATAACTCATATGTTGTCTTTGCCATCTGTGAACATTCTTCAAAAGTGCAAGGCAGTGTTCCTGGGTCTTTCTGTCGACATGGCTTGTCTCGTGAATAACCGAATGGTGAGAGTGTCGAACTGAGCCCCGAAAGAAGCGAGTTCGATTTATTGCATAAGTGCTGCGAACTAGTAATTGGGGGATTGTCAGATTCATTCCTTTCATTCACCAAAAATTACTAAGCGTGTAAAAGGGACTGGTACACGTTAAATACAATGTTGTCCAATGTCCTCAGGCCTATTGAGGTTATCTGAGGTGCCAGCTCAGGTGTTGTACTCTTCATCTGACGAGCTCAAAATGACAAGTATGTGGGTTTTTTAAGAAAGATCCAAAACCGTTGTCAATAGCCCATAATGTAGCTCTAGTGCGATGTTATTTTCAACCAACCATCCCAAATCTGTAAGATACAATTGACGTGAAAATGTTAAGTCTGTTGTAGTGACTATACTCGGGGACAACCTAAGTTGAACATGAAGCGGAAGCAATTATATGTATAAATATTCAATTGCTTTAGTCTTAACTTAGGTAGGAGGCCTCCGTAGCCGAGCGGTTAAAGGTGTCAGCTGGGAATCCGAGGATTCCTGGTTCGATCCTAGGCGATGGATTTGACAAAGAAAAGTAAAAAAAGTAGTGATCTTGGATCTTGCAAACGGAGGGTTGCCAGCTTCGCTACAAAAAAGATATTCTACAATAAAGTTGTACGGAGTTATTATAATTTACTCAACATAATATCAGACACACTCTGAGATTATTAGATTATATATAAATTATATTTGTTAATATTTTGTTATTTTTTTTTACAAAAAAATCTACTTTGTTTTAATTTACATCGTCTTAATTAATTTTAATTGCAGTAATAACTTAAACGTATACGGTTTTATTATTTCGAAATAAAATATTTTTCTTTTTTAATGAAACGAATGTCAGCATAAAATTCAACTCATAACACATTTATTTCAATTTTATTCCATTTACTTAGAACAATATTAGAAGCATAACTGCATTTAGAAACTTAAATTATTTAAACTATACCTAAAATAACATGACTTTAACAGTTAAAAGAAACACAACTCTTCCTAACCACATAATGGATTTAAAACTTCGTAACAATCGGTTTTATAATCCATGACGACAATCCAATCCAATTGGGATTTCCGCAGATGACTAGCATATTAACACCAACGTGACCAAATTCAATAAATTTCAATTTATCGAAAAAACAAATCCACCTTTCCAAACGACAAAGAGATCCCACATCGCAAAATTCATTAAAATCGACTGCTCCCGCCATCTAAAAGGCGACAGTAATAGGATGCCAGACCCATCAACCCAAACAACGCGAGCAAACTGGACTCGTGGCCTAGCAGGTAGCACAGCCACACATCGGGGTAATTGAGGAAGACCACATGTTCTCCACCGCGCTAATGGAAACTCCGTACAACTTTAAATTTCTCCAAGGAGTTGGAGAAATGCAACTGGAACTTCTGGCGGCTTGTTTCGAGTTCTCAACGAGATCTTGTTCTAAGTTCCTTAAAGTTTCGGGAACTGAAGATTCCGGGAAAATGGAAGGTTCTTTTGATGTCCCCAAAGATGGCCAGGGGAAAGATGGTTGCGGCGATAATGAGCAAAGAGCTCGCTGGTCTCCGGCTTTGTTTAAAAATTCGAAGGTGGTGATAATAGGCTTAGGTGAGCGTGTCCGCCATTTTGTTTGCGACGAAGGAATGTTCGGAATGGATGATGAGGAAAGGCGAGATGTTGGTTAAAAGCTTGTGAATTTAAAGTCGGATGTGGTTTTCTGAGAATTTTAACTTCGATCATTATTATTCTGTTTTATCTCTTTAGTTAACTAAACATCAAATAAGAATTGAATAATAATACAAATGTTTGTAAGTATCATATTTTAATGTCAAAAATCAAACAGTTTAGAATGCACAGTGTATGGAAAATTATTAAAACTCCCAATGAACTTTTTTTAAATTATTCACTAGCGAAAAGTAGATGATTATTAAAAGTGTTTTACTTAATATTCAAACACTAATTTTTTTAGATAGTTTTTTTTTACTTGCATAATGATTATAATAATTAGAATACAGTCATTCAAATAATGTCGTTTGTTATGCATGTTTACAAATTTAATTCATTTGCGACCGAAAACAACTTTGTCTTATGCTCGGAAACTCCACGTTTTCCAACAAATCACTTAATTTTAAAAATATTAAAAATTATTGTAAACGTTATTTTTCTAAAAATAAAATAGGTTTTAATAAAATCCATGAACTGGAAATTTTATTTAATATGTCATACAATTACGCTACCAAAAATGCAATACCGTGAAAACAAATAATTACAACTTAAAACATGGAGCAAAACGAAGTATCTTTTTAAAAATAAAGTAGATGTACTGTAATTGAAAAATTATAACAAAAGTTTTTAGAAAAATATTACAATTTTCATTTGACTGCAAAGTATGAAATGATTTCCCTTAAGACATTTTACCTGGAAAAATTTGACTATTCATGCATAACAGCTGCAAACAAGGAAATTAAGGAGTTATTAAGAACTAAATTTTATATTTTAAAGTAATCAACAAAGAAAAATTTAAAAATCCTTCATGTTTTATTTATAATAATCTCACCTAAAACAAAAAAAAAATTATATTATAATATTTAATTTATTTTTTATCAAAAACTGAAGAAATATATTGTTATTAATACAAATTATAATTTAGATTGCATGCAACCTATTTCTTAAATTATTCTTTAATAATATACAACATTCAAATTAAAAAAAAAAAAACTCACAAATCCACAGTAATAAAAATGCACATACTAAAAAAATATTTTTCCTATTCTAACAAGTTTTTCACTATTCTCTCTTCTAAATTCGCTGACAGAAACCTAAATAACTAGTTTCTTTCACAAAGCAAATTACCCCCGTTTTTTCTCCGCACTCCAAGCACATAAATAATTTCTCAACCTGCACATCTCGCAGTAATTAGCATCATAACAAAGCAAGCACAAAACCCACTTCGCCAAGCGCAAATTCTCCACGTCATAATTTACACCATTTAAATGAGTTTACTTCATCATCACGTCTAACGTCATTAGCAGTAATTAGCGCAAAAATTTCCTGCACCATCCGTAACAACTCGGCGCGTAATGTTTATTGTGCAAAACTGCAACAACAACAACACTGAAGATGACTACGACTCTAATCAGTATAATTGCAAAAACAGAAAAGACATACTTATTTTTTTTTAGGTTCTAGTATTTTTCTCTGAGGAGATTACCGCTAGAGAAGTTTTTTAGCGAAGTTCTTTGATTAAAAAAATCTTCTTAATTCTGCTCCATCGGGACTTATGTCAGAGACGGGTTTTTAAACACGACGATATCTAGAAATGTTTTAGATTTCTGATATTATTCCCAGTTGTATAAGGCGGCTATAACTTTAATAACAGAAGGCAAAAAATTATTTTTATTGTTGATGATTTTTTTATTGTCATCACCTCCCTAAGAGATTTTTTTTGTCACCCCTACAGTGTTAGATTATATTTTTTAACATACTCCCTACCCTGGTGGATTAAATATAATTCCCTCGGACTGAAACTTCTAATAAGCGAAACAAAAAACAAATGACAATTGATATTCTTGAAACTCATAATGAGAAATATACATCTCATTAGTAAATACTCCATTCAAAATCGGAGGCGTAGTTAGTGATAAAAAAACTACTTTTTTTATGAGACTTCAGCATCAGCACCCAGGGGATTGAAGTTCTTGTACTAAGCCTAATTAAAAACGCATCTACTTGGGTGGTGATATCTTTTTTAGACAAACAATAAAAATTAAAATATTTTGACAAGGAAAAAAACATCGGATAATTACGTCCCCTCTCATATCTTTTGTTTTATTTGATCGTCTGGGGAATAAAAAAGATTTGAAGTTCGAAAATTTTGCTGCATTCGGGCGCGTAAATATCAAGAACAAATAAACTATTTCTAGTTTTCAGAGTAACATTTGATTTGTTCCGAAGTCCTTTGTTTCTGGATTAAAAGCAATAAAATAGGAGATATTTGCATTTAATTAAAATCGTCTGCTGTTTACAGAGAGTAAATTATTCGATTGAAAACCGCTTTAGAAAGAATTATAAAATATATTTTGGCAGGGGAGATTTTTAATTGAGTATTTTAATTAGCGAAAATATGGAAAATTAATTTGTGTTTTCATTATTATAGTTTTTTTTTTATTATTTAGCAACGGCGAGTTGTAGAATGATCGCAAAAATAAATACTTGTAATTGTAAATGTTTAAGTTTTAATTTGTTTTAATATCAAAAGATTTTAATTTTCTCGTAACTGAAATGTAAATAGCAATTCATTGCATTCAAATAACAAAAAATATCATAAGATTATAGGATCTCTAAACTTTTTTTTTGTTACAAATAATTTTCATACTTGTTTCAAATGAATAATTCTATATATATGTATATTGTGTTGAATAAAAGTGGATTAAAAATGCTTATTTCATTATACCTGCTAATTTAAAAATAGTGGAATAAAAGGAGGATTTTTATACTAGTAAAACATGTAAGTTTTATTAGCATAATTAAAATAATCCATTTTCATTTATAATGTACAATAGTATTCCAATTATCCGGTTCAATTAGAACCAGATTCCATCCGGATAATCAAATATCAATAATTGGAAAATTCATGAAAAAAAGTTTATTTTTTAATGAAAAAAAACTTAGTATGTAATTCAATCTAATAATTATTAAAAACTATTCATCAATAAGAAACTTTTCTATAAGAAACTTTTCTAAAAGAAACTTTTCTATAAGAAATTTTTCTATAAGAAACTTTTCTATAAGAAACTTTTCTATAAGAAATTTTTCTATTAGAAACTTTTCTATAAGATACTTTTCTATATCATCCTCAAATTTAAATAATCGTACTTTCTCAAAAATAAGAAGTGTGATTTAATATTGCTAATCTCGGCTTCTCTTCAACCCATCTTAACAAATAGACATGACAAACTTTAAGTAGTTGTTCAGAATATGGTTATTTTCCACGCTATTTGATGTTGATTGCATAAATTTAAACTGAGTTATTACAACTCGATTATCTTACTTTCCATTCTTCCGGCACACTTTTTTAACATTTCTTCTGCATATAACTTCTTCACGACACCCTTGTGGTATAACGGATAAAGGATCTGGGCGAGGTGCCTGAGGATCTTGGTTCGATTTCGGGAAGTCTTGGATGTAATTGTTGATATTTATTGAAAGTGATTTATGAAGGCAGCCTACGTAGGCAAGCAACTGCTCTTTTTTTTAATTTTTATCAATTGTACTCATTTTTGAGTACATGTCTTTTTAAAAATTGAAACTTATGTATTCGGATCTATGATAATAAGCATCGAATGTACTAAAAAATAAGTACATTTTACTTACTTTTAATACCTATTTTTATCACTGTACAGTATTGTTTGTTCGAAAATGATTATAAAATTTCGTAAAAGCTAAATCCTTGGTAATTACAGTTAAAATAATAAAAAAAACAATATAAATTCCTCGAATAATATCTAAAAATATGTAAATATCAAACCAACTATCCCCCTTTAACTGTGCCAATCTCGATTCAAAAATCGCAAAACTACAATAATTTCCATTTTTTAGAAAATTTCATTTAAATTCAGGCCCTTTCCTTCGTTCGAAAACACTAATACCAACTTACTCTCCAATCCTCTGGGAATTTAAATAGCGAAATTAACGCTTAAAACTTGTTTCCATTTTTTTATTATTATTATCATTACGCTTTACATCGGGTTTCGTATAACGTTTAAGCCAAAACAGCATGCACCGGCACGTCCGGAAAAATGTTCAATTATAAACACCGTATTCAACTAAGTCTTTTACAAGTGGCTAAAACATTGATGGTAGTCATAATAATAATAATAATAATGACAGCGAATGAGATCAAATTCTCCGGAGAAATCAAACGATGAACTGCAAATGCAAATGCCGGAAAAAAGCAGAAGCTCGGTATTAAAAAACCAATTACTGTATTAAGAGAGATAAGTCTACTTTGCAAGCGCACCAACTTTAACCGAAGCGAGAATCGTATGATTGTTTGATTTTTTTTTCTCTCTCTGCCTTTTATAATCATTGTTATTCGGAGCTAATTTATTTATTACCGATATTTTTTTTTATTTAATTTAAAACTCGGATCTGCCATTATTCCTTTTTAACACTCAAAGCCGTAATTTGGACGTTTTAAGGAAATTATAATAATGGGGGAAAAGGGGGGATTTTTCCCTTTATATTTTCCCCTACTCATCCCTTTCTTTTCGTTTCTCGGGACGATTTTTTTTCGCGTTCCACTTTCGAACGTAATTTCGGAATGAATTAATGGGGGGGAGGGGGGATTTGGAATATTTCGTTCCATGAAAGATTATGCCGGGCAGCGTGCGAACTCAACCTAAGGTTTTTCGTTTCCCATTAGCAAATTGGAGTGAGTAGAGAAGGGTGGGGAGGAATTAATGGAATATAATAATGGAATTTCCATCCGCGGGAAAAAGAACAAAAAAGGTGTATCTGACTTTTGTACCTGTGATTTTATTAAAACTAATTTAGGCGGGATCTATGCTTGATGTTATTCCGGAGCGTTCGTTTAGGAGTTAAAATCATCGCCAGTTAGAGATTAATGCGCTTAAGCCTTTTCCATTTGGCGAATTGTTTGAATTGTAGTAATGAAAGGGGAGGGGGTTGAAAAAAGGAATTATGTTTGCTTAGGTGATGTTTAATGGATTTTACGTAATTGAAAATTACACTTTTGGTTTTTAAGGATCTTAATCCGGGAGAATAATTGTGTAATTCAATTTGAGAATTTTATAAAAATGGAATATGTCCTTAATTGATAAGGAGTATATATAAATATATTTAATGTTAAATAATTTCATCTAAATACCCTTGTCTTGTTTTTGGCATTCCGTAAAAAAATATTTATAATATGGAATAAATAGGAATCAATACAATATAAATAGATGTAAATAGAATATATAAAATTACTTGAATAGATATTGGAAGAAAACAGCTATAAAAAATTGGAATAAAATAATATTCTTTAGTTTTCTAGAATCAAAATATGATTATGCTTTCTGTTTAAATATAAATTTAAAAACAATTACTTAATTTAAAATAATAAAAAATGTTTCCCAGAAACCAAACATTAATTAGTTTTCATTGAAGGAATATGTTATATTTATGTTAGAAATTTCTTTTTGTCGATGTTCTTTTCCGTCAAAGTACAATTTGTCAGTATATTTTATTTTAGTATTTAGTATAATTTATAGATTACTAATTATAATGTATAAATATATTATAAACCTGATTACGCATGTAGATTAAGTTTCAAATCGGTATGGCTCAGTTTCCATTTAAGCAATCGACATTAAATTTTGTGGAAAACAAATCTTCTGAACAACTTTTTAAGTTTGCCAAGTCGCTTTGTTAAGATGGCTTGAACAGAAGCTGAGTTTAGCAAATCACTCATTTTTGAGAAAGTATGATTACTTAAATTCCAGTACGTCATGGCTCATTTACGACGCAATTGTACTCAAAGAAAAACAAGTATGTTCAGGTACTCATTTTTAGGTACCTTTTTTGGACAGTGCAGAACTTCAATTATCCGAATTCCATTTATCCGAATAAAACAAATCGGATCGCCAATTATCCGGATCAGGATCGCATTGAGAAAAAAAAAGAAATCAGCAAAATGCACATTTTTAAAGTTTTTTATTGATGAATTTCTAATAGATGTTTCTTATAGAAAACTTTCTTATAGATGAATTTCTTATAGGTGAATTTCTTATATTTGAATTTCTTATAGGTGTTTCT
This sequence comes from Troglohyphantes excavatus, assembly GCA_963932185.1. Classification (NCBI taxonomy): domain Eukaryota; kingdom Metazoa; phylum Arthropoda; class Arachnida; order Araneae; family Linyphiidae; genus Troglohyphantes; species Troglohyphantes excavatus. The sequence continues at coordinate 62,672,693 of OZ010669.1, read as the reverse complement.
TATAGATGTTTCTTATAGAAAAGTTTCTTATAGATGAATTTCTTATAGAAGTTTCTTAAAGAAAAAATTTTTATAGAAAAGTTTCTTATAGAAAAGTTTTTTATAGATGAATTTCTTATAAACGTTAGACGTTATCGCTCATTTACGATGCAATTGTACTCAAAGTAAAACAAGTATATTCAGGTACTGATTTTAAGTGCATTTTATTGACAGTGTACGCAGGCAAGCAACTTCTATATTTATACATTTTTACACATTGTACTTATTTTTGAGTACACGTCTTTTTCAGAAAATGAAACTTACGAATTCGGAGCTATGATAAGCACCGAATGCACTCTAAAATGAATACATTTTATTTATTTTGATCTCCTATTTTTAACAGCGTGTGCTGCTGGCAGAAGTTGCGATTAGCAAATCACACTGTTCATTTTTAAGAAAGCGTGATTACCTAAATTTGAGTACGACATCGCTCATTTACGATGCAATTATACTCAAAGAAAAACGAGTATGTTCAAGTACTAATTTTTAAGTACTTTTTTTTACAATGTACGTAGGCAAGCAACTTGTTCTTTTATTCATTTGTACTCAGTTTACTAATTTTTGAGTACATGTCTTTTTCAGAAAATGAAACTGATGTATTCGGAGCCTTCGAGCATGGATCCTTCATAGTAGAAAAATCATAAGGTTATAATCTCGGTAACATCAAAGTGAGGCCAACATGTATGGCCTCAGACACGTGGTTCATTACGTCATCTATTCATAAAAAAATTTCTAGTTCATTCATAAAAATATCCTTACTTCATGCTACTATTATTTGCAAATCACAAACCAATCGCGAACGTTTTTTCATTCATAAATATTGAAAGAAAGTCACGTGTCTGGTGCCATCAGGTCTGAGATGTTTGCATCACGATGATGACGACATATTCGCTCTACAACAGTTCATTCATGCTCGAAGTTCGGAGCTATGATAAGCATCGAATATACTCTAAAATTAATACATTTTTATTATTTTTGAGTACCTATTTTTAATAATGTGTAAATTGTTATTTGGAACTAAAACCAAGCGACTTGTTTAAAATATCAGGGAAGTATCCGGACAAAAATAATATTTTATTACGCCAAACTGCCAAACAATAGCAGCACTCCCAGCAAATTGTAATCACCCTGTCTTTTTCCATACTCACCTTTCCCATTCCAGCCCATTCCAACTTTACAACCTACCCGCAATTACAACCCTTTTCCTACAAACAACAAACCTACGCATTCCTTCTCCCCAAAACTTCCATTCCAAAGCAGCAAATAACACTTTTTAAAAAAGCAAACCCCCCTCTTCTCATTTCGGTAATTATAACATCGAGTTCTTGATCTCTCCATGGATAGAAAGTAGGAAGCTGGAAAAAAAAAACACCCAGCGTCTATTAAAATTTATAACTTAATTAGTTTTCCAGAGTAATGGGGGGAAGAAGTGCTTTTTAGGGGGGGGGGAAGAATCTTGCCCTCTCTCTATGTGAGAGATGACGCATACTTTGCTTAATTATTTCGCCCTTCTAATTTACAAATGTTTGCGTTGAAACCGGATGGGAGTCGCATTCTTTTGGGAGTCGCTTGGTTTTGCCCTCGGATCAAAGCGAATGGTTGATTTCTTTTGGCATGGGCGTTTGGAAAAGTTCTAGTTTGGGGGTATTTTTCTTTGGGAAGTCTGATTAATATATATCTGTAAAAATATATGTCCATTATGCTCGGTTTGAGGAAGTTTTAATTATTATTATTATTGTGTTGTAATTGATAATATAGTTAAAATTCACTCATTCCGAATATGGATTTTTTTTTCTTATTAGTTAACCATTTATATTTCAAGAGCGTTCGAGACATTTACGTTATTTTTACGTAGCACTTATCCAGTTTTCTGTTCTCTTCCCAAAAATCTTTTGTATTCTTGTTTGAAAATAAAAGAAAAATAATGATATTTTTTTTCAGTTATCACGTTTCTGTTCTCTTCCCAAAAATCTTTTGTATTCCTGTTTGAAAATAAAAGAAAAATAATGATATTTCTTTTTTAGTTATCCCGTTTTCTGTTCTCCTCCCCAAAATATTATGTTTCGTGTATGAAAATAAAATAAAAATAATGATATTTTTTTATCAGTTATCCCGTTTTCTGTTCTCCTCCCAAAAATCTTTTGTATTCCTGTTTGAAAATAAAATAAAAATAATGGTATTTTTTTTTATCAGTTATCCCGTTTTCGGTTCTCTTCCCAAAAATCTTTTGTATTCCTGTTTGAAAAGAAATGAAACATTATAATATTTTTTAAAGTAAGCGGAATATTAAAATAATATGACTTTAAAAAATTATAGTAAAATCAATCTACACAGATCTTTCATTATTTAAAAAAAAATCAGAAAATTCATATAAATTACACATAGTCGCATACAAGAATATATTTCCATTTATTATTTTTTATATAAATTGGTCACTAATTTATTATGTATAATAGTTAAATAAAATAGTTAATATCCGTAAAATGTAATTAAAGTATGAAATAAATATTGTTATAGGTCTTACTTTGATTATTTATTTTAATTAAAAATTTCATTTTTAATGATTACACTTTCATTAATCACATATTTAGAAAATATCCAAAACAGTATCAAAATACATTCATGATTTGACGATGAGAAAATTAACTCATAAATAGCTAATCACTGATGTGAAAAATTTGACCACTAATTTTTCCTTCGAGCAAAATAGTGAGAAAAAAAACTAAACAAAATTGCAATTGGATATTTAATTGTTTTACATTGATTTACAGCAAAATCTAGTATATTTTATTTATGAAAAAATACACCGTTTTCAAAGTATAAAGTATATCTCAATATATTGGTTCAATTGTGAAACCAAAACTAAAAAACAGTTATTGACCTTTTTATTAAGTTATAACTACGTATTTGAATAAAATATATTGTAAAAGTTAGAATAAAACATAAAATTTCAGCTTTTTAGAAGTTTTGAAATGTAAATATTTAATTTAGTAGATGCCAAATAACAAATATATATATATAAATTTAGATGATAGTTTTAGTGAGTGATAATACGCATAAATTCTATTATTTTTAACGCATCTTCAAAAATTAATTACTGGGTTTTTTTTAGCTCATTTCCCATTAAATGTTTTCTCTTATTTTACCCTTAATCATTCAGTTTTTCCTCAACTATAAAATAACCTGTTATAGTGAAAAAAAAGCAACAATTTCTCAATTAATTTAACTTTTATATTTGAAATTGCAAGTTAAAAATCTTCCAAGACAAGCTCGTTTTACATTGCACCCTATTTAAATAATAAAAAAAATCCAACAATTCGCACTTTATACTTAAAATTAAACTTCAGTAATATGCATGTTCCATGGAACCAGGGAAAAAAATCCCTATTGCATTACTCACATCCCACAAGTGTAAAAAGATCTCGCGACTACGCAATTAACATTTCCCCTTCAAAATCCCTACAAACTCTAATCCTTCGTTAGGCGTAATGCCATTAACTCCCCTACGCAAAAAAGCAGAGGTGGAATAATTGGAAACTTCCCCTAAATCCTTTCATTAAATATGCCCGTTGTTATTAATGTCGAGAGGTATAATACGCCCTGTTATATTTATACGGGGTATCATGGGCTGGAATATATAAATCAGGAAAAAGCTTGTTATATTTTTTCCCTTGCTTTTACTCCTGCATTTGTTTTTAGGATAATCCCAATGAGGTATTTCGAATTTAAGCCTCCGAAATTGTTTAATCTATTTAAATGGTGTGTTACAAAAGATGGCGATTTAAAAAAAAATATGATAAGGGTGTTGCTGGGTGTGGTAAGTGTTGCAATTAGGAAAATGTAGATCTTTTTGCAAGTGTTTAGCGTTTTTGTGAATTGTTAAAGTTCTATGATAAAGTTGGTTTGGTTTGTTTAATTGACGTCGCACTAGAGCTGCTATTGGCGACGGTTCGGGGTGTTTCCTCGTCATCTGACCTTGGTTCTAAAATAACGAGGTGCATGTATGAATGTGTGTGTGAATGTGTATGTGTTCCTGGGTCTTTCCTTCGAGATTGACCCGGAACCATGGCCAATAGCCCACTGTGCAGCTGTAGTGCGACGTTAATTAACAAAACCAAACCAAACCGACGGTTCGGGACCTATCTCGTAGGAAAGACCCAAGAACGATGCCTTGTATTTTTGAACCATGGTCAGATAACAAGGACAACACCAGAGCTGACACCCACGCCTTCAATAGGCGTTAGGACTTTGGACCCCGATCAGATTTATCGGGAACCACTCCCGTATACACGCCGGTATAATTTGTTGGATGTTCTGGACGACTCTCTAGTATTTTTGTAGCGAAGCTGGCAACCCTCCCATCGCAAGATCATTACTTTGCTTTGTCCCGTTCATCGCACGGGCTCGAACTGACAATCATCTGATTACCAGATGAACGCCTTTTATCCACTGGGCTACCGGGCCCCATATCTTTTTGAAATTGTGCAGCGTATTCATGAATTGTTGAAGTTTTATGATTGGTTTGGTTTGGTTAATTAACGTCACACTAGAACTGAGCATCGGGCTATTGGCGACGGTTCGGGGTCTATCTCAAAGGAAAGACCCGAGAACAATGTTTCGTATATATTAGCCATTGTCAGATGACGAGGGCAACACCTGAGTTGGCACTCGACGCAACATCAATAGACGTCAGGACATTGGACCCCTATCAGATGTATCGTGCACCAGTCCCGTATACACGCCAGTATAATTTGTTGGACAACTTTCTAGTATTTTTGTAGCAAAGCTTGCAACCCTCCGATCGCAAGATCACTACTTTTTTACTTTTCTTTGTCAAGTCCATCGCACGGATTCGAACCACCAATCCTCTGATTAGTAGCTGAACGCCTTATCCACTGAGCAACTGGGGCTCCTCGACATTTCAAGACTTCGCCTGTTTGTAAATTTGTTTGTTTACTCATTTACGGCCAAACGCGTTGTTCGATTTTCTTTAAATTTTGCATGAATGTCGCTTGAAAAAAAAACGACGCATATGTTTTTTAACCGACTTCATCGAAAACCAATACCGCCAAACGTGCCAAGAAAATAGGTTATCAATTCGACGTAATTTCTGTTCTAATTCTTATATTCAGATAAAGGTTTTTGTTGTTGGATAGAAAATGTCTGACTTTAAAACTTTTTGTTAAAAAATATCCGGTTTTATCTGACATTTAACCATTCGAAAATCCCAATTAACTTTACCGTTCAGTTTTTTTTATTTGTCGCGAGGTCTACTTTTCTCAGAACTACTAGTTATAATTTCCCACTCTCAACGTAAAAAGAACACGTTAAAAATACTTCTTTAAAAAGAACAGGAACAAGATGATCCCAATCAGATTCACGCCGCCCTTTATACACGCAGTAGAAATTGGAGGTACATTCGGACACGACGTATTGTTACTTCGCAGCAACCCTCCGATCACAAGTTCACTGCATTTAACATTTTTGTCAATCCTCTAGTATCAGCCTTATTCGACCTCGCTACCTTCTAATTGCTGGCCGACGACGCTACCTCTTTATGATAAGGATATTGGTTAAATGAAGGGTCCATAGCAGTGGTTCGTAACCCTCTGGTCTGTGGACCACCGTTAGTGTGTGGATATATTTTCAAACACTAAATGTTAATTATTTTCTAAATATATAAATAAGTTGGTGAAAGATTGAGAAATGCGAAACGTGAAAGATTGAGCAATAACAAATGGTATCAAAATTTTAATGTCAAATGTTTGCTGTTTTTTACACATTTAGGGTTCCCATGGATCCAGAAAGTGTTTTAATTGACTTTTCTAAAATTATATAAATTATTTACCTCTATTTTTCGTTTTTTTTTTAATTGCATGTATTAAATAAAAATCCATGATATCGTTTCCAAACTATTTTTTTGTATTTATTATAAACTCTCAACTTGTATTCGATTCTTTTTTCGATTCCGTCAGTGGCTGTACTTTAATAGGCTGCCACATAACTAAATGCCATACGTACACTAAATAGAGAGCGACGATTGGCTACCATCCAGTAAAAACTTGCCTGCAAAACACTAATCATATAAATAGGCATCTTACTCTCTAAAGATACCCCCTTTTCTAGTATCTGTAAAAGTTGTTTTTCCGCGATATGACATCTGTGGCAGGGAAACCAGTGTTTAAGTTTCCTATTCCCATCTTTCACTCAAACAGGTGTGTATTTTTCTTTCTTTTTCTCTCTCTCTCTCTTCCCTTTCTTCTTTTTTTTTTCTTTTTTCAATTAGGCCTCCGTGGCTGAGTGGATTAAGGCGTAATCTGGGAATCCAAGGGTCCCCGGTTCAAAACTTTGCAATGGACTAGACTAAAGAATAGTAAAAAGTAGTGATATTGCAATCGGAGGGTTGCTAACTTCGCTACTAAAATACTAGAATGTCGTCCAGAACATAAACAAAAAATTAACGGCGTGTATACGGGACTTGTGTACGATAAATCTGATCGGTGTCCAAAGTCCCGACGTCTATTGAAGGTGTTGGGTGCCAGCTCAGGTGTTGTCCTCGTCATCTGACCATGGTTCAAAAATACGAGGCATCGTTCCCGGGTCTTTCCTTCGAGATAGGCCCCGAACCGTCGCCAATAGCCCACTGTTCAGCTCTAGTGCGACGTTTATTAACCAAACCAAACCTTTTTCAATTATTTCCATTTTAACTCTAACTTTTTTACAAGACTATCAAATTCATATTAATTTCGTTTATATTAGTTGTGAAGTGAGCAATGAGTAATGTTTATATTCGATTGTTATACAGATTGGTGCTTTTTCTGCAAAGCCGGATATAAATTGATGCATCTATGTAAAATTTCTAAATATAAAATTTTCAAAATCCTATATAGATATTATAAGAAGACATTTATAGAAATGTATAATTTTTTTTTTAATATAATAAGCAATTTTAGTAAATATTTCATATACTTACAACAATTTATTTTAGAGATAAAAACTTTCTTTAGAGACAAACTAAATTAATATTTTTTTGTGTTTTATTAAATACGAAAAAAATTACAGCATTAAATGCTGAAAATTTTATAAATATAGTTTAAATATTAATTTAATATAAATGTAATTTTGATAGCTGTTCAGAGCATTATTGTAGTCATTATTGCTTTTGTTTTTTAAAGTATGAGAATATGATGTATCGTGGAATAGGATGAATAGAAGCAAGCAACTGGTCTTTTTTATTCATTTTTACTCATTGTACTCATTTTTGAGTACGTGTCTTTTTCAAAAATGAAACATGTATTCGGGGCTACGATAAGCATCGAATGTACTCAAAATTAAGTACATTTTATTTATTTTTGAGTACTTATTTTAACAGTTTTCAAGAAAAAATATTAATATGAATGTAAAGTTCGAAATTGCATCTATTCACGCGATTCCACCTTATTTTAAAATAATTGGACATATCTTTAAGGACATATCTATTTAAAATATAACATACAATTTTAAAATGCCCAGCACAGTAACAAAAAAAACTAAAGATCTAAAATTTAATACAGAAAACTATTTATGAAATAAAAGCGATTTGACCCATGAAAATTTTGTTTAAAATTTTCATAAACTAATCCGTATATCGATCTCATATTTTAATAGTACGTATAAATAAAAGACCCGTTTTCATTTCGGACACTGTTAAAAATAGATATTCAAAAATAAGTAAAATGTACTCATTTTTGATTACATCTTTGATTACACATAAATTTCGTTTTTGAATAAGACATGTACTCAAAAATGAGTAAAAATTAATAAAAAGAGCAGTAGCTTGCCTACATAGGCTGCCTTCATAAATCAAAATAATTTAATTGTAATTACTTATTTTCCATTTAAGCAATCGTCATCAAATAATGTGAAAAACCACTTTCTGAACAAATGCTTAAAGTTTGCCAAGAAGTCGCTTTGTTAAGATTGTTTGAACAGAAGCTGATATTAACAATATTAAACCGCCCTGGTCATTTTTGCGAAAGTACTGTTACTTAAATTTGAGTAAGTCATCGCTTATTTACGATGCAATTGTACTCAAAGAAAAACGAGTACTTCCATGTACTCATTTTAAGCACATTTTTTTACAGTGCATGCTTTCGTTTTTTTTTCAGCTGCTATATGCATTCACGCCAAATTAACCCAAAAGAAAAACCCCGCAATTTGCTAACAGCTCCGCAAAACCCATTGCATTAGTAGACCGCCACTGAAAAAAAAAACTTGGCTAAGAGGAAAATCCCTTGAAAAAATAAAATCGTATTTAAGTAATCCTGTTTGCCCAGTCGCATCTAAGAAAAATCCCTACCCGACTAAGTGATGGTATTAAGCGAGAAAAGGGACAGATATACTTCACGGAACGTCATTAGTTAAGTGGAGATACACGAAGAGTCTTAATTCGTCGCCAGTTATGAAGCATTAATCACCGTGTGGCGCTGGGATCGTTTTTTTTTATATATATAATTTTTAACTTTTTTTTTGTTGCTCATCTTCTCTGCTCCGGTAGCTACGCCTGCTGATAACTTTATTTAAAAAAATAATTTTTTTCCGTCTCCCTTTTAAAGCGAGTTTTTATCGTTTTGGGGAAAAGTTTTTTTCCCTATTCGCCTTTTGCATAAGTTTTTGCATTAATTCTTCCTCTCTCGGGTTGTAATTTTTTGGCGATTTTTTTTTCTCCCCCCCCCCCCCCCCCCCCCCTCATTCTTTTCGAAACGGTTGAAACTCCGAGAAGTGAGATAAGGGAGGTGGGAAGTGAAATAAATCAAAAAACCAGAACCGTGATTATTTTTTTTTTAACTTCGGTAGATGATATTCATTTCATTTTTTTTTTAAAGTTGAAATGTTTCTAAAACTGTTATTTTACGGGGATGTATGTCACCCCCCTCTAAATATATCTACCCCCTACGCCCCAATGATGATTGTGGGGTCTTTGAACGGTTCTATCACGCTTTTTAATGTGTCATGATCGATTTTTTTTTTCTCCATCTCATATTTTTTTATCTTTTCCTTCTGCTAATACTAGACTTTACGATGACACGCTAATGAAAGATTTTTTTTCATTCAGTTGGCGGTTATTCGCTCCGTTTGGCTTAAATAAATGTATTAGATTAAACTTTTTTTTGCGTAATAACTAGTCGTTGTCCGCGAATGCAACAAAACATATAAAATGGATAATCAATGCGTGTGATGCAAGTAAACATCAATACAGAGATACATATATGCATAGCATGGGAAAATAATATATATGTATAGCAGGGGAAATAATATAGAGGTATGGCAGGTACATCACATGAAATCTATAAATTTGATAACGTCCAGTACAACAATTTTGTACACTGTCGAAACTGGTTACAACGACCTCTCGATATAACGCACCTTTCGCTACATTACTACTGCCAATGAAAGTTTTAATCGGTTGTTTAGTTTGTGTTTTATAATATTTTAACATTTGGATTTAGAAACCAACTGAAGACAGTGGCGTCAAAACATAGTTTTAGGAGTTATGGCAAGGAAAAAATTATATAGGTATGGCAGAGAAAAATAGGTATGGCAGAGATATATAGGTATGGCAGGGGGAAAATTATATATTGGTATGACCGGGGGAAATTATATATATAGGTATGGTAGGGGGGAAATATATATAGGTTTGACAGGGAAAACATTATATATATGGTAGATGGAAGACATATAGAAGAGGAGATAATATCGAGGTATGGCACGGAAAAATAACATGGAGATATTGAAGGAAGAAATGGTATATATATATATATATATGATAGGGGGAAATGATTTATAGGTATGACATGGACAAAGTATGGAAGGGGGACAGGGGGAAATAACATATATGCATAGCAGAGGAAAATAAGATGTATACATCGCAGGAGGATATAATATAGAGGTATGGCAGGAGAAAATAACATGGTGATATGGAAGGAAGAAATTATATATATATGACAGGGAGAATGATTTATTTATATAAGGGGATGAAAATTATATATATGTATGGCAGGAGGAAATACCATATATGCATGGCAGGGGAAAATAATATAGGAATGACAGGAAAAAATGGCGTAGAGGGTATGGCAGATAAAAATGACAATTTTATATTTTTGCATCTTTTGTAAAACAATTTATTCATAATATTTGGATTAAAGTAGGTATGGCAACAACTGTTTCATTTGGACCAATTTATAATTTTGTATACGATTACTTCTATATTTGGTACATGAATATCTGCAAAAATACTTCAATTGTTTCATGCAAGAAAAATTTAAGTCAGTATTACTACAAATACTATTTGCTACATTTACAAAATACGATATTAGTCTTTTTTTTATAACAAAAAACATTATGTACCAGATAGCATATGCATTATCTTGAGAACAAGTATTGTAAGTTACCTTGAGAGCTAGTTCCGATTCTGTCATCCGCAGACACACCGTATAGTAGAGGCTGGTGCACATTATATCTGTCACAAGGCAAATGTCCTCAGGATGATCGTGCTGTGGAATTTTGGAAAGTAAGGGAGCCAGAATACATGATATTAGTATGCCTTTACGATAATTTTCGCAATATAATTTTAACGATAATTCCCCCCCCCCCCCCCCCCCTACACACACACACATTCGTTGTAAGGGGAAATATATTTTCGTATTTCTTATAGCCAAAAAAATCATAAAAGTTTAACGCTTTTGCTCCTTCATTGATGGCAGCTTTATCAACGGGTTGTTTAAAAAAAAACACGTTTAAATACATTATTTTAAAGGCATTAAAAAAACTTGATATTTATGAGATGAACGTATAATTCATCACTGCTACTGAAAATTATCTTTCTTTCTTTCTTTTGAATCCTCATGTGTTAAGATCCACTGAGTACAAGGGCCGTAAAAGTAATATTTACTACCGAAATAATGTATATGATTGACGTCATCCAACTCAGAGCTCCGAGTATTTCCATCCAAATCGATCCTACTTCATCACCAATAGCCCACAGTGACACTCTAATGCGACGTTATTTCAGTGAACCCAGCAACATATCCCTTTAAAATAATTTAACAAAATTACAAACATCAAAACTCATGCCTTAACCTAAAACGTATCAATAACAATAAATAATTGAATTGCCGCCTGGTAACCCACTTAATTAAATTTTACGAGCAGAAACATAAAATAAATCCATCCCACCCGTTTATTATACAATTTTTAAACACCACCACCGCCCAAACAAAAAGACAACTCAAATGCATACCGACAACCACACATCTAAAACACCCCCTTACACCCCCCCCCCCCCACACCCCGCTTCTTCTAAACCCAAATTGCCTAATGAGACATTCTTACTCTTCCTTTCCATGAAAACACCCCCCCCCCCAACAGTAACCCCCTTTTTAATTGGATGAATACAACAAGCGAAGGAGCTCACCGGTCGCAATTAAAACTCATTTGGCGCGGAAAGAATGGGACGCGCTGTAACGCTTTGTGGCAACCCTGCCGACGGGTCTCATTAGAAAAGCGGTATGTGGCAAATGGTGTTCAGCGGAGCCTATTATAACCATCAGCAGGAGCGTGAAGAAGCGATCTCACTAAAGGGTTGTCGGGTGGGCGAGTGTGGAAGCCGCCAAGTTGAATGAGGTTGGTCGCCAAGTTTGTGGAAATTGATAAATTGTCACTGGCTAATTTATTGAGGTGTATTGAATTTTGCGCATTTTGGATGGATGTTAAGTTAATTTTAAATAAAATACAGGACATGTAGGAAAGTGTTTAATTTTGTTTCGAAAATAATTATTAAATATATACACAAAACTAATTATTGCATGTATTCCAAAGTCTGGCTTTGAATTTGTAAAATGTATTCATTTATAAAATTAGCTTATGCTGTGTTTGATCTCAGGCAAAAATAAAAAAATAATTATCGCTTCCAATATTAATAATTTGGACTCCGATAAAATCTTAAAGAACACCAAATTGACGATTTTTGTCAAACCTAGTAATATTATTTGCTTACTTCAATGTCTACTTGATTGTAAATTAAAGTTCCTAAGATTTCTTCAAATTATTATAAATAAACGAATTTTCTTTTAATTCGTAGTTCTATAATTTTTTACAGATATATAGCAAATACAATAAGGTATAGGCTATGAAGTATTCATTCAATATATTCTTAATAATACAAAAACTGGTAGAGAATGAAACTATTCGAGTAGTTTTTATTTTATTAATAATATTTTATTAATAATATTTTATAAATAATATTTTATTAATAATATGTTATTAATAATATTTTATTAATAATATTATTATTAATAATTTATTAATAATAATCTATTAATAATAATTTATTAATAATAATTTATTAATAAAAATTTATTATTATTAATAATAATAATAATAATTTATTATTATTAATAATAATAATAATATTTTATTCATAATATTTATTAATAATATTGTATTAGTAATATTTCATTAATAATATGTTTTATTAATAATATTTTACTTATATATCTCTTACCTTTTAGACGTATAGATACACTAATTTTGCTTGATACTGTTTTAATATTTATACTTATGTTTTAAGATATCAAGGCTCAATTGGAATTTTCAATAATATTCAATTCTATTTCTACAAGACTTAAACGAATTATACCTAATAACATGAGTTTACAATTTTTTCTGATTAACAGAAAGCAGAAATCCCTCTCCCTACGCCTATCATTTGAAAAAAAAATATTAATTTCACACCTAAAATCACAAAACAAAATTGTAATTCACCAGTACGACAATTTATCGCCAAATCTAGCAGCACATCCATCCCATCTCAGAGAGATGCTCCTTAATATGGCCTCCCCCACCCCCTTACATTTCATCGCCCCCTCCCCACCCTCGTAAGAGAACAGACGAGATTTTAGAAGGGGGTGCCACACTTCGCATTGACTCCCTTTCGGTAGCTGCCTGTACCTTATCTAAATTAACATCGGCGGTTAGAATGTTGCTTATATCCCCCCCGCACTATTACTGCCGGTAGTAGAGAGAAAACGAGAGCTCTGCTAACTGAGGCTGGGCGCGGGCGGGGGGAGGGAAATCAGCAATTTGGTGTTCGCTGATTTTCACAGGGGTTCTTCCTCGTTCGCTTTATTTTTAATTTATTTTTATCGTTTTTTTTTGTGTCTTTTATTTATTTTTATTTTTTTATCGTTTCGTTCTAAACGAAATTTTTATTCCCCCTCCCCCCCCCCCCCCCCCGCCCCCCGAAATCTAATTTCGTGACGGGGGTTGGTCGTGATTAACTTAGATTAAGAAAACACCTAAACCGTTAAGTTAATTAATTATTTTTCAGTTAGTCGAGCCATTTCGGGTTTGAAACAGCGAGGGGGGTTGTTTCCCTGGGAAATTTTTAAAAGCCTTTTGCTCATCATGTAGGTTTTGCTCGGATGGTTGTTGTGTTTTATCGTTTTTAAATTGAGTTCGCCCGTGGAGATTAGACTGATAAGGAGACCTGTTCCGGGAATTAAAAATTAGATTATGTTTATGTTCTATTATCACATACACGCGGGTATGGCGCATTTATCTGATTAGGAATTAATATCCAACTGCAGTTATTTTGAGAGTATAATAACCGAGCTAGAGAGTGCCTTATTATACCAAGCCAGCAAAATTAATTTCTTGTATGATTTCGCGTGTAATTTCTAAATAGGGTAATTGTTTAAAGGGAGGCAGTAGTCGTCGACCAACAAAAATCAGTCGTATGTCATTCAACTTAAAATTGCTCTAAAATATATAATATTTAGTATTTTATAAAAAAAATATTTAATACAATCTATAATTAATATTTGTTATTATTATTACACTTCAAAAATTTAGTTTTGTATCAATAATTTAAAAAAATAAACTTTTTTTATTGGTACATAGGGTTTTCAATTTTCAACTTGATAACGTTTGGTTTGGTACACTTTTCAGAATAAATATATAATAAATTTAAAATAAAACTTTTAGCAAACTCAAATAAACACTCTAATTCAAACAGTAAACCTAATTTTTGACCCAAGGGTATTTGAAAATATATGAAAAAAATTATTTTGCATACACAAAAATTTATATATTTCGCAACATAAAATGTCACATAAAGTATATATATTTCATAATTTAAGAAATATTTTAGATTTCCTATGTAAAACTTATGTATTTTTATTAGTGGTAAAAAATTAAATAACAATATTGAATAGAATTTGAGAAAAGTGTAACAATATACTAAAAATATCAGTTTTGAGAAAAACATAAGAAAAATTTATTATTTAAAATTGTTTACACAAAACTAAATTTTTGAAGTATAATAATGATAAAAAATGTTTAGTTATTCACTGCATAATATATTTTTATGAAATATTATATTTTAAATATTTTGCAGCTTACTGACTGAAGCATTTTGACATACTGACTGAAGCATACTTACTAAAAATAGGACTGATTTTTTTTTGTCGAAGATTCTGTCGCCCTATATTATTTACTGATTTCCATATTATTCTATTATTATCGTGGAACTAATGTTAAAATATTTCTGACCTTCCTGTGGAAAAGTGATGTAATTTTTGAACAAGTGACTTTAAAATAATTTTTTTAATAGTAAAATTGCATGCATTATTCACTGTTAAAAAATCATTCTCATATCTGAAGAAACTTTTGTTATTTTTTAAGAAACGGACGTCTGCTATGTGCTTTGAACAAATCATTCGTTTAAACTGAAGAAATTCATTTCGTCGTTTTTTAAAGAAATTTTTTCGTCAAAAATGAGGACGAATTTATATAATAATTCAACATTGACGAAGTAACTCGAGCCTCAGACCTCTCTTTCCGGAGTCCAACGTTCGGCCAAAAAGACTAGTTTGAATTTTCAGTAGTTTAATTACAATGTATCATTTCAGTAGTTTAATTACAATATATCAGTTTAGTAGTTTAATTACAATATATCAGTTCAGTAATTTAATTTCAATATAACAGCTCAGTTGTTTAATTACAATGTATCAGTTCAGTAGTTTAATTATAATGTATCAGTTTAGTAGTTTAATTATAATATATCAGTTTAGTAGTTTCATTACAATATATCAGTTCAGTAATTTAATTTCAATATAACAGCTCAGTTGTTTAATAACAATGTATCAGTTCCGTAATTTAATTACAATGTATCAGTTCAGTAGTTTAATTACAATGTATCAGTTCAGTAGTTTAATTACAATGTATCAGTTCAGTAGTTTAATTATAATGTATCAGTTCAGTAATTTAATTACAATATATCAGTTTAGTAGTTTAATTACAATGTATCAGTTCAGTAGTTTAATTACAATGTATCAGTTCAGTAGTTTAATTATAATGTATCAGTTCAGTAATTTAATTACAATATATCAGTTTAGTAGTTTAATTACAATATATCAGTTCAGTAATTTAATTTCAATATAACAGCTCAGTTGTTTAATTACAATGCATCAGTTCAGTAGTTTAATTATAATGTATCAGTTTAGTAGTTTAATTATAATATATCAGTTTAGTAGTTTAATTACAATATATCAGTTCAGTAATTTAATTTCAATATAACAGCTCAGTTGTTTAATAACAATGTATCAGTTCCGTAATTTAATTACAATGTATCAGTTCAGTAGTTTAATTACAATGTATCAGTTCAGTCATTTAATTACAATGTATCAGTTCAGTAGTTTAATTACAATGTATCAGTTCAGTAGTTTAATTACAATGTATCAGTTCAGTAGTTTAATTACAATGCATCAGTTCAGTAATTTAATTACAATATATCAGTTCAGTAGTTTAATTACAATGTATCAGTTCAGTAATTTAATTACAATATATCAGTTCAGTAGTTTAATTACAATGTATCAGTTCAGTAATTTAATTTCAATATAACAGCTCAGTTGTTTAATAACAATGTATCAGTTCCGTAATTTAATTACAATATAACAGTTTAGTAGTTTAATTACAATGTATCAGTTCAGTAGTTTAATTACAATGTATCAGTTCAGTAGTTTAATTACAATGCATCAGTTCAGTAATTTAATTACAATATATCAGTTCAGTCATTTAATTACAATGTATCAGTTCAGTAGTTTAATTACAATGTATCAGTTCAGTAGTTTAATTACAATGCACCAGTTCAGTAGTTTAATTACAATATATCAGTTCAGTTGTTTAATAACAATGTATTCTACATAAAAATAAAAGTTAGTGTTTGTATATTAAAAACTATTTTAGAAAATATACCTTACGAACTTATTAATATAAAACCATACAATTATAAAAATATGCTTTTAAAGTATACTAAATACAGAAAATATTGTGATTGAATCTTGTTAAATATTGTTCCCCTCATACGTATACAAATTTTGTGTCAATTGAATTAATAGTATTGTTGTTGCACTGCTTTCAATAAGCACAAAATTAAAATTACCCATTTTTTTCATTGTAAACTGCGCCCCTTAACTTTATTACATTTCATAACTAGTTATTTTTAATCAAGATCTAGGAATTACTCCAAAATATGCTCAATCTAGACTTTAAAAAAGGCGATAATCTACCATGGAAGTAAGACTCTTACCTCCATGTAATCTACAAGTTAAAATCTTCGCGTGCTTTTCTTTACATTTTTTTAATTGTATAACATTAATTTATTTTGTAATCGAGTATATTCAAAGCATTATAAAAACTTATTAAAATATACATGGTAAATATGGGGAGATTGCATAAATTAGTTTGGGACAATTTGAGTTTTACATTATAATTAAACAAGCTTGTGTGATTTTACAGTGTTAAAATAACATTTTCTAAGCGACTTTTCAAGTTTATAAACTCTTTTAAAATGTAGATTTTGCTGGTTTTTTTTCTCGAAGTGATCCAGATCCAGACAATTGACGATCCGCTTTCTTTTATCCGGATAATTAAAGTCCGAATAATTGAATTTCTACTGTAGTACCATGACTAAAACAACGCAGTTAACCATAATATAAGTATATTTCCTTACTACTGTGGTCATGCTCAATACTAAAAATGATAATGTACATGTATTTATATTCATCAACAAACATAAGATTCCCCAATTCTTGAAATATCTAACATACATCTTATATAATGGTAAACCGTGTAAAATTCGCGAATAACAAAGCAACCCAACTCTCTACCCTCCTTTTGAGCGATCTCAGGTAGCCCAATTGTTTCGTCCTTCCTTGCGGGCATGGGGGGGTAGGGGGGGGGAGCGGTGTGGTGTCCACGTGGAATAGGCTTCCCCTTTATTTTGCTCTCCTTCTCTCTCCCTCTCCCCAGTACAGCTCGTTAGGACGCGCCAACGACCCAACATCATTCCGCCAATTGATGCTGACACTTCTGAGAGGCACGTTGGGGGTACGGGTTGTCAGATTGGCGATTTTATCTTTGTTTTATCGAATGGATGCTTGCAACTAAGAAATTATTTTAGGAAGGAGTATTTTGTAATAATTGTCAAGTGAATATTAAAAAATAAGGTGTAAATACACTATTAAAACTAGGTCCTCAAAAATAAGTCAAGTGTGCTTATTTTTGAGTATATTCGATGCTTATCATAGATCCGAATACAAGTTTCAATTTCGAAAAAGACATGTACTCAAAAATAAGTACAAAGGGTAAAAATGAATAAAAAGAGAGCAGATGCTAGCCTGCATAGACTGCTTTCATAAATCACTTTAAAAAAATATCGACAATTACTACTGAGGCTTACAGAGAATCGAACCCAGGTCCTGAGGGATCGCAGCCCAGTGCCTTATCCGTTGTACTACCACGTGAAGAAGTTATAAACAAAAGAAATGTTAAAAAAGGTGTGCCAAAAGCATGGGAAGTAAAATAAGTGAGTCGTAATAACTATTTTCCATTTAAGAAATTGACATCAAATGATGTGGAAATCCATCCTCTGAACAAATATTTTAAGCCTGCCAGGTCGCTTTATTTTTTCCAACCTACAATTAATTTGCAAACCCAAACTTCCAGTCGAACTTGATTTCCTGGAGGCGTTTCATATTTTTAGTAGTATAGATTCAATTGTCAATGAAACCTTTGAAGTTCCGGTATCTGCCGCTTGTTGGCACACAATAGTTAACTCCAACCGATTGAGATAGTTTTTTTTCTTTGGCAACACTTTCAATTCTGGGTTTATTTTCATTCTATTGTACACACAGACTTTTCATTTCTGCTGATGAAGGGAGATGTATCTCCCGAAACATGTCTAGATTTTATGCATTTTTATTGCGAAGTTTTAACATTGAATTTGTATTTTTAATATATATTTATGCATTTGAGAGCTATTTTTTTAATGTAATTAATGAAATTGTTAAATTATATTTATTGTTTTGCAAACAGAAAATTTTATAATATTTTTAAAAAATTTATTTAAAATTTAAAAATATTTAATGTAAATTGAAATGAAATGAAAATTTAATTTGGTAGTAATTTATCAATTTACAACAAATATTTTTTTTATATATTAAAAATTATTTATTTAAGATTTTTACAAAGAATATTAATTAAGAAAATAAATAACTCTTTTCTTCGAAATAAAATAAGCTTTTATTAAATTATTTAAGTACCAATTCCAGTACTATAATGCAATTCAACCCCCATTACATTACATTTAAAAATTGCATTTGTATTTCAATATTCTTAACTCAATTTCCTATTAGACGAGTTTTTATGTTCTGCATAAATATGTTTTAACTCTTTGAGGCACACGATTTTAAAGAAAATAAATACCCTAGTTGCACAGAATAATGTCTTCAATATCATCTTCAGACACCAATTTTCCCCTCTTCATATTTGCCATATTGAATATAATGGCCAAATAATTTTATCTAAGCAGCAAATAATAAATTTATAAGCTTATAATTTAAAAAAAAGAATTTATAATAATTTATTTTGTTATTTTAATAACTTGCATGGTGAGATACATACAATCCCACCACTTCACAGCTTCAAAATTATTATAAAACATCAAATAACATGTTTGTTTTTTTATTATAAAACAATTTATTCACTCATAATAAATTTTAAGAAAAGAAAGAATACATACCGTTATGAACGACAACAATTCACTACATCACACAATGCTAGAAACTTAATCACAGCATCACACACAACTTACTGCCGCATTTTGATTTGTATAAAAAAAATCTCACTTATTTACGCATTTACGGTTGGTGCATAGCATTGCCAACATAATGACAAACTTTTTTTTTTAAATATTAAACTGTATGACGATGAGTAAGTTCAACTTTTTCAAGGTGGGTTAAAATATATCCCACCATGCATAAAAAGCTAAGCAAAAGGTGGAACCGTTTTTAACGCACCTAGGCCCAAAGAGTTAAGACCCAAGCCCCAAAATCCGGAAAAATTGCTAATTTTTTTTCTTCATAAAACGATGCTAAACATACTTAAAAAGGTGTGTACAAAATTTTCAAAACAGTAAACGAAACAAACATATGTATTTTTAGATGTTTATATACCATTTATCATCTTTCTACATACTTTTCGTCTGCAACAATCGTCATTTACTCAAAATATTTTTTTTTTAATTTTGGTCACGTTTAAAAGATTAAGGCTTTGTTAATAATTAACTTAAAACTAAACTGTTAATAGTTTTTGAAGCTCTAATATTTGTTTTATAAACGTATGTATAGCTTTTTTATATGAAGTTATAAATTATTTTTTTACAAATTATTAAACATAAAAAATTGAATATTTTTTGGATTTTGAACTTAAAATAAGTTTTTGAAGACAATTAAAACACAAATCTGCAAAAGTCTATACATACAATTATAGTATGTACTTTGACGTTATTTAATTAATTAAAAAAATTTAAAAATATTAAAAATTGAAAGAGTAGTAGTGTTTTTAAAAAAAGTCTTTTTAACCTTAAAAAATGCAAAAATAACAAAAATATTTTTTTTAAATATATTTTTGTTTTTGATTATTGTTCAGAAAAAGATGTTCTAATAATATACAAAAAAATGGTATTTCTGAATTCATTAATAAACAAATTAGGCTTTGGGGCTCGGGGCTCCCTTAAATGGTAAACAATGGCTTTTAAAGTTTTAAACATCTATGTAGACATGGGTATTTTAAGTTTATATGTATGCTACAATAAACATTTTTTCATGCATTTGTATATGTCACACTAAAAAAATTCCACCTATGTCCTTTTTGCAACTCATTGGCGACTACCTTGGCGCTATTTCCCATTCCGGCAACCACCCCATCTGAAGTGGATGAGCATCGTTAGAAGCACCCCAAGTTCCTTTTCCCCTACGCTTTTCCCTAGAATACGTGGCCTGTCTCAGGCAACTGTCGAGGAAAATCCAAAGATTATTTTTTTCCCCTTCACCATCCCTATCCATCCAACTCCAGCTCTCCACCGCTCCACAACCCCACTCCTCCCCAAAAAAAACCCAATGACAGTTCAGTCCTGAAGAGTGGTTATTCAAAACTAATTGCATTATCATTACCGGCAGGCTTGTTAATCACTTGATTGAAATTTTCTTCAGGGGAAGATGAAAATGGAGAGAGATGAGGGAAAAAAACGCGGAGTAAAAGCGCATCCTTTCAGAACAAAAACGCCATGCGTCAAACTCGCTGGTCCATGATAATCGCTGACACCTTAGAATTAGCATGCGCCTAATTAGAATTTTGCTTCAAGGGTCCTTGAGCATTTGGAGACGGGTTGGCAACTTTTGGCTCCCAGCGTTGGAGCGTCTCGGGTGACATGTTTAGAAAAGGGGCCGAGTGGGGCGCAAAAAAAGTGGTCGGTATTTAATTATCTGTCATGGTTGGGCTCGAAAAATGCGGCTGGTCTTGAGCTTAATCCCGGGCGGAAATATGATGGCCATTGTTGTAGGCAGTTTCTTGGGGGTCTGCTGATTGAATTAACATATATAATGACTGCGGGTATCTGTAAGAGCAATCTCAGGATTCAGTGTGGGATCTTAAAAACGAAATGGGTAATTGGTGAGTTGATTCTTCATTTTAAAATGAAGGATTGTTTTGTTTGAATTGGTTATGTTTGAATTCACACAGACACTCCTTTGACGTTAAGTGTTTATGCGTCTGAAAGTCGCTAAGGCAAAGTATTGGCCATATTTCAACGATAAAAATATTTGAAAGATTGAAAATATAACTGATAAACAGATCATCGTTAAAAGTAACAGCTCATTAACTCCTTTTTCAAATAAAGTGGTTTGGTTTTGTTAATTAACATCGCACTAGAGCTGCACAGTGGGCTATTGACGGCAGTTCGGGGCCTATCTTGAACTATGCCACGTATTTTTGAACCATTGTCAGATGACGAGGACAACACCCGAGATGACACCCGACGCAACCTCAATAGCCGTCAGGACCCCGATTAGATTTATCGTGCACCAGTCCCGTATACATGCCAGTATAATTTGTTGGATGTTCTAGACGACTTTCTAATATTTTTGTAGCGAAGCTGGCAACCATTTGATCGCAAGGTCACTACTTTGTCGAATCCTTCGAGCATGAATGGACTGTAGTAGAGCGAATATGACGTCATCATCGTGATGCAAACATCTCAGACCTAATGGCACCAGACACGTGACTTCCTTTCAAAATTTATGAATGAAAAAACTTAGCGATTGACTTGTTATTTGGAAATAATAGTAAACTCGTTACTTAATAAAGTACAGGATACTTTTATGAATGAACTAGAAAAAATTTATGAATGGATGACGTAATAAACCACGTGTCTGAGGCCATACATGTTGGCCTCACTTTGATGTTAGCGAGCTTATAACCTTATGATTTCTCTACTATGAGGGATCCATGCTGGAAAGTCGAACCCATCGCAAAGGGCTCGAAATAACAATCCTCTGCATACCAGCTGATCGCATTTATCCAATGGGCAACTGGAAACCCTCAAAAAAAGATGATTTTAACAATTTATAAATTAACTAATAGTAGTGATTTAAATTAGCTTAAGAAAACATCTGAATATGTATACTTTAGAAGAAAGAAATGTTAGAGGAGAATTGATTCAACTGTTCAAATTTATTAAACAGGAGGAGGTCGTGGGTTCGAACTTTAATACAAGTGATAGAAAGAGACGTAATTGGTTTAAATTAAACACAATGCATTTTAATCTAGAAGAGAGAAAATACTATTTCTATAATAGGATAATAGATGAATGGAACAACTTGCCATTGAATAGTGTAAATTCTCCAGGAATAAGGGATTTTAAGAAGAGGTTAGATATATATTAGGTAATAGTCAGGAGATACTAGCTGGACCAACCTTGTTGGACCTTGAGCGTGTTTTTAGTCCTCAATAGTAGTATTTGTATTTGATGTTAGTAGATCATTTTTATCAAGTATTTTTTTTTTTTTGAGCTTACGTGTAAAGTTTTTAAAAATGTATAAGTCAAATGCCAAACTAAAAAATACTTAATTTCTAATGAGTAAATCCATTGAATTAAAAAGTGTTTTGTATTTATCATTGTTCCTTTCGGATTCAATTATCTTTAAAAAATACAAAAAAAACGATAAAACTGTGCTACACAAAAACATAACCAAAACCAATAACGTTTCAAACTTAAATTTCCTTCAGTGGTTTTAAAATTAAAGAATGTCTTTAGATATTCTTAAGTTTACTAGGAGGCTCCGCCCCCTGCTCCGCTAACGCTCCGCCAACCCCCGGAGGATTGCTACGCAATCCTCATAGGTTTGCTTCGCAAACCACTTCTCGCTTCGCTCGCTAAAAGGTAGGACACAATAACAATGTGTCCTAGTAACAATACATTTTTAATTATATTACTAAAAACTTAAGAAGTTGAAATTGTAAATTTAAATTAATATTCATATTGGCATCACTACATTTTTACGCCATGTAAGTCAATATAAAATCAATTAAACTAATTTCTTTTTAATTACAAATGAAAACAATGGTACCACTGGCAAGCCTACCATTAGTTATTTATTTTCCACGTTATTTCCACACCCTTCCCGCGTTTCAGTTAAATTTCTAACATTATTGGTAGTTTGTTTTGGCCATAAATGACGTTAAGCTTACCATAAATCTTGCCTACCAGAGGTGTGTAATTTACTGAGTTTTTACGTCATAAAAATGAAGCTCATAGAAATCTAGTTTTGAAAATTGCCAACAGATGGCGCCACCCTTATTTTTCCTTCATTGAAAGTTGGGAAAAGCGTTTTTCAAAACTTCTATTTTTTAATTTATAAGGCTTATATTCTTCCTAATTTAAGCTGACATCATCAAAATAATTATTTACCAATGAATTGAAAGGGTTAATCGTCAAAATGGCTTACATAATGGCAAAATAAAAATGCGGGCGCAACAGAATTTCGTAAACAAACAAACTGTTGCCACTCAGCGTACAGAAAAACAGCGTTTTTCAATCACCGCGTAAGAGAAATATATATAAAGATATTTGTGACTTTAAAATGCAAATGCATAAAAAAATAAACACCACAACAAAAGTTTTTAATAGATTTATCATCCGTATTTATTATTGTGACAAATCTTGGAAAATTTTAAACCTTTATTAAAATGGCATTGAAAACAAATAAGTTTAGAATCTTAAATTTAGAAAATTATTATTCGAACTAAAAAATGAGTGGTCTATAAGGTGTAAACTAAACTCCAAACTTTATATAAATAGTATATAAATAGCTAACTTTAATGTAATATTTTCTTCATTAAATGGATGTTAAAAAATTATCTATAAATAAATTCTGCATCATTGACCGAGCGTTAGCGAGATCTCTGTTTTAACTCAACCATTTTGCATTACGTCTGTATGTAAATTTGCTTGTCATCCAGTTAAGGCTGTAGTCCTAAGCATTGTTTGGCTCTCACACGGAATCGAACCGAGGACCTTCTGAATTCAGGCTCTCTACCAGTCAGGCTGAATCTCAAATTCAAATGAGAGTATCAGGTATATTTGGTGACCCACATACGGCCAAACGCGTTGTTCGATTTTCTTCAAATTTGGCATGAATGTTCCTTGAAGTCATTAATAAGAACTATAAATATATATTTTTATTTTATTATTATTTTGGTTTCGAGGTCTACTTGTCCCAGAACTACTAGTTTTATTTTAAATTGAAACTAATTTTCATCATCTAAATGTCGCAATTAAAAAAATTCCAAATTCTGTTCTTACTATTTTAAACAAATTTACAAAAGCCATAATATATCGCCACTTAATCGTTTCCATTATCTAAAACAACTTCAAAATTAGTTACTAATTTATATGAAACAAAATAAAACATTCAAAACTTCCATCGATCGATACTTTTAGAAATTATCTCTCAATAACATTTCTAAAGACGTTTTACAAAAATTTACCTATTAGAATAAGCTTCCAATTTTGAAGTATTCAGCATTATCTATTACACTTATTGATGTTCTATTCATTGTGTTAAGCACACTTATACAAAAATGAATAATGACTTTCAATTGTATCTCGTAAACACTATTCCAAATACAGAATGCATTTGCACTTCAATTGACTTATTATATCGAACAAAGCTTTATTTGCTGAAGAGTAACATAAAAATTTTAGAACATTTAAGCAGTAAATTGAGCGAGAGCCGAGCCTAAAAATAGCAGTCGGAATTTCATTCTAAGAAGTGGCAACAGTTTCAAATCGTTGCATTCGTATAAATTATATCTGCATATGCACTCGTTGATTATGATAATTAAAAGTAAGTTTAGGTGCGAAAATGATTCGGTTTCGGCTCGCATATAAATTAAAAATTATCCGTTCTTAAAAATTAGCGGTAGTTTTTTGTGGTGTAATTTATTATTTTATCCAAGTTCAAAAGATTGTAAATGCGGCTTTCGTAATTAAAATTATCAATGTTAAATGTGAGTGTTAATTATCATAGTGGTAAGAATATGCATATTCATAAGAAGCATTTTCTGCAAGGGCTGCCAGTTTCTTGACTCTTTATTCACAGATCAATTGATTCGTAATCTTCTTCTCATCTTGAATGGAAAAGCCAACAATGGATTTCTGCTATATTTACCATGTTATATTATTTTGCCCATATAAAATAATAATTAAGTGTTTTTAATATTCATCTAAATTGTAATGAAATCGTTATATTTAATATAAAGTTAATCTTGTATAATATTTTTCATAATATAAATAATTACAATTCACAACAATAACAACAATAATGATGATGATGATGATAATAATAATAACAATAATAATAGCAATATTAATAATAACAAAATAAAATTATTTATAATATATAATAATTAAAATAGATAATAATGATAAAGTTACTAATATATAATAACAATACCAATAAAAATCATAATAATAATAATAACAGCAATATTAATAACAAAAATAAAATTATTTTTAATATATAAAAATAAAATTATTTATAATATATACGAATTTAAATAGATAATAACAATATTAATAATACATACTTAATAACAATAATACAAATAATAATACATAATAACAATAATAATACATAATAATAATAATAACAACAACAATAACAATAGATAATAATAATAATAATAATAATAATAATATATAACATTAACTCATAATGATAATAATAGATAATAAAAATTAATACATAATAATAAAAGAAAATATATGATATCAATTGATTCGCGTTCTCCTTCTCATCTTGAATGGAAAAGCCAACAATGGATTTCTACTATATTTACCAGGTTATATTATTTTGCCCATATAAAATAATAGTTAAGTGTTTTAATATTCATCTAAATTGTAACGAAAACATTCTATTTAATATAAAGTTTATCTTGTTTCATATATTTCATAATATAAATAATTACAATTCACAACAATAACAACAATAATGATGATGATAATAATAATAATAACAATAATAATAGCAATATTAATAATAAAAAATAAAATTATTTATAATATATAATAATTAAAATAGATAATAATGATAAAGTTACTAATATATAATAACAATAACAATAAAAATCATAATAATAATAATAACAGCAATATTAATAACAAAAATAAATTTTATTTATAATATATAAAAATAAAATTATTTATAATATATACGAATTTAAATAGATAATAACAATAATAATAATAATACATACTTAATAACAATAATACAAATAATAATACATAATAACAATAATAATACATAATAACAATAATAATACATAACAACAATAATAATACATAATAATAATAATAATAATAATAATAACAACAACAATAACAATAGGTAATAATAATAATAATATATAACAATAACACATAATGATAATAATAGATAATAAAAATTAATACATAATAATAAAAGAAAATATATTATATCAATTGATTCGCGTTCTCCTTCTCATTTTGAATGGAAAAGCCAACAAAGGATTTCTACTATATTAACCATGTTATATTATTGTGCCCATATAAAATAATAGTTAAGTGTTTTAATATTTATCTAAATTGTAATGAAATCGTTATATTTAATATAAAGTTAATCTTGTATCATATATTTCATAATATAAATAATCATAATTCACAATAACAACAACAATAATAATAATGATGATGATTATGTTGATGATAATAATAATAATAACAACACTATTAAAAATAAAAAATAAAAATATTTGTAATAAATCATAATTAAAATACATAATAATGATAAAGATAATTATATCTAATAACAATCATAATAATTATAATAACAGCAATATTAATAACAAAAACTAATTTTTTTTATAATATATAAAAATTATAATAGTTAATAAGAATAATATTTAATATCTAATAATAGATAATAAGAATAATTATTTAATATCTAATAATAGATAATAACAATAATAATAGCTAATTATATATAATAACAATAATACTATATAATATTATATAATAACAATAATAATATCTAATAATATATAATAACAATAATAATAACTAATAATGCATATTTAATAATATATAATAACAATAATAATAATTAATAATGCATATTTAATAATATACAATAACAATAATAATAGCTAATAATACATATATAAAAACAATAATAATAGATGATAGTAATACATAATAACAATAATAAAAGATAAGAATAAAATAATGCTAATAAAAATTAATATATAATAACAATAAGAATAGCTAATAATACATATATAATAATAATAGATAATAGTAATATATAATAACAATAATAATAGTTAATAACAATACATAATAGTCATACATAATAACAATAATAATAGTTAATAATAATACATAATAGTCATACATAATGACAAAAATAATAGATAACAATAATACATATAGCTAATAAAAATTAATATATAATAATAATATAAAATATTGATAGTAATAGATAATATATAATAATAATATAAAATATTGATAGTAATAGATAATATATAATAATAATATAAAATATTGATAGTAATAGATAATATATAATAATAATATAAAATATTGATAGTAATAGATAATATATAATAATAATATAAAATATTGATAGTAATAGATAATATATAATAATAATATAAAATATTGATAGTAATAGATAATATATAATAATAATATAAAATATTGATAGTAATAGATAATATATAATAATAATGTAAAATATTGATAGTAATAGATAATATATAATAATAATATAAAATATTGATAGTAATAGATAATATATAATTATAATAGAAAATATTGATAGTAATTGATAATATATAATTATAATAGAAAATATTGATGGTAATATATAATGAAAATTAATACATAATAATAATAGAAATAATGATAGTAATAGATAATACTAATAGAAAATAGATAATAATAACATATAATAGTAATAGATAATAATAACATATAATAAAAATAAGAATAGTTAATATTAATACATAATAATTATAATAGATAAAAATAACAGAAAATAATAATAGATAAAAATAACAGAAAATAATAATAGATAAAAATAACAGAAAATAATAATAATAGATTTTGGAAAATAGGATTTTTTTTTTATGTTTGGCACTAGTCCGAAAATTGGTCAAAGCTGGTCGCGGACGTTAATTCACCTTATATCCATTACATAACAGTAAAAGTATTTTTATATCAACTAGTATGCACTTGAAAAGATAGACAAATAATACCCTAAACAGACGCATAGTTGTCCATAAAACACAACATCCAAATAGGTACAGCATGACATTCCCCCCCCCCCCCCCTCAAAAATCGTTCCATCATAACCTCCAAGCGGCAAATCTAACGAACCCGCAATCTGTAATGATTCCACCCCATCAACTCGCCAATTCCCTCGCCAAAAAAAAAAAGCTTCCATAAAAGAATACAGAAAAAAGCGGGAACATAAAAAAGGTACGTTCCTACCGCAAAGCAGAAGCAGGAAGATCTCCGAAGCAATGATGTCAAATCTAGCGTGTCAGAAAGGGAAGCCCCTTCTTTTGATGTCGCATACCTCCAGCTACACGATGTTCGGTAATTCGCCGTGGGTTTGGGGACATCAAAACGTTAAAATTCCCGACCACCGTTCGGGAATTTCTTTTTTGGGGGTGGGGGTGGTGGGGAATGTTCCCCCGTATCGCTTGCAAGAATCGACATTTATCAAGTTGAAATTCCGTTGCCGGCAGTGGCATCATTAGAAATCCATCATGGCGGTGCGTAATGTACCATTTTGAAGTTCAGAAATGTAGAATGATTTCTTGGTTGGGTATTTTTGGCTGTTGTTGTTTTATCACGTTTTTATGTTGATGTGTGTGTTTAAAACATTGATGTATTATTTTTATGTTTAGCTCTGATGTATTGAAAGCGTTTTTTAAAAAAATCAATTGATATATAATAATGTAAGTTTTTGTGGTTATCGATGTTTTCGAGATATATCGCAAAATTCTTCGCGTTAAATTTTGCTGTCAAATCATTAGTCGAAATTGTTTTTTTTAGAATCAATATTCAGTTTTATAAAATGAATTTGACAATAATGAGAATTTGACAATAGTAACGATTTCTAAAGATTTTTTGCACAATGTTTTACTACATTTTGTTGTATGTTTGTGCTACAAAAAATAATTTAAGTATGCAATAAAATGTTCTTAACTCCTACAGTGACACTCTAGGCGTCAGAGGCCCGCTAGACATAGAAAATTTATCTCCTACTCATCCCCCCCCCCCCCCAATGTTAAAGCTCAATTTTTTGGATGTTCCCTTATCTAAGGTCTGTTCCTGAACTCAATGTCGCCTTGTTCGGATCAACGCTCATTTATTTATATTTTAATAAAATATTTTTAAAAGACATGTATTTCTGTGAGGGAAAAAATGCAATGTTATAATTGTTTTTATTCAACTTTTTTACGGTTCGGTCGTATGACTTAGAGCAATGTAACACAGCGCCGTATTTTACTTTGTAGTCAAATCATTTATCTCTAGAGTTTTTGATAACGTTTGGAAATTCTTAAATTATTAAGGGGGTCCGATACTTTCGAAATTTTTTATTTTATTTTTATACTTGTACAATCTAATTTTTTTTCTCTTTCTAAAAATGCATAAAAAACCATTTTAAGACGCTCAATTTTTTTTTAAATTGCACATTTATTTTTAAATTAAAATTTTAGTAAATTTTTTAACAATTTTAAAATTCCTACTCCTTTTTTGTTTTTTAATATTTTGAAGCAATTTTTTTTATTTAAGATCTTGAATAATATGTAAATAGATGTATGCATTCAAATTTTGATTCAGATACATCACTTTAAAAAAATAAAATATATTAGAAATTTTGGAAAAAAAATTGACGAAAAAAAATAAAATTCCATTTTAAGTGGTTTTAAAAAACAAATTATGGTAAAAATAGGAAATCTGAATGCATACATCTATTTAAAATATATTTATCTTGCTATACACACAAAAATTATGATTTTAAGTATAATAGTAAAAAAGCCTTAGCATTTTTAGTGTTCATTAAATTTCAAAACCACGAACAGAGATATTTGCTTTTAAAGTTTACATATGATACAACTATGTTATAGGAACACATCATTAAAACATTCATAACTAAAAAAGTAATAGGAATTTTTTGAAGCAGTTTTTTGTGAGTTATTAAGATAAGTTTGAATATTATTTTTTAAATATAAAAAAAAATGACTTTTTTTGCGAATTTTGGGTATCGGACCCCCTTAAAAGGCCAATCTAGTGCTTTGTCAAATATGACTAAAAATATCTAAAAATTTATCTGTATGCTTTTGAAACATTTCACATCTCTTGTCTTATGTTCCAACCGATGTTGCTTACCACTACGTCTGGCTTCTGAAACATGCAGAACAATGCCTGGTCATTTAAAATTAAATTCGTATTTGCATTGGTGCATTATGAAAATTACGTAAAACAAAAATAAATTATTTCTAAATTAATTTTATTGTCGTATTTAGTTACAATAAATTTTATTTCGAAAGAACTAAATTTTAAATACTCTTCCCAAATTTTATTTTTGAATATTTCAATTATTATTCAATTACTTCACATGCTCTCCATGGATGTGGAGTTAAATAGTTTAAGAACACCGTGGGGGGGGGGGGGGGGGGGAGTTTCTAATTCATGCTAAATAATATTTATAATTTTTTTTTTAAAGGTGTGTTGTGAACTATATAAAGTTCACAAGACATGCTACAACGAATAGAACTCAACAGGAACAAATAACAAGACAAAAACAAGACCCCATCCTCTACAGAATCCTACTCCCTTTATTATAGGCATCATAAGGCGATTTTTAGAAGTCTCAAGTTCCCCCTCCCCCTCATACCCACGTACGTCAATCACCCCGGGTTTAACAAGCACCCTTAAAAACCACCTCCAACACCAACTTTTGACACGACCGCCCGAGGGCTCATTAGCGTATTTGCAATGCCCTCCAGGAAGCCAACCTCCAATTAACCCCACCACTAAATTCCATTCTTTTTTTTTTTACTATTATCACCCTCCCCCCCATCCCTTGCGGTAACCGTGCCCGTACTGCTAATGAAGCAATTACGGGTCCATTGGAAAAGACGGAAGTCCATGGACCCTTTAGCAGCACTTCCGTAAGACCCCTCCCAATTAACGTCTGGACAAAAGTGTGGACCCCCCCCCCTCCCCCTGACCTGGACCCCCCCCCCCCCTTCATTGACTTCTAATACTTCTTTTTTTCGCTACATAATTAGGCCTAACGAGAGCAATAATGGAGCCTGATTAGTGGGCGAGTGATAAGACGAGTTGTTATACCAAATTAAAGAGCAGCCGGCGTAATGTTGCAGTATTATATATTTTTTTTATGTTCCGTCTCCCTCTATTCTTTTCTTAATCTCTTAAGTCACTGCTTTTTACGTCCCTCCCTCTCCCGATTTTTATTTTTTTTTTTTTTGTCCCGATTCTCTCCCCTTTTAAATCGAAAATGAGGCTTTGTTGTTGAGTTTGGCGAAATATTACCGATTTGGCGAGCATTTACGGGAGACAGGTGCTAGGTTTGGCCAATGATTCCATATATATATATCGAAATTCCGGAATTAAAAAGTCATCACGATTTCGAATTTCGAATTTTAGATTTGACGATTCATCGATTTGACGATTCATCGATTTGATGATTCATCGATTTGACGATTAATCGATTTAACGATTAATCGATTTGACGATTCATCGATTTGACGATTCATCGATTTGACGATTCATCGATTTGACGATTATCGATTTCACAATTAATCGACTTGACGATTAATTGATTGAGCGATTAATCGAGTTGACGGTTAATCAATTTGACGATTAATCGATTTAACGATTATTTGATTTAACGATTAATTGATTTGACAATTAATCAAACTATGCACTAAATATAAGAAAGTTTTAAATTACATCCTCATTTTTATTCTCTTTAGGTGTATTTTTATTTTAAACTACTCGTTCATTTACCTAAAAACTTTGCAAAACTTAACAATTACAATTACATAAATTAACTGATCAACAAAAAAAAGACGTTTTCAATTTCGTCAATGTACATTTATGCCAAATTTAAAGGAAACTAAACAACGCATTTGGTCGTTATTTGCGTAAAAAGCACATCAACAGACGTAAAAACAGATGAAATGCCAAACGGTCCAGCTTTACACAGGATCTAGCTAACGCTCGGTCAATTAATGACAAAATTGATTACTCCATGTTAAAACATTTAATTTCACCGAAATTTAACGCAATCAAATTTTATATTTTCACATCCATTTCAATAATTTCTACAATTTGACAAATATTGTTATACAAATTTGGGGATTTAAATTGTCAATATATTGTTTTTGGTTCTTTTTAATTACAGTTATTAGAATAATGAGGGAAAAAAATGACTTCATTATTGAAAAGTTTAATTTTAACACCTATCAAATCTCTCTAAATTCCTATTTTAACATACACACATCCAATCATTCAACCATATTGGCGATTACTCCCACCACACTTTGGCGACATCCCGAAACTTCACACCCGACAACCCTGCGAGTGGATCTATCTCTAAGTGAGAATTTAAAAGAGAGGTTTGCGGGAGAACCGGTCGCTTCATTAGGGCGTCGCAATTAAGGCAGCGAAGACAGATGAAAATTAATAAGGTTCCACGGGATCTTTAATTAAAGTTCGAGGGGAAGGAGGGGATCTTGAAGATGGGGGGAGGGGGATTTTTCCATTTGCTTAAATTAGTGTTTGAGTGCCCCCTGCCTTCTTTTCTCGGGAATATGAGCTTATCGATTGGTGAAAAAAAGGATTAATTTTTGCGCCGTTTAATTTCGATAATGCGGGATGCCGCCCGGCCTGCTCACTCCATTGCTACGGATCGATTGGAATTCGGACGTGATCCGTTAAGTGCCGTGTGAGGAATCGTAAAGTGGATCTTGCTTCTTGAAATGGCCTTTAGTGCGGGTTTATACACTGGTAATTCCATATATCGTCAATTTACAACAGTTGCGTTTTTACGCCAGTTATATCAACTGTTACACTTTTAAAAATAGGTACTCAAAATAAGTCAAATGTATTCATTTTTTAGTACATTCGATGCTCTCTGATTGCATAAGTTTGAATTTTGAAAAAGACATGTCCCCCAACAATAAGTTAGAATGAATAAAAAAAGCAACAGCTAGCCTACATAGGCTGCCTTCATAAATCACTTTCAATAAATATCGACAATTACAACCAATTCTTACCGGGAATCGAACCCAGATCCTCAGGCACCTCAGTCCGGAGCCTTATCCATTAAACTACCATGACGGTTTGAAGAAGTTATAAGCAGAAGATTCTCTCCTCGTAAATAATCACAATATCATAACGTATTTTCATAAATGCCGCACTCTCTCTCTCTCTCTCTCTGTCTCTCTCTCTGTCTCTCCCTCTGTCTCTCACTCTCTGTCTCTCTCTCCGTCTCTCTCTCCATCTTTCTCTCTCTGCCTCTCCATCTCCCTCTCTCTATCTCTGTCCCTCCCTCTCCATCCATCTCCATCTCTCTCTCTCTCTCTCTCTCTCTCTCTCTCTCTCTCTCTCTCTCTCTCTCTCTCTCTCTATATATATATATATATATATATATATATATATATATATATATATATATATATATATCTCCCTCTCCCTCTCCATCCATCTCCATCTCTCTCTGTCTCTCTCTCTCCATCTTTATCTCTCTGTCTCTCCATCTCCCTCTCTCTATCTCTGTCCCTCCCTCTCCATCCATCTCCATCTCTCTCTCTCTCTCTCTCTATATATATATATATATATATATATATATATATATCTCCCTCTCCATCCAT
Source organism: Troglohyphantes excavatus (assembly GCA_963932185.1). Classification (NCBI taxonomy): domain Eukaryota; kingdom Metazoa; phylum Arthropoda; class Arachnida; order Araneae; family Linyphiidae; genus Troglohyphantes; species Troglohyphantes excavatus. The sequence goes on along the minus strand of OZ010669.1, from coordinate 62,638,772 downwards.
CTCCATCTCTCTCTGTCTCTCTCTCTCCATCTTTATCTTTCTGTCTCTCCATCTCCCTCTCTCTATCTCTGTCCCTCCCTCTCCATCCATCTCCATCTCTCTCTCTCTCTCTCTGTATATATATATATATATATATATATATATATATATATGTCTCTCCCTCTCCATCCATCTCCATCTCTCTCTGTCTCTCTCTCTCCATCTTTATCTCTCTGTCTCTCCAACTCCCTCTCTCTATCTCTGTCCCTCCCTCTCCATCCATCTCCATCTCTCTCTCTCTCTCTCTCTCTCTCTCTCTCTCTCTCTCTCTCTCTATATATATATATATATATATATATATATATATATATATATATATATATATATATATATATATATATATATATATATATATCTCCCTCTCCCTCTCCATCCATCTCCATCTCTCTCTGTCTCTCTCTCTCCATCTTTATCTCTCTGTCTCTCCATCTCCCTCTCTCTATCTCTGTCCATCCCTCTCCATCCATCTCCATCTCTCTCTCTCTCTCTATATATATATATATATATATATATATATATATATATATATCTCCCTCTCCATCCATCTCCATCTCTCTCTGTCTCTCTCTCTCCATCTTTATCTTTCTGTCTCTCCATCTCCCTCTCTCTATCTCTGTCCCTCCCTCTCCATCCATCTCCATCTCTCTCTCTCTCTCTCTCTGTATATATATATATATATATATATATATATATATATATATATATATATATATATATATATATATATATATATATATATATATATATATATATATATATATATATATATATATATATGTCTCTCCCTCTCCATCCATCTCCATCTCTCTCTGTCTCTCTCTCTCCATCTTTATCTCTCTGTCTCTCCAACTCCCTCTCTCTATCTCTGTCCCTCCCTCTCCATCCATCTCCCTCTCTCTATCTCTGTCTCCCCCTATCCATCCCTGTCCATCTCTCTCTCTCTCACGGTAGCAATGCCCATCAAAGTTTGAGGTAGATAGGCCAGCGCATGTCAGTCATGTGTTTACAATAGGATAATGTCCGCCTTGTATTTTTCTGGTGGTCCCCTTAGTTTGACTAATGGCTTTCGAAATTGACAATTCCATATTTCATCGGTAATGTCAGCCATTTTCGGTAATGTTGGCTGAGAAAAATATAACAGAACTATTAATTATTGAAAATTAAAGCTAAAAGTAATTTTACTAAATTAAGGCTAATTAGTTCATTAATTATGCATATTGTTGACTTCATTAAATAATTAATGACCTGATATTTCTGAAAAGAAAATTGTTCATTTATATGGGGGGAGACTCTCCTCCCCTTGAATACCTATGTGTACTCCGCACGCCCCGCCCCCCCCCCCCCCCCCACACACATACACAGATTTTTTTCTGGATCCGCCTATGGACCATTTAAACCATCAAGCAAAATTTTGCAATTTGTGGATGCCCCCTTACAAGAAATGACAGCAGTAGGCCCAGCTGGCTCAATATGGGATGGGGCGCACTTAATCACGAGCGAAATCCTCGGCTATTTTAATTGGAGAACATCCCATTGGAGAGAGAGACGAAACCTCGCCAATCCTCCCCCTCTATTTATCTTTCTCTCTATCCCGTTCGTGGGTGCAAAACAGACTTATGCAGCAAATTACACCATATTATGGTGGAATCTAGGTTGAACCAAAACACGTGTATCGGAAAAAGTCGAGGTTTTCTCCGAAAATTGGTTCAACCTCTTTAACTGCAACCGACATTTTCGCTGTCGCTATATCAACAAGCCGGGGAATCCGCTCCAAGAAAGACAACGACGAACAAGGGCCTCCGTGGCCTAGTGGATAAAGGCGTTCAGTTATGAATCAGCGGATTCCTAGTTCGAGCCCGATCAGTGGACTTTACTAAGAAAAGTAAAAAAGTTGTGAATTATGGTGGCCAGCTTTTCTAAAAAAATACTACTACTAAAATACTAAGAAAACTCGAATTTTGAGTTTTATGCAACGTTATGAGTTTTGAGGCAACGTTTCACCACTAAATGGTATCCCTGGTAGCACCTTAACATATTTTTGTGTAACGGCACTGAGGAGGTGTTGCACCCCCCTTTTTCTGAATTATTGTCACTATTATAAAATACATCACCAGATTCCACATCGCATTAATTTATGCCTTCTTCATCTCTTGGAACTTGTTTCAACAATTTTTCTAATCGTTTTATCTTTTCACAGTAAGTAAATTAACGCCACAAACTCAATAAAAAAACACGAGGACTCGCAAGGAGTGTCTTACATCCCAAAACTTAACCCTCTAGGGCAGCGTTTCTCAACTTTTCAGTATTCGCGGCCCAGTTTTCAATCATAATTTTCATCGCGCCCCCCGCTTACAATAAAATGTATGCAACAATAATGTATATTGAGAATTTTGGATTCTGTTTTTAAATTATTGTTAACAAATTGCCAAAACAAGAGTAAAAGCGAACCTTGGCGAGAAACCACATCTGGTACTTTGCCAAGCGGGCGGTGAACAGATGAAGCGAATGAAAGCGGACAAAATTTAAATATTATATTTGAAATGAAAGCCAAACAGGGAGATAATGTTAAAAGAATATGAAAGTAGAAAAATTCGTTAATGAAAGTTAACCTAGACAGGGAGAGCTAAATTTAGAAACTGGGAATACATTTTTTCGAATAATAAAAGAAATAAAACAGAAGAATAACTAAACAAAAGAGAAAAAATAAGTAAGTAAAGTAATGTTTGTGGAAGGGAATCCACACGACCGATCCTGCATGCGCAGAGCAAATGTTTTCTCATAGGAAGAAGGAAAATGTTCGATAACACAAGTTTCAATTCCAGCCAGTCTCATTCGAGTCGATCCTTCTATCTCTATCGAATCTATCGTGAATGTGTATGTTATATATATTTTCGTGTTAATTGCAATTCACCATATTAAATATTCACGGCAGCAGATTTATGCAGACTCATGGATAAATTTTTAAGCGGAAGTAAGCGAGCATTAGACGATAGTCAAGCATCAACAAATACACAGACAAGCGTGGTTCCGAAAATAAAATCAAGAAAATATTCTCAAGAATACTTAAATTTTGGGCTTACCAGTACTGAAGTAAATGAAGAAGAAAGGCCCCTGTGTATCATTTGCTCAAAAATATTGGCCGCAGACAGCATGAAACCTAATAAACTTAAACGACATTTGGAAACGCTTCATAGAGAGTACGTCAACAAACCCAGAGAATTCTTCGAATTAAAATTAAAATCATATAAAAAGCAAAAATCATTTTTTAAAGAAACTTTGTCTGTGAATAAAAAACTTTAATTGCATCTTTTCATATAAAATAGCCAGATGTAAAAACCTCACACCATTGGTGAAGAGCTTATTTTGCCAGCAACAATTGAGATTGTAGAAACTATGTTTGGAGATAATTTTTCAAAACAATTGCAGTCCATACCTCTTTCAAATGATACTGTTGCTCGTCGAATTGGTGATATAGCTGAAGATGTACAGTGTCAGCTTTTCTCGAAGTTTCGAGACAAATTGTTTTCCATACACCTTGATGAAGCAACAGATATTAATAAAGATGCTTATTTAATTGCCTATGTTCAATTTTGTGATAATATGTCAGTAGTAGAAGAACTACTTTTCTGCAAACCAACAGAACTCAAAACAACAGCGCTCGCATTATTTGCTATTTTAAATGATTTTATGAACGAGGCAAACATAGAATGGAAAAATTGCGTCGGAATATGCACTGACTTGTTTAATGTCCGGAAGATTCCAAAGTATACAAGCACTTGTAAAACAAAAATCGGCTCGGTGCGTCTGGACACATTGCATGATCCACAGAGAAGCTTTGGATTCGAAAGAAATGAGTCCTGGTCTGAACATTGTGTTAACTACGGTTATAACCGTAGTAAATTATATAAAAATGAGACCCCTGAAATTGAGAATCTTTTCCGCACATTGTAAAGACATGGGTTCAGTACATTCAGCGTTACTATTTTATTGCAAGACAAGATGGTTATCACGTGGGAAATTTTTGCAACGTGTTTATGAATTAAGAGAAGAAATCGCCATTTTCCTAGAAGAAGAAAACAGACCGGAAGCCGAGAATTTTCGCGATGGTTTATTTGTGATGAAATTGAGCTACTTGGTCGACATATTGGAGAAATTAAATAACTTGAATCTTCAACTCCAAGGAGTAAATACACATATGTTGGATACGAATGATAAAGTTAGTGCTTTTTGTAGAAAACTGGAATTGCAATGATAATAAAAAACACCACTAAATAACTTAAAAAAAACCTGGGTTACAAGTATGGCTGCTTTCACATTGGCTTCAAAGCGCCCATGGAGGAAACAAGTTTTGAGCCTTCCAGAAGTTACAGTTAGAGTTCAGTGGACCGAAGCCCATGAACCAATGACCATGAACCTTCAATCTATTTATTTGTCTTTTGATCTTCAATCTGTTCCCGTTTATTTACATATGTAAACTGCTTTATATGTAATTTATTATCATGTTTTTATGCAAGATTGAAATATTTTTTTTGGCATACATCTGTTGCCAAAAGTTACAGAAAATCGTGGAAAATGTTATATTTTAGAAATTTGGAAGCACTTTTATTCAGTTTGAAATATTCTACTAGAAATCTCGAAATCTAAAAGCATTTGTGGCCGAAGAAAACAAATATGTATACTATTCTTTAAAAAATATTGTCACATAAAAATTATATTAGTGTTATTACATAGACGACACTATTAAACAGAGGTAGATACCCATACCGGCAATTAAGTATGCAGAAAATAAAACAATTAAAAACAATAAAAAAAATACATATATAGACCATATATTTTGAGAATAATTTCACACAATTTATTAACAATACCACAATTAATAAATTATTTTCAATATATTCACAATTAATTACTAGACAAAACCTAAAAGTTAAAAAAATGTTTTCTATTTTATTTATTACACCATATTACTTTTATATTTTAATACAGTGTTCCCTCTAGGCGTTTTTTGAAGGGCGGTCCGCCCTGCCCGCCCTTTTTTCATCTTGATAGTGCTCTCATGCACCTTTTTCAAAAATACCACCCTCTTTTGAAAAAAATCCGCCCCTATTGCCCTTTTCAGTCAAGCACAAGCGTTCTTGCTTCCCTAGTTGTCTTTAAAAAAGGCATCGATTAAAATTTTCTTTGTGTAAATTGGAATTAAGTGAATTATGACGGTAGAAAAACAAATTCCTTTTTAACTACGCGAGTTGTGCAATCGCGATGTTTCCGATATTTCGAGCACGGGGCATTCTACGAATCCTATTGGCTGCATGTGCCCACATATGAAATGCTAAGTTTTTTTCTGTGACTTTTAAAAGAGGAGATGACTTGGGGCGTATTTGTAAGATTATGCATTTTTTTTAAACCGAATTTTGGATTTAAATAGCCTTTTCATCAGTTTTGTAAGGAGTCTGATTAGGGATACTTACAGATTTGGTTTTTAAGGAAAACATTAATTTTTCAATGTAAAATTCGAGATAGGCCTCGAATTGTCAACACTAGTCCAATATACAGCTCTAGTGCAATGTCAAGTAACAAATCGGACCTTTTTTTTATTTGGTCACGGGTCCTATGTGTCAATGGTGGCCACGCCCACACCAAACTTTTTTTTTGAAAGGGCCCTTTTAAAAACAAGAAGTGCCTTTTCAAAAACGGGGTGCCCTTTTACTACCAAAAGCGCCCTGCCTCTTTTTATTTCTAGATTGAACACATTTTATTCTCTCTTTTAATACACTGTAAAAAAATTGTGCTTAAAAATGAGTACCGGAACCAGCTGACGTCCTTATCCACTGAGCCACGGAGGCCCAACTTATAATTAATAATATACTTCCTCTAAAGTATCATTTGCCTTTCACTTATTTATTACCAAAACTACTTACATTATTTGCCACATTATACTCCAGCCTAACATCGAATTAATGCATCCCAACGCACTTCTACAAGGAACCCGGTTTCCAACTCCCCAGGGCCAATCCATCCCTTTACATCTTAAAGGCGCTTAGGTGAAAAGTGTCTAAATGATTTAGCACCGCCTTACCTGTCTCTAATTTATCAGACACCGGGGGACGGCACCTTATCCTGTAAAACTTGACCTCCTGCAGTCGTTAATTAACATTCGCAGTGGACATGTCCGAGGGAAACGCCGGTCAGCCCTAATATGGCATTCATTAGGGCGTGAATGCAGGGGCGCTAATTGGGGGAAGCCACTGCCATCTCGTTAGGCCCCACGGAACAGTCTTTAAATTTTGCATAATCTCGTAGTCAGGCCTTTATCTCTTGGTAGTGGGCAGCGCGGGCGCTGTCCTTGTCCATTCGGTTCTGTGTTGTTGAGGTGGATGGGCGGGGTTTGCATTGCGGATCGTTTGGTTGGAGGTCGTTTGCGACATCGATGCCTTTATTGTACAGGTGTGTTAGCACTGATGCATTGTATTTTATACCCCATTGAAAATGATCGCAAAATCTGCGTAATTTCCTTAATTTCAAAATGGGTCAAACCTGGTGTAGCTGCTTGCAAGGTCACCTTCTAATAAAGGAAACGCTTATTTTGTAATTTGCTTTGGACGTTCACTGAAATTTAAACCTCTAGTGCATGATTTTTTTTCTTTTTTAATGATTTTGTTTCCTTCTTTTTGCCATATTAGAAAAGTCGTCCAGAACATCCGCAAAAATTAACGGCGTGTGTACGGGACTGATACACGATAAATCTGATCGGGGTCCAAAGTCCCGACGTCTGTTGAAGGCGTTGGGTGCCACTTCAGGTGTTTCCTCGTCATCTGAACATGGTTCAAAAATAACGAGGTGCATGTATGAATGTGTGTGTGTGAATGTGTATGCGTTCCCGTGTCTTTCTTTCGAGATAGACCCCGAACCGTCGCCAATAGCCCACTGTGCAGCTCTAGTGCGACGTTAATTAACCAAAACCAAATTTTCTTTTTGCCTCTGGACCGCTGAAGAAATATACAAAAAATAAATCATCCTAAGTGCCTATTTAATTAAATAATTAATTAAAACCGTTGTATTGCGTATATGCATTATCATTTGTAATTATTAAAATAATTTTCAAAAAGTATGAAAATATAGTTAAATACAATCTACATACCTCTGGTATTAGCTAGGATTTTTTGTAGAGCCAGATTATACTTATAAGTAATAAAACAATCTTCGAAAACTTCACCTTCATGTTCCAGCTTTCTAACTAAAGACCTTGAAGCAACTGATTGCCTTTATCACAATCATTTTTATAAAGAATAGGGATCTTGTGGCGGTTATAAGAACTAGGCACATGATTCCATACGTGACAATACTGCAATAGTTAAAATAAAACTCAATAGATCCAACTAGCGGTCATTTTAAAATTGTGTAGCATATATGCTACACTATGCCCTAGAGCAGCGATTCTTAACCTGTGGGGCGCGCCCCCCTAGGGGGGCGCGAGCACACTAGAGCAGAGGCGCGAGAATATCCAAGAGAAAATATTTTTTTTAAAAAAAATGATTAACTGACTGAAAGGAAAGCACACATACACCTAGAAAACAAAGTACATTTCGACATATTTAACAAATAAAGTAAAACAACTTACTAAATCAAAACTTACTTAATCAAAAAATACTAAATTAAAAACAAATTTAATAATTATTAGTGACTTCCTTGGGCCTTTCTTGCAGAGAAAACTTTTTCGAAGGAAGGCTTAATATTAGAAATAGCCACTCTCAGCTCGGTTTCTATATTTAGCCGAGATCTATTTTTGTCTTCAAAGAAGCCACAGCAGAAAATCCAGTTTCACAAAGGTAGGATGTTGAAAATGATAATAGAATGCGAAATGCCCTTGTTTTTAATGCAGATAAATCATCCTCTACTCCTGCCCAAAATTCAAATAGTGATTTAATAATAAATTGTCTTTTGGTTTCGCCACTTGTCGTGAAGTCTATGAATTTTTCTTCCTCATCAATTGAGTGTTCTTCGGAGTCTAATGAAATAAATCCCTAGCCCACTCGTAACTAGCTATCAGTTTGTCGTCAGCAAGAAAATACTTTTTAAAATACTTTGCCAGCATGGCTAAATGATTTTCAATGGTTACAAAAACAACTTTTACATGTTCTTCTTCAGCCTTGTAAGTTTTAGTACAATCATCCACATTTGCAAACACTGTTAGGTTTTTTTGCTTTAAATTGTTAGCGATTTTAAACCGATTCGACTTTAACTCGCAAATGATTTTCTAGTTGAATAGCAGATTACATTTAAAATGGGTTTCAAACGAATATATAAAAAAAAACTCTTAGCCAAAAGCAATATATGTCGCTTGTTATAACATGAAAAATCTAAGAAATATTGCGGTAGCGATGAAAGTGGGGTATAGTTGTTACCCCGCCAATTTGCTTCAAGTCAACAAAATGTCATGCACAATCCAGAACTTTCAGTTAGAAATCAGTGCTTCGGCCGAAACTCTCCCCCAAACGGTCGGAGCAAAGTGTGCACATGCCTGGGTTGGGTTTGAAAAAAAAATATTCCTGCCAGTATCAATGTTTGGTTTGGTTTGGTTAATTAGGTCGCACTAGAGCTGCACAGTGGGCTATTTGCTACGGTTCGGGATCTATCTCGAAGGACAGACCCGGGAACACGTTTACATACACATTCATACATGCACCTCGTTATTTTAGAACCATGGTCAGATGACGAGGAAACACCTGAACTGGCACCCAACGCCTTCAATAGACGTCGGGACTTTGGACCCCGATCAGATGTATCGTGCACCAGTCCCGTATACACGCCGTTAATTTTTGCGGATGTTCTGGACAACTTTTCTAGTATTTTGTAGCGAAGTTGGGAACCCTCCGATCACAAGATCACTACTTTTTTTACTTTTTTTTTTGTCAATTCCATCTCCTAGGATCGAACCAGAAATCTTCGGATTCCGAGCTGACGCCTTTAACCGCTCGGCCACGGAGGCCTCCCTGCCAGTATCAAAATCAGTTAAGTTTGGTCGTTTGTTTTGATTTAGTTTTTGTTAATTAACGTCGCACTAAAGCTGCACAGTGGGCTACTGGCGACGGTCCCGGGAACTAAGTTTTGGTCGAATAGCAAAAGAAACATGGAAATTTCACAAAGAAACATGCTTCGGTAGATCTACATTCAAAATACAAAAGCCCCAAATAGAAATACCTATGTCTACACACGACCAGCAACCCCCAAATCTAAAACCGACAAAAACACTTCTGGAACTCAAGATCAAACCCCCACCCTTATCATCCAACAAAAGGAACCATATAATCTCGCCCACCCGTCTTAATATCAACCCGTCCCTCAATGAGCAGGAAGAATCTCGGGTCCGTCCTTCTTCCATTTCCTTCTGAATCACAAGCGACGATAATAACGGCCGAGGCCTTTATTAAGTGAAGCCATTTAAAGGACCCGCTGCCGACGCTCTAAAGAAGCAATAAGCTAACTGCCGACGCCGTTTGGGGGAAGGAGGGTTTCTTTGCCTTTTGCCCATAGGCTAGACCTATCTTATTATTTCGGTATTGAGGTCGGTCCTGCAAAAGGGGACGTGCACTTGATGCGATGGAATAGACGAGATGGCATGGATTGATCACAAAACTTAATTTATATTGATAAAATATCCTAGTATGGTTAATTCTGGTGGCAACATAGAGGAAAGATACCAGAAAAAGTAATCAACCCAAGAAGGAAACACTGATCTCTAACTCTAACTTCTGGTAACAACTGTTTCCCCCTACTTTCATTGCTATCGCGATATTCCGTATATTTTCCTGTTAATATATACCGACATGTATTGCTTTTAGATGAGTTTTTCTATTTTCTTTTGAAACCCATTTTAAATGCAATCTGCTGTTAAAATCTTCGAGCATAAATA